>CM068582.1:9207500-9575000 GCA_035048485.1 Pteria penguin
AATTTAGGAATTTAAAATTTACTTAAATCTAACAGGACATCAGAGATTAATTCATTATTCAGTAACCTCAAAATATCTGCCAATACAACAAATATCTTGCAACATTGTACACAACTCTGACGACTGTGATATAAGAATATATTTCTAACGATAAGCATTGTCAAATCACAGTGGATCAGTAAATAATTGATCGAATGTGCGTGTGAGTGAAATAAACGAAATATTAGATGTCATCTGAAATATACCCCCTTTTCTATCAGCCATTAAAACTGTAACAAGACAACGCATATAGTCCGGAAGGAATACGGTCCATACATGAACTTCAGTGACTATAAGGCATTAACCAAATAGTTGAAATGCTGAAACGATGATGGATAATACTTTCTAAAGAGTTTTGAAACCGGTAGCTAATTAGGCATAAAAAGGTAATAATAGTTGAATACTTAATAGTTGGTGCTCCAGGATAATCAAAATATTGATAAATATAGAATGCTTAATGCATATTCATTTTCGAGTTACGAGTACTCTTGAACTGACTTGTTTACCACCTTTATCTGGTGGAGGGTACTTTTCGTGCTTTTATCTTGTCACCTCTATATGGCTGTGCTAATGCCATCGGGTTGAGTCCTTACATCATATCTATAGAGGTTGCATTTGGTTAGTAATGAAGCACCTATAGCTAGACCATATTAGTGGAGTCATAACCACCCATAAATGATGAAGGATAGCGTTTAGTGGCAATCTTATTAAAACGCGACTTGTATTTCGCTCCTCTACGATACTCTCCATGTACAAGATCTTACAACTGCCGATTCGAGGTCATCTCAGGATGACCTTTCAGAACAGCCAATCAGAATTGGAGTTAGAGATCTTTCGGTGTTATATTACATACAAACAATATCGAAAGTGGTAGAGTACTTCCACCTATCGATGTTGGTGTAGATTTCTAAATGGTGGATATTTACCAGTTATAGATGGAGATAACCAATTTTTAGCGATGTGAATGTTGTAATATTTAATTGATGATTTCCTTACCAATTATAGATGTTAGTGGCCAGCGGTCAGTCTTTGTGACATCATAGACTAATTATGATGACGGCCAGTGTTCACCTAAAACATGTCTATATTTGCACTGGTGTCCAGTGATAAAGACGTTATCATCTATATAGGACTGGAGCCAGTATACAGTACTAAAAAACTTACGACCTATAAATGGTTCTTTCCGCTGTTCAACTGTAAAGACTCTGCCATTTATATAAGGGTCTTCAGACCACTGTGAGATCTAATGTAAAAATAAATTAGACATCACGATGTATTTTTGATTTTGTCCAGTG
Organism: Pteria penguin; assembly: GCA_035048485.1. NCBI lineage: Eukaryota > Metazoa > Mollusca > Bivalvia > Pterioida > Pteriidae > Pteria > Pteria penguin. The sequence continues at coordinate 9,208,835 of CM068582.1, forward strand.
TAAATGATGAAAGTATCATAACATATACGAAGTAGTGACCAGACATTGACCATACAGTCATTACCACCTATTTATTGTGATGGATAATTATTTGTAGTAGCCACTTTCCAAGTTGTATATTCTGACCAGTGTTTAGTGGTAGAGATCTTTCTACCTTCGTCTCGGATTTTACCACCGACACATGCTTAAATCCTTCCATATGTATTATGGCAGTCAGTATTTAGTGATTACCACATGCATTTGATTGTGGCCAGTGTTCAGTAGTTGAGACCTGATCAACATTATATGATGGAAGAAAGTTTTAATGCGTCGAGACCTTATCACCTATCTATAGTATTGGTCAGTTTATAATGAGAAGCCCTCACTAAATATTAAGCGCTATGTGTGTAGCAACCATTAATGGACAATACATAACGACCTCTTGACTAGTGTATAGTGATGAAAACCTCAGTGCCTGTAAATGTCAAGACGTTACCAACTGTATGTGATTGTGACATGTGATTACATATTGACAATTTACTACCTGAATTTTGCATGAATGTCACACTTATTCCCTTTGCAGTGTGGAGCTCGTGAAAAAGTTCCCCGCGGAGGGTTTGACTTAAGTGTTATTATACCTTTTTCCTGATGTTATGTGGCTTTGACACTTTCTATACAGTGTTTGTTCACATTCATTTATATATACAGTGTTGAATTATTATTGTTTCGTCTGTGTGTAAGGACATTCGCGGCGGGTGTGGCTAGCCAAACAGGGGACGTCCACTCCTCCCGGGCACCTGGTCTCACCTCTGAATTTCAGGGGTCCGTTAATGTCCACTGTGGTACATTGTTGTTAGTGCCATAGTCATGTGACACCAGTTACTTTCGTATTTTGCTGTAATGGTGGCCTGTGCTTTTTCATTAACCATAATCAAAATGTAATGCTAGTATTCTTAGGTGACCAGTTCAATATAGCTGTCAGTGTTCAATTGCAAAAATCAGTGGCCAGTGTTAATTATCTGAGATCTCTCCAGCTGCGCATGGTTGTGACCAATGGTTTTACCACCACAAAATTATCGCGATTTCCAGTCATAACTGATTTAGACCCTTTCACATATATATGGTTGTGGTCAAAACTGAGTGGCGGAAACCTTATAACCTTTAGTTGGTATTATGTATAATAATATACATTAAATAGATATTGTATTAGCCAGCATTTAATCTCTTCACCTATATACTGTCGTAGCTAGTATCTGACCATTTTTGTATGACTTTGGCCAGTTTCTTGTAAGACCTCACAACCTTTCTTTGATGTTTTCTATTGTGAGGTGGTCGTGAAAGCCTTATTACATATACGAGGTGGTAGCCAGACTTTTATTGTAGAGTCATTACCACCTTTAAATTCTGTTGGCCAGTTATTTGTGGTGGCCATCTTGCAAGCTGTATATAGCGACGAGTGTTTAGTGGTTGAGACCCTACCAACTGTAAATGGTAGTGTCCGGTGTTCAGTGGTGGAGATCCTACTAACTTCGTATGAAATATTACCACCGATGCTTGCTTAGGACCAGTCCTATATATGGTAGTGGAAAGTTTGCAGTAGTTGAACCTTACCTTTATATGGTGGTTGCAAGTGGAGACCTTACCACCTATCTATATTATTGGCTACTTTATACAAGCTTTCACGACATATATAATGGTAACAATCATTAATGGAGGATAGCCAACACCCTACTTACCTGTGAATAATGGTGAACACCTCAATATCTAACAATGTGAAAACGTGTCCAACTATTTGTGATTGTGTTTAAAAGTTGATAATTCACTACCTCACGATAATAGTGAATAGTGCCTATTCATTTACGAGACTTTCATCATAGACATTACCAAAGAGAGATTATTGTGATGACCAGTAAGTTGTGGTAGCCATCTTTCAAGGTGTGCATGGTGACTAGTGTTTAATGTTTGAGACTTAACCACCTGTATATGGAAGTAGCTGGAGTTCAGTGGTGCAGAGAGGGGCAGGCTTGGTGTAGTGGTTAAGCGCTTGGCTTGGGACGCCGACGATCCGGGTTCGATTCCCAGGTTGCGCCACTATGTTTGAGAGGTCGGTAGCCTCCTGCTTCCATGTCATGATATAACTGATATATTGTTGAAAGCGACGCAAAACACCAATCAACCAACCAACCAATCAGTGGTGCAGATCTTCCTGCGTATGAGGATGGCTTACTTTGGATTGGGGATACCTTAGTGCCTATTTTATGGTGGCCAATGTAAAGTGTAGACGTGATTTGCCGCTCATTGAAAACGTTGAATAAATAAAATTGAGTGTATGTAGCTGAGTATGTAGCATATATAGATTATTGGCGATATGTCCCGCTTACAATCTGCATATGTCTCTCAAAACTGGTAAAGAACGTACTTTCTTTTTAGTAGACAATAAAAGACCGAATTCCCGTGTCACGTGCGGCACAAGGTCACACGTTTACGATACCTGACCATTTAAACTAGGTCCGTGGTGCGGATAAAATTACTGTACACTGCATCTGACCAATGTCAATGCCAAATAAAGTACTTGTCTGTAATCCTAAAAGAAGAAGGAAACAAATTCATGAATATATTAAATTTCCCATCACTTTTGGGAATAAAAAGTGAGGACAAAAGGTGGTTAACGTACCAACACCTTCGTCATTAGACTTGGGTTTTGAACATTTGATCTTTTCACCAATACAATGAATTTGGTGATATCACCTTTCCTCATAAACGGATGAACCTTTGGAATTCCGATATTTGGTTTTTCTATTTTCATTCAGGACAAGATTGCACATTGCTATATTTGTACCTACATTCGTGCAAATCCAGGAAGTTTGTACAATGAGCATTTATCACACGCGTCGTAACCAAGTATTTTTAAGCAAAACATCTTTAAGCATGGCAGTGAAATGTCGATATAACTGACAGGAAAGTAAAGAAAAACAAACAATACGAATAGTAACGATTTTATAATTTCTTTTATGTAATCTTTCATTTTCGATATTGATACATGAAAAATAGAAGTAGGAAATTTGACTTGATTGCAGGATAGAAACCGACCTAGAAACATAAAGGTTAACAACGACAATAATATTTGTTTACAGTTCTATCGTAGTGTGCACTTACGTGCAAAAGGCTTCGCCTGGAAAAATGCAAACTGAGGTAAGGTACTAAAGACTTTCACAGTAAGCTGTACACAAAAAAGGAACTTCATCCCTCCCCCTCGTACCCTGTGTCTAAATGTTTCGTTTAAACTTTAAGCCGCAGTTTAAAGATTTTTAAGGATTTAAAAGTATAAGAAGAAGCTCGATCATAAAGACTTGACCCGGGTGCCTTTCTTTAGTGAGTTACGCTTTTAACTGATTGATTTACCTGGGTCTTTTATAAATGTCAAAAGAAACCGTAAGAAGAGAACTGTTGCAGCAACTGAAAGATAGAGTATAGCTATAGTATGTATAATAAGCCATTGTCACACTTACACTTTCTCACAAGGCATTCATGGGACGTCCTTGGCGTTCTTTAAAAATTAATTGAACATGGCAAGAAAGCGGGATTTACTTTCCCGACTAGCTTGACGATCATTCATCTAGGAATCATCAGCGATCAAAATACAAATGTGGTACGAAATCTCACGTTCTTATCCCGTTTATGAACAGTTTATACCGTCTTTACCCCGTTCTTTACGCATTCTTGGCCAGGCCACGCTACGTATTTGGAGTTTACACCACGTTTTCAACTTTCCCGTTGAGTTTGTGCGACGTTCTCTGCGTTCTTACTGCGTTCGAGCTACGACTTAAACACGTACTTGTGAAACATTATCCGGACACGTGAGATTTCTGTTAACATTTGCATCTTTAGAAAAAATATCTCTGGTGCATTCGTTTGGAATAGAAGCGTTAGTCAATCAATGACTGTTCATTTCGAAAAAGGATATTGATATTATACTTTTATATACATTAATTTGCATTAATATTGTATATATCGTACTAGGCACATGTCTGGTCGTGCTAAAGACTTCATATACGTGCTGTTGTTGTATTGAATAATCAAAACGGCAATGACGTGGTGAGAACGTTGCAACAAAGTATTAAGGTCGCCATGAGAATGAGGTAGAGACGTGGGAAAAGCGCATATGAGCGTTCGTGCCGTTCTTTCCGCGTTCTTCTCACGTTTCCGTTAGTCTTGGCCGTTTGAAATACGTCCTTTGGGCGTTCGTTGGTTTTGAATAGTCCAAAACGCACGCGGTGATGTGGGGTTCAGGGAAGTACGTATCACGTGCTTAACACGTATCAGGAAGTCTTGAGCTGTTCATATTTCATGGTCGTAGTACGAACGCCATGCTAGAACATGAAGATGTGACAGGGGCTTTATATTGATATGCTTAAGGTTTCAACATTTTCAGTCTTGAACACAGTAAAATATATTGTCGAAATCCACATATTGTGCATTAAATAATACAGGTACATGTTTTTTTTTATAGGTATTCATGGACTATTTAATAAAGTCTGTTTCTCTTGAATTGTTATTACTAAATTTTGTGTAACATCATTAAATACCTCGATATGCAACGGTGATGATAAGGGAAATAAAGTAAAAGAAGTTGTCTATTTGAAATCACTTAAGTTTTGATTTTAGTTACAATCGTTAAAATAAATTCGAGTGAAAATAAAATCAATTTTATTAACATTCATGAAAAATTCCGAGGAAGGAAAAGACAACTTTAGAAGATGACTACTCGTATATTTTATACATCCTTTGTTTAGTGATTCACTTATAGTTTCGATCAACTTTGATGACATACATGAGACATGATCTCACCACAGAAAGAAAGCTTTTTGAATGAATCTACCTGGATATAATTTTGATGAATGGAGTAGATTAGCATTACTTCTTTACGGTTACTTATATACATCTAATTTGAGATTTGTTTAGTGTACATTAATTTGTTTTTAAAGGATAAAAACAATATTGAGTATTTATTTTATGAGGCAAAGTTATTACATGTTTTCTTGTTAAGTGAATACAAAAAAGACATCTGATTAGGCCGTATGACAAAACTCAGAGACAGAAAAGGCAAACAATATCATTATTATTTGTAATTCACTAATGAAGAAAAGTTTCTTTCTTATAGTTTTCCATATCAGAAATATGAATGCAAGAGTTGTCCTTCTCTATAACACTGCATGCTTGCGGTACAGTTGCATTTATCATACAAGAGTTGTTTTTCTACACAACACGTTATGGTAATGGTGAAAGTGGGTATATCATATTGCATTCCTTCATCAAAAGGAATAGACAGAGAAAAGAATAAAACAACATTCGACCGGGCGGAACGAGGAATCACAATCACCATTTACATATTCAGCAGAGGTGTGCTAGATCAACATTTAGTCAGACCAAAACAATTGATTGATGTATTATTTTTTAAGTCACACTACTATTATTTCACATATATGGTGACGACATCTACTGTAACATAGAACCCCGGTTCTTCACTATCTCTTCCGAAAGATAGAGCACTGGCGTGCCTCGGTGGGAATCGAACACGTGACCTCTCTGTGACGAGCTGAGTACGTCATCCACTGGGCCACATCGGCTTTAGGAACACAATAATTCAATGTCATATTGTTTTATCATATGACGAATACAAGTCTATGACTAGTACAGACTAAAAGCAAGAAAATCTGATCCAAAACTACTATATACTAATATGTTAATAAAGTTGATACTTTAAAAAAATTTTTTTTGGTTTTGGATAAAATGAGACCCTTTTGTAACAACTGATCATAATTGATTCAATATCTCTGCCAGTGGATTTTCAACTCTTGATGATACCATCTCTCCAGTGTTGTTTTTACAGGTTTTATAAATATCAAAACATAATTTAACAATGCTATAGATGTTTATTTTTCTTTGTCTACATACTGCAACAAAGAGGAGTATACAACTATAGTATATGAAATCATACTACCGTAGAAATACATTTAATTATGAACATTTGTTTCTCTTAAATTACAGTAAAGAACATATACCGACAATTGAAATAATTCAACAAATCATTACCTATTCAAATTTTACGTTGTAAAACGATGTGAATTCTAACATTGCCATATCTTGAAAATGATATTTGAACACGATGATATGTATTCCTCATGCACAGCTCTCTGTTTAGATGATATTAGTTTTGCTTGTGTTTTACAAATATGTAGGGTTTTCACTGACGACACGCTACATACAAGTAAGCAAATTTATGCAAAATTCTGTCAAACAGGCAATGGCATCGATCCGTTCATGCATATTATTCACGCGCATCACGAAGTATGTCGCCTTTTGTGGAAAAGAATTTATTTAATTAATTAAATAAAACGTGAATATATGTTTGAATTGAAACCATGTCATTGATTTTGAAAATAGTAACCGACGTCATATTTTTTTCTTTCTGTCTTTTAATTTGTGTCTTCTGTACGTTTGCAGTAAAACAAGGCTTGCCTTCATGATAAGTTTCTGGGTTAAAATCTCATTGTGCAGTCAGAGTTAATATTTTAAATAATCATATAAGATATTATCTATATTTAAACCTAGCTCCATTTTTCGGCATTGAAACTATATCAAGAGCTGGACCCGGCGTGCTTTGGAGATTGCAATATTTTATACATAGAGAAGTATAAATAATATACTAGCACATATAACACATTACAAAAATATTTGATTGTAGTGTAATTACGATACCGACTTAGGACGGTCATTTCATTTGACAAAAGCAAAGCAAATGATGTGGTTAACCGGTTTACGGCCCACCTTCCCACTCACCGTAACAGCAGAACAATCAAAGGACGTACATTTAAAAATTTATAAATAATCCTCCATGTAAAGAACAAGGGTCATCATGTATCGCATATTGAGAGGTCATAAAAATATAAACACGTAAGGTATTGTAAAATACATAATGATATAAAAATATATGCGACATCAACATGATAAACCGTGCTCTGCCAGTCTGAAAGCAATCTAAGACCCTAGATCTGTAGGAGTCCCGACTAACAGTCAGAGGGGACGAGGTTCAGGACCATGTCTCCTCTGAAAGAGGGGCCAAATACAAGACCTATAGTCTTTTTGATGATCTCAATGTCATATTGTCTATAAAAAATAAAATCGCGTATTGTCATGGATCGAATTTCCTCTCATCAAGCAATTAGAGGTGGTGTTATTTATAGGTCCCCACAAACTTGATAATTAAAATAATATGGATCCTTATTTGCTATGACTTCATTCTCAATCAAAGTCGTTAAATTCCATTGTAAATATTTCCGGGGATTTTCCACACTTATCTCATTTTCTGTCGTTAGTATCTCCCTTCAGTATTCTCTATAGTACCATCATCTTTACCCTGAACGGCTTTTGGCGACATACATAACTGTACCGCAGTGGCGTACATTGTTCTCACTTGAACCTGCATCTGACAATATTGTATTCAGTATGATATTATAGAAGTGTTATTCGCTGACGTGTTAGGACTTTCAAACTTGGTACCCTTATTTCTTATGGCATGAGGATGAGCCCTATTGATTTTGAATGTTTATGTTAAAGGTCAAGATAAAGTTTGGGTCAAAAATAGAAAACTTTTGAGAATGCAACTTGTGAACAAGGAAGAGATCAAACTGTCTTTGCTAGAAATTAAACACTTTGCACACATTTCTTATGACTTAAAAATGAACCATATTGATATTCATAGTCATATATTCAAGGTCAAGGTCACAGTGTTTATATCAGTAACATTTTTGTCCAGGCTATAACTTTTTACACGTTGCATATATTTGAATAATGTCGTCATATCTGAAAGGTCAAGGTCAGGGTCATAACGTTTTCTCCCTGACATGGATTTAATTAATATTTCACAGAATTGTTGCCCAGGACCAAAGGGTGTGTTCTGACCTTAAACCATGACTAATTCTGCAAGGTCAAGTCCACACTGCATATTATGGGTAAATCTTTGTCTTGGATATAACCTTTTATCCCTTGCATGGATTTAATTAATATTTTATAGAATTGTTGCCCAGGACCTTAGCGTGTGTCATGATCTTGAACTAAGGTCATATCTGCAAGGACAATGTCACACTGCATATGATCGGTAAATCTTTGTCTTGTCCATAACTTTTGACCCATTGCACGGATTTGAATAATATTTCACAGAACTGTTGGCAAGTTGAATGTTTCCATACTTTAAAATTTTAAGTTTCAATTTCCGCAAAATATGATGTGTTTCACAATAATCCTGACTTTTCCAGTTATTTACATTAGAGGTTCAATAACAATAAATCTTGATAAATGTTTGTGATGAGATGCATGTAGTCAGTTACTTTCCATTCCAATAGGTGCAATTTCACTGTAAACCCTCCAATGTTTTCCATTCTATTTCGGACAACGTTGGACTGTTTCAGCGAACATTGTGGCGTGTCCCGTAACGCCTGTGACGTATTAGCGACATCTTTAACTCTACCAGAATGTTTCCTTTACGCAGTTGAATCTGTATCTGAATAAATCAATATTCTGTGTGACATTTAGAGAATGTTAATCAAAACAGTCGACAAATTTGTATCCTTAAACTGAATGAAAATTTATTCTTATTGTTTTTCTGGGGGTTTTTTTTGGGGGGGGGGGTGTTTTTTTTTTTTTTTTTTTTTTTTTTTTTTTTTTTTTTTTTTTTTTTTTTTGTTTTTGTTGCCTGCTCTTGCTTGCTGTCGCTGTGCAAAGATATTTTAAGATCTAGACAAGCATTGCCAGTCTTAAGTAATTATAACAAAACTGTGTTAATTTGCTATTTCTACATATATTTCATTTATAGCATATTGAATGGTATGAGATAAACATGCAGATGATTTACATAACAGGTTTTAGATATTTAAAAACAGAAATTAAGTTTACTTACCTAATGAATTTCTTAGAACCATAGTCACTTCTCTTGTCCTTTAACATTAATGATAAAGGTCATGTATTTTAGGTATCTTCGACATTTTTCTTAGAAATCATTTAATAGGACAAAGGCTCATTAATGGAAATTAAATTTATTGAAATTATGCATACGTACCACGAACAAAGATATAATCGTATAAAAAGCAAAACTATTCATTTCTACAAATTTCTCGTAAACCGAACAAGAATGAATAAGTTTGATGAGTATACTTACCGAAATCGAAAATAAAATGACATGCAAACAGCCACGCAAGTAAGAATGATGACAATAATTACAATGATTATCTGACTTGGTGAAGAGTTCGAATAACTTTTGGTGATACAATGAATGCCTACAAAAGTAATAGCTGTTTTAGTTAAGAGATATAAATTCATTTATGGATGACGTTTGCTTTTCTCGTGCGCTAAAGACTGTCGAGCACTCGCGTTTCTGTTAACGCAATGAGTTAGCCATTTCGACGCCTCGCTATCGTGGGCACGTATACGTACTTGGCAGCCACGTTCGCTTGCTTACAACTTAAAACTAATATTTACATATAGAGTGACTTGAAGGTGTGTCGAGATATATATAATATATAAATACACACATATGAACACAGGAAGGAGACACTAAGCTAATTTATACTATTCACAGAATGAAATGCTGTTGAACTGAAATTCCAGTGTAAGAAATTCACGTGAAGAAATGTACGTGATAAATTGTCTCGAGTAAGAACAGACTGAAGATGAATGGAAGGAAACTTAAGTTGTTATTGATCATTATTTTTATTTGATTACAACGACCTTATACATTTCACTGATGTTACTCTTAAATGTATACCATGATCTTTACAATTTTGGTATCCTAGATTGTTACAGCTTATAATATAAATACTCAATATTTCATGTCTTCTATGAAAATAATTTTCTATGATTTGAAATTCTGATTTCATTAAGTATGTCCGGAGTATTATTCATGCTGTTAATTATGTTAACCACAAAATACCAATAGGCTATATCTGTGATATGCATTAATAAAACTATTTTAAATTGAATAAAATGGACCATACTTGTTGTAGAAGGAGATACACATCCTGTCGTTGGAGAACAAAACATTCCGATGGCACAACGACAACTTTGAATACAAAGATATCCATAATGACCGCGAGGACAAGGCGATGAACAATTGCTGCCGTACGTGCCAGGTGGACAAGCTGGAACAGAAGATCTTGAAACAAATTTCTATGGTAATATACAATGATTAGCGCATGAATATATATATACAGACATACATACATACATATATATATATATATATATATATATATATATATATATATATATATATATATATATATATATATATATATATATATATATATATATATATATATATAATATAATAATAATAATAATAATAATAATTATAATAATAACAATAAGAAGAAGAAGAAGAAGAACAACAACAACAACAATATGAAAAGTAATGATTCATTTCGGCCCATTAATCTCATAAATTGATAATACATGAACCGTCGAACTTCTCGAATAAAAGCAATAGATAATTCCAGTATTTTATTTGTTAGTACAGAGCATTGGCTGATTGATTTGAGACGTTTAAAAATTATATTCGTACTTCTTTATGTAGCTTTAACATCTACCTATTTACATCTCCACAATAAGAGTTGCTGTGAGAATTGAGTATTCAGTTTATATTTGATATGAAAGAATACATGTACTTACGCTTACAACAGTTTGAGGTTTTGTCAAGAAAACTATTTACACTGCAACTTCTAAAAGAAAGACAAAAACTCTCTTTTTCAACTGTATTACAAAAGTCTCCACGGATATCAAAGACAATAACACATTACATTGCAGAGAAAAATATCCGGTTTAGAACCAAAAAAATTAAATTAGATCGTCAAATGCCACGTAACTAATAAGAAAATAATGATTAAGTGTAAGAGGTTTTTTTCAAAGCACATGTATACAATTCATTGAAATAAGAAAATATTTTAATTCAATATTATATGGATTTATGAGAGACATTTTATTCCACGTGTCTATTCTAATGTTCACTTTCTCATGTCTTGCCTTCTTATCTGTCCATCAACAAAAATAGTATTAAATGAGGTTCGTGTCATGGTACAGATAGGCACTTACAAATTAACCACTTTATATAAAACTAGTACCTCCATTTCAAAAGAGAAAATTATGAATTAATGCACCGGACATGTGTTGAAACTATATAGATAATAAATGTAATCACCGCAAGGAATCATATTTTGCAAAATTGATTGGCATTTTCGTTAAATCAGAACCACGATGGACATAGATATTGTATTTCTACTACAAAGTGCTTGAATGTCCACAGTATGGGCCTTGAGCATCATAGAATAGACATAAGTTGTCGAAATGGGCATGTTTACATGTGGCTTTAAATTATACACATTTGATATGATCACGGAGCCGATAAAACTGCTGTTAGACTGACATTTTCCGAGGGTAACAAAACCCACTCCAGTACGCAGATAAGTCTAGAATTAAAAAAAAAAATCTCCCACATGCATAGCTGTAACTAGATTCGTTCTTTGGCTCTTATGTTTAGGGCAGTGTTGGGTAATTATTTGCTGTTCAAAAATTAATACTTAGGGTTTTTGACCTTGAGCATCACTGTAAAGCATTAAATGTCGTACTACGCATTTAGTGCACTTACTTCATACATTTATACAAATTATGATATTAATTAGTATTATAACACCGTTTACAAATGAAGCTTCTATTCGACTTGTCTCTGGATAGAGAAGCGTTTTAGATAACACATTGCATCAACTGTTTATTAATCAGATTGTTTATAGAGGCAGGGTCGCAAGTTATACCCAGTATATATGCTGACGATTACGAGTAAGACTGAATGAGCGACAAGACGGTAGATATTGCAAAATTAAAGGTAGAAATGCAGAAAACAAAATAAGAATACAGATGATCACAATTTTTCAACATCGCCGATGATGCGATATATTGGGAATCTATGGAACAGAATCGAATGGTTGTAGGTGTGTACCAATTGCTGCGAAATCTATTTTGCAAAGTCCTCAACATGCCTCTTCTGCTGGCCCCTGGTTTTAAGAAAATTACAACTAGTATCGAAAGATTTAAATAAACGATATCCGTTGGAGTTACCTTCCGTTGTTTGTCATCTTGTAAGTCAAACTATAGTTCTCCTACATATGAATTTCAATCCGCTCATTTGCATCTGACATTCCTATTTAATTTTCTGTAATGCTACTCTGAGAATGTTGAAAATAATTGATGTAGTCAAAGTTTATATGAAATCAATAAGTTTCCTTTTTGAACCCGTCCTGAACAATTATTAATCTTCGTTAAATAATGAAAAACATACATAGACGCAAAACTCCCATCAGTTCTTTTTTTTCATATTGTAAACTATCTGTATAGAGAGAAGTGGCGGCCCATACAGATAAATTTTATGTTTAACTTCAAATCAAGCTAAAAGGAGAATTTGGAGATAACTAATATATTATTAATTATTACATCAAGATATTGCCATTCAGAACTTGGCGACGACATCAGGATCGGCATATTCACTTCCATGCGTCCAATGGAAGCTAGTGTCTTTGTGCACAACAAGCATGTAACAAATTGTTGGAAATAGTCATGCATTCTACACTTTGAAAACAGGTCATCAAATTTAAAACTTACACATGCCGACAAGTTCCATTTTAGTTAAAAAGTACATAATGGCGGATTCAATACTACCAAGACGAAACATCTTGCACTTTAATTTTTTGCCCCCACTCTCTCTTCGGGTTTTTCAATTACTGTATTGAAAGCATTTACATTACAATAATAAGTTTAAATAATGTAAATTTGGACAATTCTATAACAATACATGTACCTTTTATTTATGGGAGATAATAAATATCAGGCGATACATATATCCAATTTATTTAGTGCACCATATGCGCATTTCGAAAACTTGGAGACACTGTGAAAACTTTGATTATTGATATTTGATTAATGCAATTAAATAAACTGAAGTTCTTTTTTAAAATATAGTTCAGAGGTCAAACGACAACTTTTAATAAAAATGGCTTCAGACTGTTGTTGTTAGGAAGAGAGGGGTTTACTTTAACACATAAAATATTTCTGTAGATTCATACAGTTCATAAAATGTACCTCTCGTAGAAACAGTTCATTCTTTGTTATATATAAACATTGTACATTTAAAAGAAGTAAATTTACAACCTACTATTTGGCGATAAATACATACCCATTACATAATTCGATTGTAATTATTTCCACGACTACAAATGAAAGCAAATAAATAATAAATATAGCGGTAAATCGCATTATACAAGTACAGACTTCTAATATCTGCTTATATCCTGCTTATACTAATGTTTTTCTAAGGAAATCCTTTGTGTTAAAGAATACCCCGTGATTTCGACACTCAAGCATATCGGAAGTCTGTATTTTAGTGTTATTTTAGTGTGAATGCGGAAATATTAGTCAAACAATGTGCTTTAAGAAGAATATACAAGGTCTGTATATAAGAATGACGTATACTATTGCTTTTACAAAATATGCTTTCTCTTGCTTTTTAACAAATAGATATGTAGAAGAAAATAATATGATAATAAATAAATAAGGAAGGAATGAAAAAATGATATCAAACAACCCCAATCAAGATGTTTTTATAATAAGATGTCGTTCCTTATCTTTAGGATTGTGATGTCACAAATGAGTTTAGAATGTGAAATAAGACTTAAGATGGCCGTGTAGTTTTAGCTTCCCATATGTCCCGTATCGATTTACAACCTAAACTCCAGTATCGAGTAAATATGAATCCTAGGGAAAAGTAACATTAATGGATTGCAAAGGAATCAGTATTAAACGTTTTTGAAATACTTTCATTTCAAAATTCATCGTTTCCATGGGTTTTTGTCGTTTATTTTATTTCAGACTGATTACAAATAGTTATATTGAGGATTTTCACAGTTCCGTTTGAATTACTGAAGAGGCATAAGTTTTCATAATGTACTTAAGGTGCGTATATGAATACACATGTACATTTTCATAAAGTCATACCCTAAATGCACAGCACGTGTTCACTAACACCCCAAAACATTATAAAAACAGCCCTAGATATATAAAGTAGATTGTCAGACATGATCGATATTTTATCTGTACATCATTAAATACCAATGGCGATTTCATAGAAAAAGGAAAATTGTTTATGATTTTTATTGCGCATTCTATCACATTTATAATAGTGCCGTATCCTTGTTGACAAATTTGCATGCATGAGTTCGTGAATGTACTTTTACTATTTGTAATTCCAATATCCGTAATTACACAGCTTTTACAACACCTACTTAACATTGAAGTGTAATAATAATAATAATAATAATAATAATAATAATAATAATAATAATAATAATAATAATAATAATAATGATAATAATAATATTAATAATAACAATAATAATAATAACACTCTGTCACTATATTTTTCTTATTATTATAACAATTGCGCGTCCATCTGGAAGTGTAAGAGAGATTCTTGAAGCGTAATATGTAAAAGACGAAAGTAAATGGTGTCTGTGCGTAGAATGAGGAATAGCATACTACAGGGACAACATTTCCTTTGAATGACCTGACAATAGACGGTATTACCCCGTATTATCAATTTCATTTTCTTCAATGATTTCAACTTAATGTAAGCGAACCAGGGTGTTATATTAAACAAATTACACAATTACGGCGATACAGACGAACCTTTCCATACCAAGAGTGTAAGTAGACAAATGTATCGTAGCATGACTGGATTTATGTTTTATATACACTTTTAACCAAATAGAGCGTTCATTGGAGACTAGAGAATTGTCTGTTTACCACCACAACGAATTAGAATTACGAATGTAAAATTAATTCAAAGATCATATATAAAACGATAATGGATAAAACCAACTCAGAAGTAAATCAGAAATCAAAATCAGCAAGAAAGGAAAACTAAATAGAAAACACATAAAAGCATATGTTGGCGTAGGTAAAGTTGACCGTGATGTACTTATAGATAATGATATAAAACATTACATGTATTTATCATTTCATCGTGTACATATTGAATTATCTGAGATTATGTTCCAGGAAATAATTAAAGAGCGGTAGCGGAATTGATAAACACGGAGACGACCTACAATAATCGCTGTTCATTAATATTTGCAAACCAAGGAAAAGTGTTAATACACAGCACCAATTCATGCGCATGAATCGCAATGGCAAGATCTTCCTCGGGGTGGTGTGCCAAATTTGGCAGTATAGGTTTTTCCTTCTGAAATTTATTCACGCTTTTGTGCTCCGTTTTATTTTATTTTCTTATATGTTCTGCTTAACCCCTGCATATCACATTTTTGTAAATTACGTATAGATTAAGTATTTCTTATCACATGTTGTCACATCCTCTTCGTTTTACCTCTCGCTTCCAAAATACATTATCAAACCTGCAACGTTACCAGCAATAGACAGGACTAAAAGGATGCCTTTGGTATGATGACATTACAATAGAAATATTTTTTCAGCAGTACAGGGGTATATAACGCTTACCAAACGGTTTGATTAAGTTCAATACTCATTCATTTTACCGCCTCCCCCTCCCAACACTTTCCCTCTGTGCCTAGAACATACTAATATCCATCCGTCATATAGCCAAACACCCTTACTTCATTTCAAGACCACAGTCAGCTAAATTTCCTTTGTTACAAATAGCATTACACATTTTGCTATGTATTATTCATTTTTCTTTTTTATTTCCATTATTATAAGTCATATTAGTCATAAACGAAACTCAACTCAAATTTTAGTCGGTCATATCCTGTATTGAAAACTGTTGCATTGCTCTAGGAAAGAGTTTTGTATAAGATTCTTGTTGCTCAATCCTACAAAGTATATGTAAATTTTACATTAATTTCAATAAATACTGTTTAAACCAATAAAAGTTTGGAGAAGAGTGAGGTTCCATGGTTCCAAAATAATGTTAACCGTCTTCCTTTTTTATTTATTTATTAATTATTATTTATTTATTTATTTTCTAATTTTTTATGGAATGAGGAGTTTTTATTGATATTACTGTTAAAATAATCTCATCTCATGATCAATCAGTTGTATGAAGAAAGTCGCATTAAGAAAAAGCATAACAGGTTAAGATAAAGTAGATACAATTTCACCTGCAACGAAATGTTAAATGCCTATTTGTAAATTTGTATTTCAGAAAAAGAAACTGCAAGAATAAATCTGGTATCAACATTCCTTGCATAATCGTTGTAAAGCCATATCAATGCACACGAACACACACAGAATCATTGATATGAACGATATGCCAAGACTGGGATAGAATGAATATTGATGCCAATGGTCTTCGCCATTGCTCCGTCACAGATCCCGAGGAAGAACCATTGAAACAGCTCGTTTTGTCTCGATGCTCGCTCGATGTATGGGGATGTGACCAAATTTTGCCAACACTGTTGATGTAGTGCAAAAATGCCGCAACTTAACATTCGAATACCCATGGGACATTTGCTTGCGAAAAAGGCCGAATGAAATAGTTCACGATTGTCGTCCCAACACGTGATCAAACAGGGCTGACAACAGCGAGGGTCCTTGTGAAAGAATTGCTTACAAAATATGGTGTACCTGTCAGACTCTAATCCGACAAAGGAGAGTTCAATTACCTTCACGCTTTGTAAGTAATATGACGATAAAAGGAACCGTATCACCTCTCGCCATGCCGAGGGAAACGGGCAATGCGAGCGATTTTTTCGCACTCCTCATGACTCGAATATATAAATGAGTTAGTATTTTCATATAACTCCACTGCGCACGCACGGGATGTTCTCTGTTGTATTTGATGATGGGAAGACTTCCGAAACTTTTAATTGATGCATTTCTGGAAATGACTACATGTACATAGAAATTAATGCAAATAAGTTGATAGGCATACGAACAAAACAAAACAGTATTGTAATGAGAGGGAAGAGCAGCTTCGTTCTTCTACGGAAGTTGATCTTGTAGAATGTCCTCTGGTGCTAGTGCAAAATCATGCGTGCTGAGTATGAACAAGACTAAAGACTGATGGGAAACTCAATCGTATGTAAAAATAGTGGACGTTGATGGTTAATCTTTGTTAGTCTCTCTGCGTAATGGTTCCGGAGGATTCAAGATGGTGAACCGGCTTAATTTGAGTTATACCCCATGACACCATGTACTTTCCGTAATTTCAAGACAATTTTTTTCAAATAATTTGTTTCTTCTGTATACCCAAAATCGCTCTTTCTTAACGAATTTTGTTATCAGATATATTTATATTCTCTGCTCTGTTCAGACGAATATAAATCATTTAAAATAAAAGTAAGCACTAGCTGTTGGAACAGTTGTCGTGAAATTAAGGATCTTGGTATAATTCCGATTCCGACTCTGGAGTACTGAAGTGCTTTAAATATCCACTTTGATTGTTTACATACTGAAAATATGTCTTGATATGACTTGATGTTCTAGGGGTTTTTTTTACACATTACTGATTAGTTTTCTTAAACTACTGTGATATCCCCGACGTCGTTGACGTCGGTGTTGTCGTCCGTAGACAATAAATTAAGCATAGATCATATCTTTAAAACCAATAGGGGTTTTAATATTTCACATATGTTTTTCTTGTGTCAAGACCTTTCATCTGATACCAAAAGTGAAGATCTTGTGACCTTGACTTTTGGCCTACTTTTAAAGGACTTAAATTTTGGTCACAATTTAGATCAGTAAGAGAATGGGCTTCAATATTTCATGTGTGCATTTGTGTTCAAGACTTTTCATTACGTATCAAAATCTTTTACGTGTTGACCCTGTAGACTGATGTACTTAGACGAAAACTTTAACCTGGATCATAACTTAAGAACCATTAGAAACAGGGGCTTCAATATTTCACATGTGTATTCCTTGTCCCAAGACTTTACAATGGGTACCAAGGGGTTTTTTTTTGTGATATTGACTTACAAGTTTGACCTACTTAGAATTAAAACAAAAATGGTCATAACTTACGAAAGTAAGAGACAGAGTTTAAAAGTATTGTCTTCTAACTCTTATTACCACCTATGTATAGTGTTAGGGCTTCCCGAAATATATAGTGGTGCGTTGGTAGGAATCGTTAATGGAGAATGCGTAACAACACGTTTATCGGTGTATAGTGTTGGAAACCTCCACACCTATAAATGTGAAGACATGACCAACTATGTGTGATTGTGATTAGTGTTTGAAAGTTTACAATTTACTACCTCACTATGATGGTTAACAGTGCTTATTCATCTATTATATAGCATTTACAACTAAAACTTGAATTAGCAATTATTTTGAACTAACCATGTTTTCCTACTCCGAATAGCATTTTGAAATCATCCTGACTTCCGCAAGTACAAAGAATGTATAGTCTTTATTATAGTTATATTCAAGAAATAATTACTCCGCATACTTCTATTAGAAGCATTGTATTGAAACAATCTATCGTTGCATGAATATTTAGAATAAATGGCTTTTTAAATGTATTTGACTGAGATGAATTACCTGTTGTAAAAATTGAAGCACAAAGAATGATAAATTCGCACGCATTCTGATTTCCGATTTTCTCACTTCAGCTTTTAATAGTCGTGTTTATTCCTGTACATACTTCAAATTAACTAAATATAAGTTTTTCCACAAGATATTGTAGTAGGTTACCATGAAAATCCCCGACAGCTTCCAACATTTCTTCTTCTCCATAGAATGAGAAAATATATACTTTTTTCGACAACCCTCCCTACACGTGCAGGGCCGATTATTATATCTCTTTAACAGTTTTTATTTATTGTCATGTAAAATTGATATTCATACATACAAATACAACTATCATCGTTTTTATTAGAGCCGATATTTACATGTGAACATGATTGTGATGTTATTTTCAAATGTGTTTTCTGCATGACTTTTATTCTTTTATCAAAGCCGGCGTGGCCTAGTGGTATCGCGTCGGACTCCTGATCGGGAGGCCGGGGTTCGAGTCCCGCTCTGGCCATGCCGGTGTTCTGTCTTTCGGATGAGACAGTAAAAACCGAGGCCCCGTGTCGTGGTATGCATGGCACGTAAAGATCCCTCATTGCTTCGGGTGGGTCCGTTGCAAAGGTCAAAATTTGTATGTCCCGCATCAGGCAGATGCCGTCACCATATACGTGAAATATTCGTGGTGTGACGTAAAACAAAAATCAATCAATCAATCAATCAATATTCTTTTATCAAATATGACGGTGAATGGAGATACCGGTCTTTGACATTCCTTTATGGCTGTTGAGAATATTATACTATACTTTCATCGGACACAATACCGCACCTGTTTATTGTAGTGGCCAGTAACTTGTGGTGGCCACCCTTTAGCTGTATATAGTAACCACTGCTTAATGCTTGGGACCCTACCTACTGTATATGGTAGTAGCCGGTTCTCATTAGTGAGATCTTCCTTCGTATGAGGATGAATAGGATGTAGATACCATGATACATATATGATAGTGGTCAATATAAAGCGTAAGACACCTTACTTACTCAAATGTGACTCCCGGGCACCTGGTCTCACCTCTGAGTTTCAAGGGTCCGTGAATGCCCATTGGGTACATCGTTGTTAGTACCATAGTCATGGGACACCAGATACTTTCGTATTTTACTTGACCACTTGTCCCCTTTGAGATTTAACTTTATAATCTAGAAAAACAAGGGTTACCGACAGAAAATTTAATGGAGTTCAACACCAAATTACATCTAAAATCTTATATCATACATATGTAATAGTGAATAAAATATTTATCATTTTTGAATTGAGGGGCAGGTTTGGTGTAGTGGATAAGCGCTTGGCTTCCGGCGCCGACGATCCGGGTTCCGCCACTATGTTTAAGGGGTTGGTAACCTCCTGCTTTCGTGTCATGATATAACTGAAATATTGTTGAAAGCGACATAGAACACCAATCAACCAACCAACATTTTTAATGGAAATTTAGTAGAATAATAAGCTAGTGTCAAAAATGTGTAAGGCAACATCAACATAAGTAAACTGTCCTTGGAGTGCCGTTCAGACATGGCATCTTTTGTGTGAGTTATATTTCACACTTAGGACTCTGAATTCAGCTATCGAACCTTTTAAATCTTATATTTTGATTGTTATGTATCAAGTTTGTCGCTATCTTCTCTATCAACTTCCGATCGCATTTCCGAAGATATTTATGTATACTTTAAACCCTTAAGGAATGTCACTGTAAGCACGTAAATACTTTAATTACATCATATGCCAAAGGCAAGCTTTAGTATGTGATGATTTAGGCAAGTAGATACAACACTTTCTAGAATGATATTCTCGTGTAAGTTTATGCTCTCGAGGGTATAATATCATGGAATGTAAATCGGTAGAGAATTGTACTCTGTCGCATGATACTAATAAAATCTCGCACTACCTCGATAGTTTATCTGTTACTCTTCAGTACACACAACTTCATTTAATAATTGGCAATTTTAAAATTAACGTTAATGTTGACAATTTATGAAGGATTTCCTACTTCCCTTGGTAACATTTTATCGCCTACAAATATATATTTTTCTTTTATCCTTAAATTGCAAGATACAAAACTGATATGCTGTTTACATTATATTGGGGGTATTTTTTACCAGTTTCAGTACGTGAACATATAATAGTAAGTTCCAGAAGGTGAACATATAATATTAATTTCCAGAACGTGAACATAAAATAGTAAGTTCCAGAAGGTGAACATATAATAGTAAGTTCCAGAACACTCATTTGATATTTTGATATTTTTGTTCAAAGTGGAAAATTATGTACTATATTGTTGCGGAGTTCAGGTGCTTAAAAATGTTACATAATGTTTTATTATCCTTTTGTCCAGATGTTTTGTTGTACTTTAATGTAGAGTGTTACATTGTTCTACTTTTTTGGCCTCCACCCGAGTTTTTGTTAGCAGCTATATGAAGGCAGCGATAAGGTTCCGTAACATGAATGTACTACTGTTATTAAACTATTAAAGGAAGAATTGTCGGATTCAGCATTTACATGTACTTCAGATGTGGTTAATATTTCCCAGGGTACCTTTTACCATGATGTTAAACTGCAGTCTCACACACAGGACCAGAACTGTCGTCATAAGAGTTACAGTGTAATGATGCTTCAGATATATTGTTGTCGAAACTAGGTACTTTATACTCTTCATAATTTTTCTCCATAGTGTTGAAGTCGAAACTGTTACACGAGATATTGCTAACGCGAAGCTGAAGAGTGTTGTATTCCGATGTCTGTCGTTTTGAATAGATTCTGTCCGAATACTCCAACAATTAGGGGTTACCATGCGAGTGTTTTACAAAAACTGACAGGGTATCGGCGAATACCCTGTCAGAAATTGAGTTTCACTGCGAGGCGTTAGAATTACATTCTAATGCATTTGACAAATATAATTACAACTAGAGGCACAGAGTTATGGTTTTCTAAGCCAAGTCGCTAATCACAGTCATATTAAAACTGTAGGGTATCGTGACGTCATAAATCAGAAACTGCAGGGTATCGTGACGTCATATCAAAAACTGCAGGGGTATCGTGAATACCCTTGCAGTTTTTAAATCGGACAGCCAATGAGATCCCGTGTTACAAACAAAATGCATTAGAATACAAAATCATGGCGTAGAAACGTGTAAAAAAGAAGAGAAAGTCTAAACATGCTTATTATGGAAATTATGTTTTCTTGTTACAGGTGGGTCACTCACCACAAATCAGAACAATCAAAGAACGCAATAAATATTTCAGAAAAATCTTCCATATAGAGAACAAATATCAGAGAGATATGCTTCGAATGATTGGTAGTAGAGCATGTACATTTGACATGGAGTGGTATTAATATAGATGATTTTGTAGCGACGGAAGTAAATACATGACAAAACGAAGTTTCAATATAGATTCTTCCATCGTAATGTTATCAAGAAGGGTTATGGCATTTCAGAAGAAAGATAAGATCTGACTAAACTTTCGAACGAAACCTTAAAAAACTACAAGAAAAAAAACCCAATAAACAAAACCCCCCAAAAAATCATTTTTATTATTTAAATAAAACTGCAACTGACATGGAAGCAGGAGGTTACCAGCCTCTTAAGGAGGAATTTAACACTATCCGAATTTAGCGCCGTTCGGACTGCATCGGTTGATACAAATGACGTAAGATTGTTTACATTCGATACAAAGCGCTATAAGAGCAGAAGACACGATTGAGGCGAAAATTGAAAGTTAAAATGTGTAAAAAAGAAAATCTTGGTGTAAATTCTGATAATCAAATATCTTAATCAAAAGTGGAAGAGGGAGCATTTAAAATCGAAAAGTATATCGGAACTAGCGTACAAAAACCAACCTGCACACGAGTACCCGAGTTAGCAGAGAGTAGTTGAACGATGTTGATGGAGATTTATGTTGGAATACAGGAAGAAGAATTGTTGAGGTACGGTTTTTTAGCTCAACATATTGATGATACATAAATGCTGTTTGTGTGACTCGTCTAAATTTATCGTATACAGTACGGAAGCAGAGGTAAACAATCCAGTGGCGGATCCAAAATTTTCGAAAAAGGGGGGGGGGGGTGGCACATGTGTATTAGCCAAACTACTCGGTCATTTTTTGTGCCAAATCTGAATTTTTACATGTAAATATGTGGCAAAAAAAAAAAAGGGGGGGGGGGGGGCTCTAAATCCGACACTACAGTCGTATTTCAAACCCAAGGCCATGTATCCTATATTTATGTATTTATGTACAAGTAATCAGTAGTTCTGTTTATAATTTACAATAAATTACTGTATTGGGTGAGAAAATATGAAATATATTAAGGTTCTTAAGGAACAATTCAACTAAAATCTTATGATGCAAATATTTTCAAATAGTAAGAAGTTTTGCCATCCTGTTTATCATTCTGTATCAGAGTTCCGGGTAGAGAATGCCTGTTTATTTGAAAAAATCTAGGTCCTAAGTTTAAAATAATCATGAAATGTCATGATTATACTGTAGTATATGTTTTTAGGAATGCATTAATTGCTATTACATAACACATATATAATAATCAGCTAATATAAGTATTAATCAATTACAATGTAACATATATAGTACACTTAGTATGTAATGGAAGAAGAAGAATCTTCTTGTCAATACGGATCAAGTATCAAATTTTGAAAATGAGGCATTATTATCCATTCTTTTATATTTTCATTAAGATATTGCCTGGGAAGCATATTGCATATGAAGTGCACAAATTCTGGATGCAGTGTGGTGACATGTCAAGTTCCAACTGGAAAAGGGATCTACTGGTGCATTTGATATAAATAAATAGGCTACATTAGGTAAAGTTGTCATTTTGTATTTAAACCATTTATTATTCTGCATTTAACTAAGATGACTCATGATTAATATAAATAATAACATGATCTGATTTCAGAAATACTTGTAATTGCATTGAATCATTGATATATGTCTTTGATTTTTCTAATGCTAATGAAGGCATTCTTTGTATACCA
This sequence comes from Pteria penguin, assembly GCA_035048485.1. Lineage (NCBI taxonomy): Eukaryota > Metazoa > Mollusca > Bivalvia > Pterioida > Pteriidae > Pteria > Pteria penguin. The sequence goes on from CM068582.1 coordinate 9,232,430, forward strand.
ACATATTTGAAGTTTTTCTTACACAATCCAAAGGCTTCATGAGTGAGTTACATCCACATTTTTGTGACAGTTGCGATTGTTGACTTTCACACTTTCAATTCTATTCTGAAGTGTCAAAATAAAAGTCCCTGCACTACTTTTAAGTTTGTGTGTTTTTTACCCCTCCATCAACCAAGATAGTTGCCAAGAGGGCAATGTCTGTGTCTGGCTGTCCTTTTTATTTTATGACTTTTTTATTTGATGATTGCCCAGGCTGCTTAAAACTACATGTATATCAAAACTTTCAGGAGTAATAATCAATCAAGTAATTATACTGAAGTAATTATACTGAGTATGCATATTAATTGCATATACAGAGCAGCAGCGTTTTGTAGCATTTATCACATTCTAAGGGATTTATATTCAGATTCTGAATTTTAAAGGTGTTTGCACTAAATCTCCTTAGTTGAGAATGTGTACTTTTTATCAATTTCTTTAACTTCCTATTTATGGTTTAAAAATAACTAATTCTTATCTGGAGTTGGAATCTGATCATGGTTAACCTATTTTTGAATGAATTAACTCCTTGTTAGGAGGAGACTGCTTTACCAACAGAATGGAATTTGTGTTTTGCTCACCAAAATGGAAGACCAGGTTCAACTGAGCTATTGTCAAAGTGATTATATGTGGTTCTACCGTCAACAATCTGTAAACATTTTACCTTTTAATGCACCCAATCTTAGATGGTGGGATATACATTAGTTTTAATATAATAGTCGGTCAGCTGTCTCTCTATTTCTCTGCAAAAAGTAGATCTGTGCCATCACTTTTGAATGATAAGTGATGAGATTTATATTCAAATGTGAATTCCATGTGGAAAGACTTTTTCAAGGTCAAATTTAGAGTCAGTTTTACTTAGATTTTGATCTACTTTTAATTAAAAAAACCAGCAGATTCTTTATTTATCCACATTTTACTTTTCAATGGCGAAAGGGCTTTCATATTTCTTAATATGTATTTGCTTTGGGCCAAGAAAATCTCTTACCATTTTACAGACTTTTTTCTAAAAGGGGAGGGGCTGTCATTTTCACAAACACATTTGGTTGAAGTTTGATGTTATGATATGGTATATCAAAGTGACACATTTTTCAATATCCTTTATATATAGATATATACCCATCATGGTGGTCTATATAGTTCCACATATCGGTAAGCAGTGGGTTCGATTGCTATACCACCAAATACCTTGTTGTCCGTTCAATAGCTTTCATCTGTACAACGTACTAGGTTCGAATCTATGACTCCCTATGTATTCTTTTTAATTGCTCTTGTTCTAAATAGTCCGGGTTCGAATCTCTAGTGCCAAATATCTATACCAGTGATCTTCGCACACACCTTAAAGGTTTGAATCAATTACCACAAAACTGTCTTTCCTTCAATTCCTGCATACATGAATCTTAGGATTCGTAGGTGTTTTTATCCAATTGAAAACTAATGACTACGTAAATTGTTGTGCATTGCCACTGAAGTGACTGTTTATTAACTAAGTACAGCAGATAAAAATCTACTGTTATGATTCTCTAATTATTAAACATTACATAAATTTATGTAATAGATAGTAACATAAAGCAATGACTTATCAAAACATATAAGAATAAAAAGGGGAAATAACCCCTATGAAATTGACTGCTATATTAATATAATTATCTTTGTGGTCTGAAACCGCCAAAAAATCAATAAGAGTACAAAGAATATAACATCACAAAATTGATTAATGCATGCACCTTAATTCAACCTCTTGAGGACGAAAAATATAATAACCATACCCTATTTAAAACAATTGTGGAGGATGGGGGGTGGCGGTTAAAACTTAAATTTTTCCGGTCAAATAAAGCACTACCGAATCTTTAGACGACCCAAGCGAAAGTGCCGAAAGCGCGGGCTTGGCCCTATGTACTAAGCTGGGAAAGTGTTTGATTGGATGTTGCAACCAGTTTCATCGCGTCCTCCTAATATAGTCCGACCATGCCACCCTCCTGGTCATCGCGCAAGAGAGACAACTCTAATTCAACAAATAAAATAAGCAAAGGAAATACGCATATCTCTAAATATAAAACTCTTTAAGTTATTCTACTTAAAGATTATTTACATATAGATATATACCCATCATGGTGGTCTATATAGTTCCACATATCGGTAAGCAGTGGGTTCGATTGCTATACCACCAAATACCTTGTTGTCCGTTCAATAGCTTTCATCTGCACAACGTACTAGGTTCGAATCTATGACTCCCTATGTATTCTTTTTAATTGCTCTTGTTCTAAATAGTCCGGGTTCGAATCTCTAGTGCCAAATATCTATACCAGTGATCTTCGCACACACCTTAAAGGTTTGAATCAATTACCACAAAACTGTCTTTCCCTCAAATCCTGCACACATGAAACTTAGGATTCGTAGGTGTTTTTTTATCCAATTGAAAACTACTGACTACGTAAGTTGTTGTGCATTGCCACTGAAGTGACTGTTTATTAACTAAGTACAGCAGATAAAAATCTACTGTATTGATTCTCTAATTATTAAACATTACATAAATCTATGTAATAGATAGTAACATAAAGCAATGACTTATCAAAACATATAAGAATAAAAAGGGGAAATAACCCCTATGAAATTGACTGCTATATTAATATAATTATCTTTGTGGTCTGAAACCGCCAAGTACTTGCGTTATGTACTGTTCTACATAAGGCAAGTTCAGACCCAAAGCAGTAAGAAAAACCAAAACATACACTCAAGGGCAATGCACTTGACTGGTTAAAACTATGCTTTACAAATGAAAAGTATTTCAAAAACTGAAAACCAACTAGAATTAGCTAACAATTAAAAACAAAAACGTTCCGGCATTGTCAAATGGCTTGCATGTCCTACCGATATATATACTGTACAAAATGAAATGAAATGGATGTACAAGCATTGTCAAATGGCTTGTAACGTTGGAGTGAAATATATGGTTCATATTGTTAAACAAGCATTGTCAAATAGCTTGCAACTCATCTGAAGCATCAGGTTAACAGAGATACTACTGCATGTACAAGCATTGTCAAACAGCTTTCTAAATCTATAATGATACAACAAGCGCTGGCAAACGGCCTGTTATTGGCAAAAACCTTATATAATATCATGTACTCCTTATAGAGGATTTAAATGCATCCGACTTCCAACGACCTAACAAACGAATTTGACTATCACTCATTCCCAAATCTGCACAATGTGAGGCCATGCCTATTCGGAAAGAATGACCTTTAATATGGGTTGAATCGAATGTGGTAAATGACAGACATCTCCTTAAGACTGTCGCAAACTGAAACTTGCTTACAGGTAAATAAGGGCCGATTGAGAAGAGGGGGCCAGGCATATTGCCTCTAAGCTGTAGGTAATGTTTTAAGCACTGTACAGGGCAATAGGACACATCTGAAGCTGCCTTAATAGTTAGATGAATGGGGTTACCTGAATGGTGCTTGAAATTGGTGAAAGTTATGACAAGGCTATCCCTGTTGGTTTGAATCTGATCGACTTGCAATGTATTTTGGTTACTGGACCCTGACGTTATTTCCCCTATTCTTAAAAATCCATAGAAAGCCAGCAAAAACATGGCTTTATACATGACCCTCTCATATGCATTAGAAATTGCATGGTATACTGCATTACAGATACTGTGTAAAATGTTTTTAGTAATGGGCAATCTAAAGTCTTGAGCAGGTTTGAGTTGCGACATGAATGTAATAATTTCTGTATTAAAAATGAACTGCTAAAATCGGGTAAATCGTTCATCTTATGTATATAGCTGACTGCAGACATGTATCAAGTTATAGTTGAGGCTGCATATCCTTTGGAATAGAGATATGAGATAAATAGTGCGAGAACTTGAGTCTTAATGGGAAGCACTGGTGATAAGTCATGAATTGCTGCAAAGTTGCTGAAAAGAGTCCATGCCCGCGAGTAGCTTTTCGCTGATGACTTGTTCAAAGATGCTCCTAATAAGTTATCCAGAACCTTGGTTAATGCGGAAAAGGTGGTAGGGGTGGAACCGCTACTGGCCTGTCGTCTGCCCAAGGAGCCAATTGTTGGAAAAGCTGTACCTTGCAACGAGAAAGACAATCGCATAGTAAATTTTCCTTAGATGTTAAATGTTTTGCCTTAAATAAAATATTGAATTTAAGGCATGTAAGGACCAAACGCCTTATTAAGTACATAATGCAGTGGTCTTTTGATGTTTGTTTGTTTATAACATGAACCAATGCCATGTTGTCGGTGTTGAATAAAACACATTTATTTTGTAGATATTTTGACCATATTTCTACTGCTAAAACAATTGGATAAAGTTCTAGTGTGGCAATGTTTTGGTTACTCCATTGTTCGTCCCATTCTCCATAAAACCATTCGCTACCGAAGATGGCTGCGTAACCAATGGTTCCAGAAGCATCCGTATATAGCCTAAGATTACTAGAACTGATGAATTGCTCTGGTAGGAACATGCATTTGCAATTAAAACTATTTAAAAACTCTAACCAAACATGAAGGTCATACTTGACCTCTTTTGTTAATCTAATTCTGTAGTAAGGTTTTGTCAACCCTATAGTCAAGTTAATCAACCTTCTTAAAAATGTTCTACCAGGTATGATAACGTTGCATGCGAAGTTAAGTAACCCAACCAGAGACTGAAGTTGTTTAAGTGTCACTTTCTCTTTGGTTAAAAAGAGGCTGATTGTATCTTTACACTTCTGTATCTTATCTACAGGAAGTCTAACTTCCATTTTGACTGTGTCAAGTTCGTATCCTAAAAATGTAATGACTTGGCATGCATCATAGGTTTTGTCTTTTGCTATTGGTACACTAATGTCCTTACACATGCTTAGGAACTCTTTAAGTTTTATACTACCAGATTTATATGATTTTTCTATAATTATGAAATCATCTAAAACATGAGTTATATATTGAATTCCAAGCTTTTTCTCTGCTATCCACTGTAAAGCTGTGCTAAACTGTTCAAATATTTTGCATGAAGAGCTTAAATCAAACGGCAAGCAGCAGTCAAAGTAATATTGACCTTGCCATTGAAACCCTAGGTATTTGAACTGTGATTGATTTAAATTTATATTTCTGAACGCTGCCTTGATATCTGTCTTAGTACAGAATGAGCCACTGCCACATTGTTTAATGAGTTTGATAGCATGCTCCACCGATGAGTATTGAACAAATGACTCCTCAGTAGGGATGCCATCATTAATAGATTTCCCATCTGGATATGATAAATGGTGTATCATGCGGAATTCGCCAGGTTCTTTCTTTTCTATCAAGCCAAGAGGGGAACAATGGAAATCCAGGAAAAGTTTAGTTGGGAAAGGGCCTTTTATTCTTCCCAACTTTAACTCTTTGTTGATTTTTGTTTGCACAATGTCTGGGTGTTTTAATGCTGATGGTAAATTGATGCAGTTTTGATATTCAAATTTACCTTGTTTACTAAACCCTATGTAAAATCCCTTGTTAAACCCGTTTAACAAATAATCACAAGATGTGCTTTCGTATCCTTCTAGCCAACTTTCTAATTTACTTGGATTTATTGGGGTTGGGCCTGTTGGTGGGATTAAAAGTTGTTTCTTGTTGAGCTCTTTCATTGGCTTGGTTATGTTTGCCACTTCTAACAAACCTTTCCATGACACGAAAGGGCCGTTGGATGGGTTTGGTACAGGTTGAAAAAGGGTGGAAAGCCCCGCAGTTGAAACAGGAATGTTGGTACTTGCAGGAAATCCCTGCCTTACAGATCTTACCTGAATGGTAGTTAAAGCAGGCGCCCTTTGGAATTAAGGGGTTATGTTTTTTTTTTAGTAAAACTGTTAGATTTTTCCGCTTTGGCACTAGTTACAACGCTAAGACCTGCATTGACATAGAGCTCCATGTGTATATCGCCCCAAACCACTTGGCCTTGTTCAATAAGGTGACGAAATTCCTTATCATATAGTCTCCAATCCCCTTTCACTCTAGCAATTTCTCTGACAGTTTCCATATGTTTGGCCAGTTTCAGATGATGGTCTTTATATTTAGTGCAATAGATTGCTGAAAACCTATTCCATGCAGTGATCCAATCATACAGTGTGTTTGAATCAGTAGAGTCCTGCTTGTCGCTGGCAGACTCAATTTGTTGTATTATAAAACCCCCTGATTCATCCTGCTCTTGTATTTGAAGTGCATACCTACTTTGTTTACTAGGTTTATCTGATAAAAGTGATGACATCTCTACAAACTGATTAGACCATATTCTGGTTTTAATTCTGTCTGACACCTTTGCCTGTATTGGCACAGCTGTGCTAACAAAACCAGAATTATTAGGCGTACTACGGTAGTTACCTGTAATAGTTCCTACGTGGTTTACCACAGAATCCTCAACAATCCGATTGGCATCTTCGGAAGAGCTACTCAATGTTTGTGGGCCAGTTGGTCCACTTTCATCTGATAATTGCAGGTTTACCTGATCTATTTGAAGTACCTCCCTATCTACCCGGATGTTGTTACTGTTTTGATTAGTGGGGACATTGCTACTACTGTTAGTGTTATTTTTATTTAAAACAGTACTTCCCTGAGACGGCATAAGCTGCTGAAACAAGGCAGTGACCTCCGTTCGCAGAGTGTCAGTAACCTTTTGGGTTACTTGGTCTGTTATTGTTCTGATCAGTTCAACATTACTGCCACAAGCCTGATTTGGATTCACACTCGCCTCAGAGACAGCAGGAGAATCGTCAAAAGAATGTGCCTTTCTCCTGGGCCGTTTGGTAGCGTTTTTAGACGTTGTTCCAGTCAAATGCTGCAAACATTTTAGTTTGAAAGATGATTTAATCAATTGTAAGAAACATATAAATATGCAATGATGTAATTAAACTACTCAGTATACATCTAGCATTAAAAACCTAACACTAGATTAATAAATTAAAATCAATCAACCAATTTCTACTCAAGATCAAACCTCTCAGACTTCGATACAAATGAACGTTTCCTTGTTTTGTAAAGTGTATACCGTCATGTGAAAACTTGCCCTCGCAAGATTTATTGGTAGGCGGGTTCGGCGATGGAAAGAATTTGCAGTGTTCCCACAATCTGCTACAAGACAAAAGTGGTAGCGAAACTCGCAATAAATCATTGACTTGATCAACGAAGCCATTGTGGTTATATTGCTGATTGAACCTTGGCAATAGTTTACACACAATTACTTTATTTACCTTGAAGCGGTAGTGTAAAGTTGTAACCACCGCTTTTATCTCAGACGCCAGTTCTTCGGGAGAATCCCGAATCAAAACATCGTTGCCACCCGCTATCAAAATAATCATATGTGGTCTAAATTGTTCTATATATTCTGCTTCATATTTCAATATATCGCTTACCAGTCTGCCACCTACACCTCTGAATTTAATAAGGTGCGTGTCTGGAAGGCCTAAATCTGGCCGATATCTATTATCCGTGTCGTCTTTAACAAAATTAAAGAAGCGACGCACAATAGAATGACCTACCACGAGAATTTTCGTTTTATTTTCCATTGAATCAGAAGATACAATAAATGGTAAATGTAATATTCTTTTTCTAGTTAAAAGAATTTAATATTAAAAGATCAGAATTAAAGACTTGCTTACCAGAAAGTGGAATTTTAAAACTTAAATTTTTCCGGTCAAATAAAGCACTACCGAATCTTTAGACGACCCAAGCGAAAGTGCCGAAAGCGCGGGCTTGGCCCTATGTACTAAGCTGGGAAAGTGTTTGATTGGATGTTGCAACCAGTTTCATCGCGTCCTCCTAATATAGTCCGAACATGCCACCCTCCTGGTCATCGCGCAAGAGAGACAACTCTAATTCAACAAATAAAATAAGCAAAGGAAATACGCATATCTCTAAATATAAAACTCTTTAAGTTATTCTACTTAAAGATTATGTGTGGTTATTAATTTATATGTAGGTTATGTACTATAAATCAGTGTCTTTTACAATGTAATTATAAATGACATAATAAATCTGAAAAATTGAATGAAGAATTGTGTTTTTCTATTGGTTAATTAAGGTAAGGAAAGGGGTTAGTTGTTGACTATTTGAATAGTTACACTGGAATTCAAATTGTAGCCTTTTAGTTTAATTTTGCTCACCAAAGCCAGTAATACCTTGTGAATTCTTATAATAAATCCTCAAAAGACATACCTAATAAAATTTGTTAAGATTGTACTATAGTCTAGATTTGTCAGTAGGTGGTGCAACAATTGAGAATATTGTTTGTCACCAAATATTCTCTGCTTTTGTTTCAATTTTTCTTTATATATGCATAGGTGATATATTGGGATCTATTTCAAACATTTTAGATTACATCTTATTCTAGAATCTCATTTCATTACAATTTTCACATCATTTGTCTTGGTCATTTTCATATGTAACATTAGGACTTTAGTGAGCAAATTTGACCTTCTCGGGCCTCTTTTTTAATTTTTCAATTTAGAAATTGATCATAAAATGTGATGAAATACATGATATATTGTTATCATTCAAAATCAATTAAAATTAGATTAATTTTAAATGTTTATATGTGTTTCATGTTTATATTTCTATGACGATTTCCAAATGGACAATTTGCTGACATGTCAAAATAATCCAGATTTGGTGACCATATTTTCTATTCCTGTGGATAAATTTTCTTCATATTCATAATGTTGTGCAACTGGACACTAAGGATTACAGATATAATTTTTCTTGAAAATTGAATATGCAGATTTTTGTAAAATGCTGTTTTTAAGGGAGAAAATAGGGGATTTTTTGTACTGATTTTGTATATTTACTGAATTCTTTCTAGCACAGATATTGAAATAAGTTCTTTCAAAACAATTTTTCCTTGAAAACTTTACTAAAACATTATTCCTTTTCTGATATTGATTTGTATTTTTGATTTATCTTTACATTTGGTAAAGTTAAAAGATATTAAATTGACCTTGTAGTACCTTTCAAGGGAATTCGAAATATGCCTCAAAGAGAGCTTATTCAAAGTCAAATTTTTCAGAACTGTGTGAATAAATTTTTTTCATACTTTGCAATTTAGTAGATATCATATTCAAATACTAATTATGAAAAAATGAAGAAAGTGAATTCGGGAGTCAAGTGTTTAATTCCTCCTTAAATATAGTGGCGCAACCCGGGAATCAAAACGATGTCGTGGCGCCGCCAAGCACTTTATCACTACACCAAGCCTGCCCCTGGACTTATATGCACATCCCTTGGGCAATGAATACACGCTAACTCTGACCTCCTTGGACAATGACCACAATCTAAGTCTAAATCTAAACCTTTGCACTATTACCATAACCTATATCTGAACACCTGGACAAACACACACTAAATCTGAACGCTCTACAAAATGACCACATTCTATATTTGATTCCCCTGGAAAAATACCACACCCTATATCTGAATCGCCAAGACAATAACAACCATTAATATCGCAACTCCTTGGACAAAAACCACACCCTATATCTGAATCCCTGGAAAATGACTACCATCTATATTTTAACCCCTTGGACAACGACCATAACCTATATATGAACATTTTTGACTATGACTACTATCTATCTCTGAACTCCTGGACAAGAACCACACGGTATATATAAACTCCTGGACAATGACCAAAATCTATATCGGAACCCTAGGATAATGACCAGGACCTATATCTGAATCACTCTGGAGAATGACCATACCCTATATCTGAACTCCTTCGACAATCGCAACACCGCTTATATGAATTCCTTGGATATTGACCGCACCCTTTATCTGAACTCTTTGCACAACGAACACAACCTATACCTGAATATTTGGACGCTGACGACACCCTATGTCTGAACAGCCTAGACATTGACCACAATCTATATCTGTACCATCTAGACACACCCTGTACTTGATATCCTTGAACAATGACCACACTCTATACTTAAACACACCTTGCACAACGACCACAACCTATATCTGAAACCACTGGACAATCACGCCCTAATTCTGAACCCCCTGGACAATGACCACAGCCTATATCTGCACTCCCTGGACATTGACCACACTCTATATAGGAACTCTTTGGACATTGACTACACTCTGTATATCTCGAATGTTTGGACAATGACAACACCGCATATCTGAAGCCTATGAACAATGACCACACTTTACCTGAACCCCTGGACAATGACCACACCCTATATTTGAACTTACTGGACAATGGCCACAACCTATATCTGAATCCCCTCGACAAAAACCACAATCTATATCTGAACTTTCTGGACATTGAGCAGGACCTATATCTGAGTCACCTGGACAATGACCACACTCCGAACGCCGCGGTGAATGACCATAACCCAAACAACATTTGTACAACTATATCACGCCTCTGACAAAAACTGTTGTCTCTCTATGATGGAAATGAATAGTCTAGGAGAAAAAGCGATTTCATATTTGATAAAATGTCACTTTGGACCCAATTTGCTCCCTTATTTTTAATCACTAAGAAATTCATTGCTAAACTTTCCACCGCTTTTTTGTGTTAGATTTTGAGATCTGCATTTGGTGTAATAACATTGAAACCAAAATTAAACATACTTCTCAACAAGCATATCTATGTCACTCAGACTGATTTAATTAATTCTTCCCCAATGAATACAGCTAATCTGAGGAACCATTTGAAAACAAGAGTAAACTATTTGACTGCTGACTCATTACTGAAAGGTTTTGTTAAAGAACATAGTTTTTAAATAATGCCAACCAAATTTGATTTAAAGTCTATGGATAATTTTGAGAAAGCAAATCTTTAACCGACGACGAAAGGCGGATCAAAATGGATAATAATAATAATAATAATAATAATAATTGCAATTGCAAACGGTCAATTGCTCATATGACCTAAAATATAAGAACATCACAATCGATGCTTATCCACGACTGATGAATATGAGATATTACACTACAACAATTCTCAATAATGCCTAAGGGTATTAAACTAAAACAGACCTGTTATGAGATTCACACATCCTGTAGTGGGTAAGCAAGAGATTCCATCATCACAATTACATTTCTGTTTACATATATGTCCATAATAACCCAGAGGACAAATCGTTAAGCAATTGTGACCAAACGTGGCAGGTGGACAAGCTGGAAAAGAAAAAAATGATGAAAGAAATACGCTGATACCAAAAATTTACTAAATTATATCTCATACTGGTGCAATACATGCAGATACATTCCGTTTAGTAGTACTACTATCGAGAATGTGAGAAGCTAGTTATGTATTATTGTATTATTTAACTATAATATTTTAAATGGTGGAGTTCATATTTAAACAATACTTACGATCACAACTTTTCTTGTCTTTGTTGAAAAAATAATTGGTGCAGCATCTGCTAAAACATAAAAACACGCTCAAGTATGTATCATTTTACGACATGCCTCTTCCTTTTCTGAATGCATATATATAACAAATTTTACTTTTTTCCTTCACCAAGCTTATAGGGAAAGTGAAATAGAATTATATTTATTTCAGTATAATCATTACATCCAATGAAAAAGAAATAATAAGTACTGTTGTATCTTTTTTGAAGCGATCCACACTTGCACTAAATTCAATTTATTTAAATATACTTTTAAAATATGTCAATTGATTATCGATCATACTTGGATTGCCATACATAAGGTCTTCAATGCTTTGTGAAATTTATTCGTCGTATTCTATAACATATAAGATACACTGTAGATTAGTGAAAAGTTGTCAGTCACCTACATTTGTGCCATAAGAAATATCATCAATAAATATGAATCGAATTCCCTTATACAAGTATGGAAAAAAACATGAAATAGAATTCGTTATGCTTGCTAGGAACATGTTTTGAAGATACAATAGTACATACCGGTTTGGTGATTTTAAACATTCCTTTGCAATGATCACTTCTACCCAAAGAACAAGTAAATATAGCATTGCCATCTTTGCGATATGCCGTCTCATAATTCTACACGGTTCCATAGTCTCTGTAAATCCGGTTTATATCAAGTTTTAACGCGGTGATGGTTCTTTTAAAGTATATCTCGTGATTTCATTATTCCGTTCACCGGAATTCCGAAAACAGATCTCAATCTTAATCTAAGGGCATACATATTATGACAAGCAAAGTTTTACAAAAAAAAAAAAACCAAAAAAACAACAACAACCTATCATTATTTATGTTAATGTGTATTGCACTGATGAATTTAAGAATTTAAAGTTTAATTAAATCTAACATGATATCAGAAATCTATTCGTTATTCAGAAACCTTAAAATTGTGCCGATACAACAAACATTTTGCAACATTGTACAAATCTCTGACAACTGAGATATAAGACTATAATTCTAACGTTAAGCATTGCCAAATTACAACTGAGCAAACAAAGGATTGAGTGTGCGAGTGAGTGAAAGAATTAAAATAGAGGTCATCGGAAACATACCCCACCACCTTTTTACCACCCATTAAAATTGTAACGAGACAATGCATATACGCTGGAAAGAATACGGTCCAGACATGAACTTTAGTGACCATAAGGCATTAACAAAATAGTTGAAATGTTGAAAAAATGATGGATAATGCTGTGAAAAGATTTTTGAAGCCGGTATTTTATTAGTTATAAAAAGGTATTAATAGTTGAATGGTTCACGACCAAAAGCTTTAGGATATCAAGACATTGATAGATATAGAATGCTATATGTATTTTTTTTTTTTTTTTTCGAGTTAAGAATACTCTTTAATTGACTTCTGTACCACCTTTATATGATGGAAGTAAGTTTTCGTGCTGGAGATCTTGTCACCTATAAATGGGTTGTGCTAATGGTAGAGGTTGCAAATGTTTAGTGATGGAGCATTAGGCTATAGTAGTGGAGTCATAACCACCCATAAATGGTGATGGATAGCGTTAATTGGTAGAATACTTTCCAACTACTGATGGCGGTGTCGATTTCTAAGAGGTGGATACTTACCAGTTATAGATGGAAAAGTCAATGGTTGGTGATGTGTATGTTGTAATATTTAATTGATGAATTCCTTACCACCTATAGATGTTGGTGGCCAGAGGTCAGTCTTTGTGACATGATGGCCATTGTTCGGTCTTCGAGATCCTGTGACATATTTATGATGATGGCCTGTATTCACCCTTCGAGACCTCACTGCCCATTTAACATGATGGTCAGTGTTCAGTCTTCGAGATCCAATGGCATATCTATGATGATGGCCAGTGTTCAGTCTTCGAGACCTGACGGCCTACTTATGACGATGGCCTCTGTTCATATTTCGAAATATCACCGCCTATTTATGATGATGGCTGGTGTTATTGGTTGAAAGTTTAGAATCCATCCATGATCCTGTATTGTTTTGGGGAACTTGAAGCTTAACATAGTAGAAACCTTTAGAGCTAGATATATTGTTCGTTAGTTAGTTAGTTATCACTGAAGAGACATAAGTTGTCGAAATGCGCATCTGATGCACAAAATCAAAAGATGTATATGTTCTATATTTATTAGTATTTAATAGTGGATACCATAACACATACATATGATAGACCCCATTGTTAAGTACTGCCACCAAACAACCTGTCTCTGTATATTTGTAGTAAGTGTGAAAAAGCAAGACTAGTGTCCAGCAGTAAAGACTTTATCATGTATATATAGGACTGTAGCCAGTGTGCAGTACTTAAAACCTTATGACCTATAAATGGTTCTTTCCGCTGTTCAGCCCTTATATAAGGGTCTTAAGAGTAAAAAACGAAGAAGTACCGAGGGGTAAACCACATCTCATATTCCATTAAACAAAGGGGACAATATCGTGTTTAGTGTCATATTCAGACAAAATGCAAACCCCAATAAAATCGAGTTGAGACCGGGTGCCTGGGAGGAGTAAGCGTCCCCTGGTTACATGCAACACCCGTCGCAAAAGTCCTGCAACAACTTTAAAATCGAGGAGATGAATACATAAATAAACACGCAAGAACATACGAAGGGGACAGGAAGTCAAATTTCCCATTCAAGGCAAGAAATACTGTCTACCTGAAATCCCGGTGTCGGAAACGCAGGTAAAGAAATATCTGTATATACATGTATATACGTATTACGTCTAATCAAGTATAGTCAAACAGTTAAGATGGTTATTTTGTATGGTCAGGTCCCAAAATATCGGTTAACATTCTTGAAAGCTGAATCTGAAATTGCAATAGATCTTTTTAACGACCATAGAACTTCCTTGGTTACAACTTCAAACGTTCCTCAATATACCATTGTGAAGTTTAATGTAAAATTACATTAGACATCAAAATGTATTTTTAGTTTTGTCCAGTACAAATGATGAGTGTATCATGACATGTATCGTAAAGTCGTTTATTGTAATGGTAAATTATTTGTGGAAACAACCTTCTAAATTCTGTATGGCGACCAGTGTTAAGCGGTGGAGATCTTACTATCTTTGTATCAAGCTTTATAAACGATACATGCTTAGGTCCTGCCATATGTAAGATGACAGCCAGTGTTTAGCCATTACCACATGCATATGAGTGTGACCAGTTTTCAGTAATTGAGACCTGATCGCCATTATATGGTGGTAGGAAGTTTTAATACACGGAGACTTTTTCACCTATCTATAGCATTGGACACTTTATAGTGAGAAGCTCTCATTAATATTAAGTGCCGTGTTGGTAGCAATCTTTAATGAACACTACCTAACCACTTGTTGACTGGTGTATAGTGATTAGATAAAACTTCAATACCTGCAAATGTCAACTGTATGTGATTGTTACAACACTTACTACCTATAATGGTGGCCTGTGCGTTTTCATTTACCATACTCAAAATGTAATTGCCGGTATTCAAAGGTGACCAGTGTTTAGTAGTTGAGACCCCACCAACTGAATATGGTAATATCCAGTGTTCAGGGGTGGATATCTTACTACCTTCGTATGAAAAATTACCACCGATGCTTGCTTAGGACCAGCCCTATAGTGTTCAGTATTTGAAACCTTATCACCTTTATATGCTTGTTGCAAGTGGATACCGTACCACCTATCTATAGAATTGGCTAGTTTATAGAGGCTTTCACGAAATATATAATGTTCACAATCATTAATCATTAACAACCTACTGACCTGTGTATAATGGTGAATACCTCAATATATATCAATGTGAAAACGTGATCAACTGTATATGATTGTAACCGGAGTTTAAAAGTTGACATTTCACTACCTCACTATGACAGTGAAGAGGGTCTATTCGTTTACGAGACTTTCATCGTAGACATTACCACAGAAAGATTATTGTGATGACCAGTTAGTTGTGGAAGGGACCTCGCAAGCTATGCATGGTGACTAGTGTTTAATGGTCCAGACCTAACCCACATGTATATGGTAGAAGCTGGAGTTAAGTGGCGAAGATATTCCTTCCTGCGTATGAGGATCGTTACTGCTGGATTGGAGATACCTTAGCACCTATTGGATAGTGGCCAATATATAGTGTAGAGGTGATTTTGCGCTTCGTGAAAACCGCGCTTATAAATAAAATTGAGTGTATGTAGCTGAGTAGGTAGCATACATAGGTTATTGGCGATAGGTCCCGCTTACAACCTGCATATGTCGCTCGTAACTGGTAAAGAACGCAATTTCTTTTTAGTAGACAATACAAGACTGAATTCCCGTGTCACATAAGGTAAATAGACACATGTTTACGCCGTATAGATTAAATTGCTGTACACTGCATCTCACCGATGTCAATTCCAAATAAAGTACTTACCAGTAATCCCAAAACAAGAAAGAAACAATTTCATGAATATATTAAATTTTCCAACACATTTGGAAAATATGTGAGGACAAACGGTGATATATTGATCAACGGTACAAATACTTTTGTAATTATCTTGGATTGGGAACATTTGAATTTTACACCAATTCAATAAATTTGGTGATATCGCCTTTCTTCATAAATGGAGAAACTTTTGAAATTTGGATGTTTTGTTTTTCTATTTTCATTCGGGACAAGATTGCACGTTATTATAATGCACCTACACTGGTGCAAATTCAGGAAGTTTTGGAAAGAGCATTTATCACTCTCGTCGTAATCCAGTATTTTTAAGCAAACCATCTTTAAAAATGGGAGTGAAATATCGGTAGAACTGACACAAAAGGAAGAAAAACAAACAATATACATGATTTTATACTTTCCTGTTTGTAATTACACATACCAAGCTACACAAGAAATATAGAAGGAGGAGATTTGATCTAACTACAGGGGAGAAACCAACCGAGGAAAATAAAGGATATTTGTTAAAACATCTATCATAGTGTTGACATCATATACAGAATTTAATGATAGTCATTTGAAGTGGTTAACAGATATACTAGTCGAAACTTTATACATACCGTGACCACTGTGTAGACAACGTTTAAAAAGGTAAAGTTTATAAATGAATCTGTACAAAAAGGAATTGGAACAAATATATAATCGATATTATATATATATATATATATATATATATATATATATATATATATATATATATATATATATATATATATATATATATATATATCTCAATCGCTATACTGTAATATCGGTATCTATCAAAATACAAAACATACATGAAGAAATCTTGGCCTGAAAAAAAATGCCAGGTGAGATAAGATACTAACGACTTCCGCAGCACACCCGTACATTAAAAAGCAACTTCAACCCCCACCCCTTAACCCCATCCCTTCCTTTCCCTGTGTCTTTAAGCGTAATTTTAAGAGTTTCGAAGATTAAAGTGTATAAGAAAAAAGTTCTATCATAAAATATTAACTGTAAAATGTTTGTTTGATTGATTCGTGTTTTACGTTAAAGCCAGATTATTTCACTCGTATGGCTACATCATCTGTTAGATGCATGATAAAGAAATCTACAATCATGCAACGGACCCTGACAAAGCAGTGAGGGAGCGTTAATGTGTCATGCCTAATGAGACACAGGACCTCGATTTTATCTGTTACCGGTGAGACTTGGACCTTGACTTTTCGGTATCGAACCACGCTTTTGTCTGATTCATTTTCCTGGCTCTTTAATAAAATAAAAATCGAAGCGGTAAGGAGAGAACCCTTTGCAGCAACTGAAAAATATAATGTATCAATTTCATTAAGCCCATGTCAAATCTTCACTTTCTCACAAGTTCATGGGTCTTCCTTGGCGTTCTCTAAAAATTACTTGAACGTGGCGAGAACGCAGGATTAAACCTCCCCACTAGCTTGACGATCATCCATCTGGGAATCATCGGCGGTGGAAATACGTCGGTGATGCCACATCCCACGCTCTTATCCCGTTAATCCCATCTTTACCCCATTCTTTAATCATTCTTGCCCAGACCACCCACAATTTCAGGCGACGATTTTGGAGTTTGCATCATGTCTTCAACGTCCTCGTTGCGTTTGAGCGACGTTCTGTTCGTTCTTACAGCGTACGTGTGAAACATTATCCGGACACGGGATATTTTGTTTACATTTGCATTTTTAGCAAAAACTGTCTCTGTTGCATCCATTTGCATTGTTTTGGAAAAGGATGACCTGGGGCTAGAAAAAGGTTCATCTCGGCTTCATCAACTTGGAGTTAGGCAAAATATTGCATTCTCAATATAATATCAGCAATCGTGAACAGCAGAAGAGTAAGTTGGACTTAATGGATGTTCAAGTGAAAACAGGATGTTGATATTACACTTGTATATATATATATATGAATTTGCATTAATATTATTCATATCGTTCTTGGCACGTAGTGTGGACGTTCACATGACGTTTGTTTTGAATAGTCCAAAACAAACATAGTAGGCGTTCATGGAAGTTTGTTTTATCCACATCACGTGCTAAAGACGTATCAGTAAGTCTTCACGCCGATTTCACTAGGTTTTGTTCATGTTTCGTAGTAATCCGGTGGCTTAGTGGATAAGGTGCTAGGTTCGTGATCGAGAGGCTCCGGGTTCGACTTCCGCCCTGGGCACACCGGTGTTCTGTCTTTCGGATGAGACAGTTAACACAGAGGTTCCGTGTCACGGTGTGGCACGTAAAAGATCCCTCACTGCTTCAGGTTGGTCCCTTGCAAAGGTCTAAATTTGTATACAATGCATCAGGCAGATGCCGTCACCATATACGTTAAATAGTAACGTAAAACTATAATCAAACAATCATTTTCGTGGTCATCCATACCTCAAAATGCAAAGATGATGGAAAATGATATATAGTAAAAGACGTCGTGTATTTCAAAGCAATCTAAGTTCTGATTTTATCTTTACTCGTTAAAATAAATTCGAGTGATAAAAAATAAATATTGACATTCATGAAAAATACCGAGGAAGGAAAAGACAATTTTAGAAGATGACTTCTGGTACATATTATATAGACTTTGTTTAGTGATTCACCTATAGCTTCGATCAACTTTTGACATATCAAACATTTATATTTATCATTCTGTTGCATCAATGTCTCAGTAAAACAAATTCATTCTTTAGAGAAAAGATCGCAAACTGAATATCTTCACAGTTATAAACGAAGTTTCACTTTTTGAGTATATCGGAATGGAAAAACTATCGCACCCATGAGAAAAAAGCTTTCTGAATGAATCTACATGGATACAATTTCGATGAATGTAGTAGGTTAGCATTAGTCTGTTACGATTACATATGCATGTAATTTGAGATTTGTGTAATGTACATTTATTTGTTGATAAAGGTTAAAAACAATATTGAGTATTTATGTTGTAAGAAAAAATTATAACATGTTTCTTATCATGTGAATGCATCTGATTAAGCCGTATTACAAAAGTCATCACAGACAAAAAAGCAAACAAGAAAGACAGAAAGACTTTACAAAAAAATCCTTTGTAATGTAGTAATGAAGTAAAATTTCTTTCTAGTATTAATTCATCTCAGAAATAAGAATGCAGGAGTTGTCCTTCTGTATAACATTACATGCTTATGGTTCAATTGAATGCATCATACAAGAGTTATGTTTCTTCACAAAACTTAATGTTAATAGTAAAAGTGAGTATATCATATTGCATTACCTCATTCAAATTAATACGTAAAAAGGAAGGAAAAAATCAAGCAACATTTGACAGGAACGGATCGCAAAATCACAACCGACGTGTAAGTTTTCTGTAGAGGTGTGCTATAACAACATTTAGTTCGGCCTAGACAATTGACTGATTAGTTTTATACGTTTCGCTGCTATTATTTCACGTATATGATGACGGCATCGGCCTGATGTATCGCATAGAAATTTATATCTTTGCAATGGATCCATTCAAAGCAATTAGAGATGCTAAGTCTACCATAAAACGGGACCTCGGTGCAATATCTCGTCTGAAAGATAGAACACTGGTTTGCCCACGGGTCGAGTCGAACACGGGACTCTCTTGGAAGAGCTGAACACCTCATCCACAAAGTCAGATCGGTTTTACAAACACAACAAAGCAATGTCGCATTGTTTTATCATACGAGGATTAGATGGATTTTACATAACTTTGTACTACATGGATTACAAGGATTTTACATAACGTTGTATTTGTCATCTAAAACATTGCTTGATGAAGGTCGTGAGGCCGGAAATTTGGAATAGAGAGTGTTTGTCTTCCATACTTTTTATAATACTATGTTTATAAAGTTGTTATTTTTAAAAATAAAATATTTTGGTTTTGGCTAAACCGAGACCCTTGTGTGCGATTTGATCTTAATTGCCCCTGAGTCAATATGACTGCTAGTCGATTTTCAATTCCCGAAGATACCATTACTTCCGTTTCTCTTTATAGATTTTATAGATATTAAAATATACGTTAACAGTGTAATAGATGTTTATTTGTATTTTTGTTTGAAAATTGAAAAAAAAAACTGAACAAACCATTACCAGTTCAAATGTTACTTTGTGAAATTCGATGAATTGTAAAATGAACATGTCTTTAAAATGATATTTGAAAACGAAGATCTGTCTTTCTAATGCACAGTTCTCTGTTTAGGTGATGTAAGTTATACTTGTGTTTTACAATTACATAGGGCCTTCAGTGACAACGTGTTACAGAACTGTGGAAACACAAACATGTAATCCTAATCAAATGTTTGATATTTACAGAAATCCTGCAAAACAGCTAATCACATCGATTTCTTCATGCATATTATGCAAAGTATGTCGCCTATTGTGGAAAATGTCTTTCTTAGCATATCCAGCTTGTATACAACACTCTCGTGACCAATGCTTTGTATAACCTGTTAAATCCTTTAAACATATATTGTTGAATCCGATATGGTTTATAAGGTAAAGACGGTCAGCTTATATGGTCATGTCGTAAAATATCATTTACATATTTTGAAAGAGGGACCTCAAACTTCCTAAACCCCACAGATCGACGAATTAATGGCAAATTTAAACATTCCGCACACATTCTTTTTGAATAGCTTCGTAGCAAGTAGTTAAGCCCTCAGGACGAATCTGCGGATCTAGAAAACAGAAAAAAAACCCAAACAAACAAAACTGAAGGCCATAGCTGGGAGAAGATCGCTTTTGCTTAGAATGGGAGATTGTTAATGATCTAATCTCCATTAAAAGCAATTAAAAATGCAATCATCTATTGAAAATTGAATCTCATCATTTGGAATAGTAGAGACATTATCCTGGTTATATAAAATTATTGCATGCTGAGATTTAATCATCGCAATTTTTTGTTTAACTTTTAGAATATACTCTGCGTCATAAAGTAATGTATTATTAAATTTCCAAAGACCTGGCCCACGTTTAAATTTATTAAACTTTATATCTAGAATTACAGTTGAATGATCAGATCTATAGCCAGCTTTTTAAAAATATATTATCTATAATGTTACACGTATTTTCTGATATTAAGAAATAATCAAGTCTCCCATGATTCACTGGAGTACAGTACAGCCAATCAGAATTGGAGTTAGAGATCTTTCGGTGTTATATTACATACAAACAATACCGAAAGATCTCTAACTCAAATTCTGATTGGCTGTACTGAGAGGTCATCCTGAGATGACCTCGAATCGGCAGTTGTAAGATCTTGTATATTGAGAGTAGCGTAGAGGAACGAAATACAAGTCGCGTTTCAATAAGATTGATTACCACTATTCCCTTCACGTCTATCCTGTATTTTGAATTCAAAATTATTATTGAACAACATTGCTACTCCTCTTGAGATTGAGTTATACGATTTGAAAAAAAAAAAAAACATTTATAGCCCCACTGTGACTGAATATAGGGCTCTAACTTATTAATAAAATGTGTGTCTTGCAGACATAGAATTGCATATCTTTTATCTCTGTAGTAGTTGAGGACATCTTTTCTTTTAGATGGAGATCCAAGACCTTGACAATTAACATTTGCTATCTTAAAACATACATCTTCATTCATTTAAAAAATGATAATAAATACTTCAAGGAATCAAGCACCTGGAAATACCTCCAACCCACCAAGAAAATACTTTCTGCATATTCCCAGATAAAAACATATTCACACATATTTTCTGAGCTTTCCCAAATAGTTAAATATTCACACATACACACCACACTCACCCTCATACAATTTACTGGAGAAATTACCAAGTCCTGTTTTTTTACGGCTTACACTCTCATGGGCAGTTCATAATTTGGACAAAAGGGATATTTAAAGCTTATATACAAACACCCTCCTTACCATATCTTATCTTACAAGTTCCACATGATACCCTACAATAAACGAGTTATACAATATCGCCATATTTATATAACAAAGCGTTTAAACAATACTGTTGGTGTAACTTTATCTCTGTGCGCCGTTCCATCTTCGAAAAAGAGTTTGTTTCCACTAAGTTTGGTTCGGATCCCATTTTTGTATATTTTGAGCCTATCAGTCGAAGTTTTTGGTGTTCCTCTGCAATTTCAGGTGGGGGTTGTGGGGAAATCACAAATGGTAATCTTATGCCTACTTTCCTTTTCATTCTATGTGCTGCCAATAACCCGAATTTCTTTTGACCATTTACAAGGTTCCCAGTTATTGATCTCGGTTTTCCATTTGTATCTGGCGTGGGGCTGTTCCTTTGAACCCATATGAAGACCACCTGGATTCCAAACTGCTTTTTAATCTCCACTGGGATAGTTTTCATAAGATTCTCGTTTGAGCGTTCCTCATAAGTGAATATCCCGCATGGATCTGTTGTTAAGTTCTGTTATCTCTTTCCCTTTAATTTCTATCTTTCTATCCATTCTAATCATGATAGCCTTCATAAGATCTATCTCTTGACGTAAGTTGTGATTTTCAGCCCTCAGCTCCTTTATCTCGACGTCATTGTCTTCCGATGGTTCTGCGACACGTTTAATCTGATAATCTAATCCATCGTGTCCCCAAATATCCTCTTTAGTATCTTTTACTACTTGTTCCAATGTATCCAATTTAGATAGCTTATTTTTAATGTCACATATATCGTCTCTAATAGTGGATAGAGTAGTACTCACTGATTCTTCGTTGTTTTTACTTTTCGCACCACTGACGTTCGATCGAAGATCTCTTTGTTGTTTTGAAGACATAATTTATTCCTCTCCAAACAAGTAAAAGTCCAAAAACACATGTAAACATTGTCTAAACTACACATATACTGAATCACACCAATTTGAAAACTATGAATGTGATATGGAAGAAGATATGGAGGTAAAGTCCTTCCTCCAAAATATTCACGTCCAGCTAGATCGCCATTAAATCACGTGACCTATTTTGAGATGTTAATTGTGCGCATTTATTTTTATTTGCAGAACAGATACTTGTAAATTCTGCTTCTTTTGTACAATGTAAGATGTACCCATTGGCACATCGACAATTACCAGCATAGGAAAGAAGAAAAGTTACTGACTCAGCCGTGGAACAGAAGTCACCACAGAAATATACAGTATACGATGTAATGATATGAAAAAAAAAATCGATTATAGTACAGTTACTATAGCGAATTAGGACGGTCATTATATATGACAAATGTCAATCAATTGGTTTTGTTAAAATCACGAAAGAATTTTCAATTTTCAAAACCTATTGCTCCGCAGGTCTGCATGTACAGGAATGGTTATATCATTTTTGTTTTAGAAAATACGCGTAATGCATATTTCTTAACTATGAAGAGAGGTGTAATTTTCACTGTTCAGAAATAACTCCTTGTTCTAAAAAAAAAAAAGGGGGGGGGTAGAGGAAGGGCAGGTGCAATACTTACTAATCTATCTATCTATCTATATATATAAATATCCAATACTACACATACCGGTATTAAATAAAACACATTAGTATAGAAGTAAAACTTGCCAGGTTATACTGGTTTTAACTTTGCATTTTAAGAAATCCGGTATCTTCACTCTTAATCCAAGTGAAATTTCTATGGATTTCATAGCACCTTCCCTTGTTTATAAAGGACAACAGATACTTCAAAACACTGAAAAACAATAAATTACCGAACACGACATTGCATCCGAACAGCCAAGTAACAACGACTGTCACCAGGATTTTGTCAGTAAACTTGGTGGTGAGGTTTTGAAGTTTGCAATTGCAGCTGTTGCCAAACAACCTAGGCATAATATAAGTTCACTCGTTGGAGGTAAAACAGTAACAGAAGATGACACATACGAGAAAATTCAATTGTTCAAAGAACCACAATGAAAAGGTACGGAAGGGAAGGGGAAAGGAGAGAAGAAGCAAGTGGCACAAAAAGCAAAAACAACTTCTTGTGTCACCATAAACCGTCAGGAGCCAGTGTCAGTAATGATTATGATGATGACAGTGAACCATTGGAAATAAGTGAGGAAAAGAAGTGTTGCCAGTGCAAATTATTTGAAACAAAGTATAACAACTACGTAGAGTTAGTGAAATAGGTACAATGTGACAAATGCCCACATTGGGTGCACCTTAAATATTGCTCATCACAGAGGGTTATAAGGAGGGGGAAAGAGTTTGTATTCACTGTTAGAATATTTGTACATGTTCGTTTATATATAACAAGTTTATCTGCATATTATGAATACACGATTTCAACAATTTATTGCCTAAAATTATTGATTTTCATCATGTGAGAGCTACCTCGAAAAACTTCAATTTTAGCCCTCTAGAGACTCCATAACTTTTCCTATCAAAATTAGGTAACGTCACTTCCGGAATCTCTGTTAATGGTTGCCTCCATTCAAGCAAGGTCGGTGCATATATTTGATAAGATTTTACGAAAAGGACACCTTGATTCAGAATAAATTCAACGAAATCCTAACTATATGTCATTTATTTGTCAACAATATATGTTAAATTGTAGCGTCAAGAAGAACAAAAGTTACGCTATCGAAATTCGGTAACACCAGGATATGTATTTATTGAAGTATTAATTCATACAAAATGCAAGTCATATTGAATTAAATCGTATATATAAGAAAATGTTATCATTTTGTGTTCACAACATATGCGTCATCTTTTTGTCTCGCTATCTGTTTGAGGTGAAAATCACAATAGTAATGTCATGGTGCATTTAAATATGCCTGTTTCGTCGTATGCAGTCTTGCATGTGTGTACCCTTCCTTTGGGAAAATTTCTACATTTGGAGAGAAAATTGGTCCCTGCTGATTTTCTTAGTTAATGGTCAAAATCATGAAGAGGGAATGCAGGGGATTTTCATTCAAAACAAGTGCTTCTGTCTGCTAAAGCTGGTTTTTGTAAAGGAATTAAACGGTCAAGACAACATATTTCGACAACTCTCATTAGAAGCAATGCGCATATGTAGATCCAATGTGTATTGCATAAAACAGAAACAAACTGCGGTGGAATCTTTTTTTATTATTTATTCGGTATATTCAGTTCTCTTTTTTCTATGTGTCCATGACATGTTAGAAATGACATGTGATTGAAAACCCTACTTGCATGAACGTAACAATCGTGTAAAGTATATCTAATTCTGATAAATGCATGAGTTTTCTTATTTTGAGTTACAATTATGTGACTTATAATCAAACTCTGTTGAACGGATTAGGAGATATGATTTCAGAGGAACACTATCAGCCTTTTTTTTTTTTTTTTTTTTGGAGGGGGGTATTTTAAGGTCGTCCTAGTGACCTTGACAATGTAAAATGACTTTTGTGTGAAAGTTCTTCTCCCAGGTGATGATTGTATGAAATATGATCATATTTCAGTGACTAGTTTATAAGGTATAAGATCGGACCGAGCATGAAATTGATTTACTTGGTGAAGAGTTCGAATAACTTTTGGCGATACGATGAATGCTTGCAAAAGTAACATCTGTTTTAGTTAAGAAATATAATTTCATTTATGTATGAAGATTGCGTTTTTCATGCTCCAAGAACTGTTAACGCAATTATGCAGCAATTTCAACGCCGCGCTATCGTGGGCACGCGCTTGGTAGCCATGTTCGCTTGCTTATACATTAAAACTAAATATTTACATATAGAAGGACTTGAAGCTGTGTCGAGATATATATAATATATAAATACACAAATGAGCACATGGAGGAGACAAGAACACTAAGTTATTGTATACTATTCACAATATGAAATGCTGTTGAACTGAAATTCCGGTGTAAGAAATTCACGTGAATAAATGTACGTAATAATATTACCTCTAGTAAGAACAGACTGAAGATGAATGGAAGGAAAAACCAGTTGTTATCAATGATTATTTTTATTTGATTACAACGACCTTACACTTTGCACGGATGTCACTCTTAAATGTATACCATTGTCTTTACAATTTTGGTACTCTAGTTTGTCACAAATGCAGCCTATAATACAAATACTCCATATTTCATGTCTTCAATTAAAATGATTTTCTATGATTTGAAATTATAAGACTTCTCATTTTATTCTGATTTCTTTAAGTATCTCGAGAGTAGTATTCAACCTGTTGTATTTTAATATTTTAGTACAGAGCATTGGCTCTGATTGATTTCGGACGTATTTATATTCGTACTTTTTATATAGCTTTAATTATTTACATCTTTACATAAGAGTTAATTTGTAAGAATTGATACGAAAGAATACGTGTACTTACGTTTACAACTGTTTGAGGTTTTGTCAAAAAATCTATTTAAACTGCTTTTTCTAAAAGAACGAAAAAGAAAAAATCTTTTTCAGCTGCATTACAAAAGTCGCCACGGATATCAAAGACAATAACAAATTATATCAAAGAAAAAATATCTCGTTTAGAAAAAAAAACGTGAACTATATTAAACAGATTAAATTAGATAGTCAAATACCACGTAACTATTAATGAAAAAAAAAAATTAAGGATTTAGTGTAAGAGGTGTTCTTCAAGGACATTTGTTGTATAAAATTCATTGAAATGAGAAAATATTTTAATTCAATATCATACAGTATTATGAGCCACATTCTATTCCCACTGTCTATTCCGATGTTTTCTTCATTTCCTACATTCTTATCTGTCCATCAGCAAAGATAGTATTAAATGAGGTTTATGTCATATGCATGGTACAGATCGGCAATTACAAATTCACCACTTATATAAAAGTAGTCCCACCATTTTAAAGGAGAAAATAATGAATTAATACACCACACAGGTGTTGAAACTATCATCGTAATAAATGTAATAACCGCAAGGAATTATATTTTGCAAAATTGGTTGGTGCTTTCGTCAGATCTAAACCATGATGGACATAGAATTTGTATTTCTACTACTTAGGTACTTGAATGTCCACAATTTCTGCCTTCAGCATCATAGAATGAGCATACGTTGTCGAAATGCGCATGTGTACTTGTTGCACCAAACTATACATATTTGATATAATCACGGGGTCGATAATACTGATGTTCGACGGACATTTTCCGAGGGTAACAAAACCCACCCCAGTTTTCAGTGTTTGTGTTTTGATCTGAAATATATACTTTTAATTCACTGTGAAAAAAGTATATAGATAAGTCTAGAATTGAAAAACTCTCCCACATGCATAACTCTAACTAGATTCGCTCTTTGGCTCTTATGTTTAGGCAGTGCTGGGTATTTAACACTTTGATGTCCATAGTTTGGCCTTAAACATTACCGTAAAAATTAATTGTCGAACTACGCCTTTAGTGCACTAACTTCAGTACTTTAACACCGTCTACAAATGAAGTTTATATTCGCCTTGTCTCTAGATAGAGTAGCGTTTTAGATAACACATTGAATCAAATAATTTGTAATCAGGTTGTTGACAGAGACAGGGTCGCAAGTTATACCCAGAGTATATGCAGACGATTAAGAGTAAGACTGAATGAGCAACAAGACGGTACATATCATAAAATCAAAGGTATAAATGCAGAAAACAAAATAAGAATATAGATGATCACAATTTTTCGTGATCACCGATGATACCACAAATTGGGAGCCTATGTAATAGAATCGGAAGGTCGTAGAAATGTACCAATTCTATTTTGGAAACGTTGTAAAGAAACTTACAACACGTATCGACAGATTTCAATAAACGAAATTAGTTGGAGTTACCTTCCTTTGTTGGTCATCTTGTTAGTTTCTTACATATGAATTTCAATCCGCTCATTTGCAACTTACATTCCTACTTTATTTTCTGTAATACTACTGTGAGAAGTTTGACAATAAATGCTGTAGTCAAATCTTAAAGGAAGTTTCCTTTTTGAAACCGTCCTGAACAATAATCAATCTTCATTAAATACTGCAAAACATACATAGCTGCAAACGGGTGGAAACTCCCATCATTTTTTCCTATTGTAAACCATCTATATAGAAAGAAGTGGTGGCCCATACAGATAAATTTTATGTTTAGCTTTAAATTGAAAATATGTATGCAAAACATGAATGAGTTGAACGTTTTGGTAAATAAGAAAACCGTTCGCTCTTTAATCGTAAACAGAGAATGAGGAAAAAAGAAAGATTTTATTCATTTCTACTTGTCAATGTAAAAGGAGAATTTGGAAATAAATAACATATTATCAATTCTTACATCAAGATATTGCCATTCAGAACTTGGCGACATCAGGATCGGCATATTCACTTCCATGCGTCAAATGGAAGCTAGTTTCTTTGTGCACAACAAGCATGTAACACACTGTTGGAAAGGAAATAGTCATGCATTCTACACTTTGAAAATAGGTCATCAAATTTTAAACTTACACATGTCGACAAGTTCCATTTTAGTTAAAAAGCACATAACGGCAGATTCAGAATTAAGAAGACCAAACATCTTGCACTTTAATTTTATGCCCCACCCTTTCTTCGGGTTTTTCAATTAATGTATTGAAAGCATTTACATTACAATAATAAGTTTAAAAAATGTAAACTTGGACAATTCCTATAACAATACATGTACCTTTCATTTATGGGTGATAATAAATATCAGGCGATACATATATCCATTTATGAAGTGCACCATATGCGCATTTTGAAAACTTGGAGACACTGTGAAAACTTTGATTATTGATTGATGCAATTAAATAAACTGAAAATGTTTTTTTATATAGTTCAGAGGTCAAACGGTAACTTTTAATAAAAATGGCTTCAGACTGTGGTTGTTGTTGTTAGGAAGAGAGGGGGTTACTTTAACACATAAAATATTTCTGTAGATTCATACAGTTCATAAAATGTATCTCTCGTAGAAACATTTCATTCTTTATTATATATAAACATTGTACATTTAAAACAAGTAAATTTACAATTGTCTATTTGGCGATAAATACATTCCCATTACAATGCGATTGCAATTATTTCCACGAATACAAATGAAAGCAAATAAATACTACATATAGCAGTAAATCGCATTATACAAGTACAAACTTCTAATATTTGCTTATATCTTGCTTATACCAATGCTTTACTAAGGAAACCCTTTGTGTTAAAGAATACCCCGTGATTTCGACACTCAAGCATATCGGAAGTCTTTATTTTAGTGTGAATGCGGAAATATCAGTCAAACAATGTACTCTAAGAAGAATATACAAGGTTGTTATATAAAAATAAAGTATAACATTCCTTTTACAAAATATGCTTTCTCTTGCTTTTTAACAAATACATATATAGAAGAAAATAATATGATAATTAATAAATAAGAAAGAATAAAAATATGATATAAAACAACTCCAATCAAGATGTTTTTATATAAGATGGCTTTCCTTATCTTTAGGGTTGTGATGTCACAACTGATTTTAGAGTGAAATAATACTTAAGATGGCCATATAGTTTTAGATTCCTCATATGTCCCGTATCAAGTTACAACCTAATCTCCAGTATCAAGTAAATATGAATCCTAGAAGAAAATAACATTAATGGATTGCAGATATATCAGTATTAAACGTTTTTTAAATGAAAAGTATCTCGTTTCCATGGGTTTTGTCGTTTACTTTATTTCAGGCTGATTACAAAAAATTATATTGAGGATTTTCACAGTTCCGTTTAGAATTACTGAAGAGACATACGTTTTCTAAATGCACTTAAGGTGCCTTTATGCTTACACATATACGTTTTCTTAAAGTTATACCCTAAATGCACAGCACGTGTTCACTAACCCCCCCCCCCCCCCCCCCAAAAAAAAAAAAAAAAAAAAAAAAAACATAAAGTAATTTGTCACAGATTTGTCCTTTGTCAGACATGACCGATATTTTATCTGTACATCATTAAATACCTTTGGTGATTTCATGGAAAAAAGGAAAATTGTTTATGATTTTTATTGCGCATTCTATCACATTTATAATAGTGCCGTATCCGTGACAATTTTACATGCATGAGTTCGTGAATATATTTTTATTATTTGTATTTCCAATATCCGTAATTACACAGCTTTTACAACATCTTCTTAACATTGAAGTGTAATAATAATCCTTTTAATGACCTGACAATAGACGGAATTACCCTCCTCAATAAATTACACATTTACGGCGATACATACGAAACTTTCTATAACAAGAGTGCAAGTAGACAAATGTATTGTAGCATGACTGGATTTATGTTTTATATTACACTTTTAACCTAAAAGAGCGTTCATTGGAGACTAGGGAATTGTCTGTTTACCACCACTATGAATTATAATTACGAATGTAAAATTAAGAGTATTTAAAGATCATATATAAAACAATAATGGATAAAACCAACTCAGAAGTAAATCAGAAATCAAAATCAGCCAGAAAGGAAAACTTAATAAAAACACATAAAACATATGTAGGCGTAGGTAAATTTGACCGTGATTTATTTATAGATAATGATATAAAACATTACATGTATTGATCGTTTCATCATGTTTATATTCAAATGTTTGAGATAACGTTCCAGGAAATAAGTAAAGAGTGGAAGCTGAATTGATAAACACGAAGACGACATACAATAATCACTGCTCATTAAGATTTCCAAACCAAGGAAAAGTGCTAATACACAACACACAATACACACGCTGAATCGCAGTGGCAGGGTAGGTGCCCCAAATTTGGTATTAAAGGTTTTTCTTTCTGAAATTTATTCTTGCTTTTGTGTCCCATTGTATTTTCTTTTCTTATACCTTCTACTTCAACCCTGCGTATCACAGTTTTGTAAATTACGTTTATGTTAAGTAACACATGTTGTCACATCCTTTTCATTTTACCTCTCGCTTCCGAAATACATTATCTGAACTCCAACTTTACCAGCAATGGATATAGACCGGACTAAAAGTATGATTTGGTATGATGACATCACAATAGAAGCAGTTTTTCTGCAGTACAGGAGTACATAAGGCTTACAAAACGGTTTATTAAAGGCCAATACCCATTCATTAACTCCCCCTCACCCTTCTAACACATTTCCGCAGTGCCTAGCACATACTAAACACCCTTACATCATTTCAAAACCACAGTCAGCTAAATTTCCTTTGTTACAAATAGCTTTACACATTTTGCTATGTATTATTCATTTTTCGTTTTGATTTCCATATGTAAATATATAAGAGTGAGGTTCCACGATTCAAAAATGTTGTTAGCCGTCCTCCCGTTTTTATTTCTTCATTAATTATTATTATTTATTTATGTATTTTTTTTTTTTATTTATTTTTTTTTTTTTATTCATTTTTTTTTCTTTTGTTTATGAAATGAGGAGCTTTTATTGATATTACTGTTGAAATGATAATTATGAATACTCATATACCATTTCAAAACTTGCAGAAAAATCTTCACTTAATATGCGAAATAATCTCTGGTTGGCGATTAAATGAATTGTATGTATTAATGCCTGTTCCTGAAGAAAAAGTTCTTTATATAAGACATCCATATTAAGAAACACACACAACTATTTTATGAGAATAAGCAGGTTTGCTTTTATTTCAAACGATTTTAAAGTGCACCATGAATTTGTTCGATTACTATAGTTGGTAGGTATTACTTACCTCCATGTTATTACTTCATTGGTATTAAGCAAAAGACAGGACAGAATGCATCTCATGATCAGTCAGTTGTATGAAATAAGTCGCATTTAAAAAAAAGGGGGTAACAGATTAAGATAAAGTGGATACAATTTCAACCTGCAACGAAAAGTTAAATGCCAATCTTTAAATTTGTATCTCAGAAAAGAAACTGCAAGGATAAATCTGGTATCAACATTCCTTGCATAATCGTTGTAAAGCCATATTAACACACACACACACACACACACACACACACACACACACACACACACACACACACACACACACACACACTCATTGATATGAACGATATGCTAAGACTGGGATATAATGAATATTGATGTCTATAGTCCTCTCTATTGCTCTGTCACAGACCCTGAGGAAGAACCATTGGAACAGCTCGTTTTGCCTCGATGCTTGCACGATGTATGTGGATGTAATCAAATTTTGCCAACACTATTACCGTTGATGTAGTTCAAAAATGCCGCAACCTAACATTCGAAAAAAGAGGAGTTACCGGCTCAGTTATGTGGCAGAAGTCACCATGGAGCTATACAATACATGAATATAAATAATATAATAGAACATTTAACACATTACAAAAATATTTGATTGTAGTGCAATTACGATACCGACTTAGGACGGTCATTTAATTTGACAAAAGCCAAACAAATGGTGTGGTTAACCGGTTTACGGGCCCACCTTCCCACTCACCGTAACAGCAGAACAATCAAAAGACGTACATTTAAAAATTTATAAATAATCCTCCATGTAAAGAACAAGGGTCAACAGGTATCGCATATTGAGAGGTCATAAAAATATAAACACGTAAGGTATTGTAAAAAACATAATGGTATAAAAATATATGCGACATCAACATGATAAACCGTGCTCTGCCAGTCTGAAAGCGAGCTAAGACCCTAGATCTGTAGGAGTCCCGACTAACAGTCAGAGGGGACGAGGTTCAGGACCATGTCTCCTCTGAAAGAGGTTTGGACAAGGCCCGTCATATAGTCCCCACCGCCCTGTTAGTCAGCGTGCAACGTTCAAGTAAAAGTCTGCATAAGGCTGTAGAGGGGCCAAATACAAGACCTATAGTCTTTTTGATGATCTCAATATCATATTGTCTATTTAGGAAACGTTTGACTATTTTATTACATGATAAAATAACGTTATCGGAGCCTTTTACTTTCCTTAGTTTATATACGAGATCACCGTAAAAATTAGGATGGGAAATTCCATTGGATACATACTGTTGAAAAGAAATATTTCCAAATTTAGATAGAAGTTCTGAATAAGATCTGAAGAATTTGCCGAATGTTTTTCTTAGCTTGTGATATCTGTAACCCTGAATTAAAAGTTTAGTAGTAATTTGTAAATTTCGTTTATGAAAGTCCAAAACATCGGTGCAGCCTCTGACAAATCGAACTAATTGAGATATATAGATACCATATGATGGGAGTCGAGGGACATCGCCATCCAAGTAAGGGAAATTTACAATAGGAAATCCAAAATCCTCACGTTTATCATAAATATTAGTATATATTAGGTTGTTGATAATTTTGATGTTTAAATCTAAGAAAGGTGTAGATTTATCTCAAGTATTAGCTTTATTCAATGTGAGCTCTGGTGGATATATTTCTGATATAAATTGTTCGAATTCAGGGTTGTCGATAACCAAAATGTCATCCAGATATCTGCAAGTATTATTAAATTTGTCAATGAGGTCAAAACGTTTAGATTTTTGAATAGAAACCATAAAATCCCTCTCATAACAATAAAGAAATAAATCTGCTATCAGAGGCGCGCAGTTAGTACCCATAGGAATCCCAACTATTTGTTGATATATCTTGCCATCAAATTGCACAAAAATATTATTCATGAGTAAATCTAGTGCTTTACGTAATTCCTTGCAAGTCCAGTATTTATATGAAGTATATTGTTTGTTGGAAAAGAACCCAGAGTTATTGGAGGTACATATGTACGTTTTAGATTCTCTGTGAAAACACCATTGTATAAGAGACAGCAACTTGCTTTTAATCAAATCATGAGGCAGAGATGTATAAAGTGTAGAAAAATCAAATGTAGAAATTTGAGTCGCTTTGAAATTTAGCGAAAGAAGTTTGTCTATAACTTCATTAGAATTTTTAATCGACCAAAAGTAATTGATGTTACTATTATCAAATGCGACATCACAATATTTGATAATATGATCTTTTATAGCAGTAAGAGCAGACGTAATATGTTTCGATAGTACCGTAGTAGAGCAGTGGCTAGAATTAGATATGAAACGTGATTTATATGGACTTTTATGTAGTTTTGGGAGCCAATACATGGTTGGTAGATCAGATTTATCAGTTTTAATTTTGAAGTCGGACATGGTCATGAGGTGATCGTGCAAGGTGCTCTCTTTTGAGGTAGGGCTTTCCACATATGTATGAGTGGAGTTTAATTCGTTTTTAAGTACTTCAATATAATATAGTTTTCAAACAACTATTATGTTATTACCTGCTCTATCAGCGGGAACAAAGACATATTTAGCATGTAAGTCTTTTTAATAGAATTTGTCGCCAATGTATCAGGCTGTTGAAATAAATGCGGATTTTCCGTAAAGTTCTTAATACGGATATCGAATACCCATGGGACATTTGCATGCGAAAAAGGCCGAATGATAGGGAGGCCCAAACTCTTTCTTTAAAAACACATGAGATACACTTTTTAGATTCCTTTAAATAATTTATTTGTACCACAATATACCAGAGAAAGTTTTGTAGTAAACAAGCTCTGAAAATTTCACGGGTTTATCTCGAGTACTTTACAAGATATGAAGATTTGAAAATGGACAATATTGCATTTTCACACCTTTTTCAAGCAAATGAAAATGCACAACCTCGCAATTTTATGAATGTATAACTTAATCAGTTATGCATGAAATTTGTGATTTATTTATATTAATCTACTCTATGTACTACAGACATTACGAAAAAAGATAAAAACATTGGTTGTAAGACTTATTATCTCAAATATAATCTCTTAAACTTGACGAAGAATGGTTTTTTACTTTGATGAAAATGAAGTCCAAATGTCCAAGGTCATTTTTCTAAAAACTTATACAAGGATTCATAATAATGTAAAAACTTATTTAAAATGGTTACTTATAAGGATATTTGAAGGAATTTAGATTGTATGACAAAAAATAAGCTCTGTATAAGCAAAAATATTTTACCTAAATCAGGGGCGGATAACTCTTTAACAAAAATGTGAAAAATATCACATACCTTTTAATTTATCATAGTATACCTTAATTTTTATATTAATCTACTATATGTATTATATTCATTATTTCAAAAACATAAAAACTTTTATTAAAAAGTGTTAAAATCTCAAATATAAATTCTTCATGAATACAAATTATCGTAACGTTTGGTTGATTTCAATTCCTGTTCTTTATGTCTCCTTCATGATAATCCTTCACAATTAACAGGAAACCTGTTGAAAGCTGTTAAAATGTATGAAATGAAGGTTGATATTTGCTGGGTCAAACAGCTGGTTGAGGTGATATTACGTAATAATTTAGCCGCACGGGTGACAGGTGATCGCCCTAGACGACGTTACTTCGATATATTGAAAATATTGCAACTTGATTAGGAAGTCAACTATTAAAGATATAGAATTCGTCTTGGGACTGGCCATCTGATTGCACATGACGAAGAGTCAACGCTGTCGCTGGTGTTTTCGTGTGAGCTGTACTGAAAACACACGTTTTCGAGTGCCAATTACAGGTATATCGGGGGAATATTAAAATTAGAATTATTTTCTATAAAGTCTTCAATACACAGTTATCTAAATAAAAAATTACAAATTTAAAACTTTCTTTCTTTTTTTTTTCATGAACCTTAGGTCACGCGACGATTGGCGTTTCGTAGTACCTTAACATAACTTGTTCTCTTATTGTTATATACATTTACTTGTTCTCTCATTTCAATATCTACAGTGGCGGATTTATAGGGATCGCTCCCCTTTTTGCCACAATTATGAGCAAATCTTCAGATTTCGCCCCTAAATTGGCAGAGTATTTTGGTTTATATTGGACTTTCACTTGTGCACCTCCCCTCTCCCATTTCGGAAATTCTGGATTCGCCACTGACATAAATAACAAAATTAATTAAAGAGGATTAAAACCAAATCATTTGAATCAAAATAGGCTCTTAGTCTCGTCATTTTTCCTTTAACAAGAATGTCTTCGTTAAATATGAATAAATTATCCCCCCCCCCCACCTTCCTTTCGCAGAGGTCTAGACTTATCTGCAATTAAAATGTAAGTCTGAAGTTGTAAACAGTGGGGTCAGTGTAAACTAAATGATGAAATGATGTCTTATTTTATCGCACAATATATGTCTTGGTATTTATTACATTGAAATGTGTATTTCTATATATAATTCTATACGACAATACGTGGAGGTCGCCCCGAGTCAGAGGAAACTCGTGTAAAATCGTATTAATAGAGCTTCAAAATTACAATAAACTATATGAAATCGTCAAATATTTAATTAATGTAAATACCAATAATTATCAATTCGAATGTAAAAATCGTTCATGGTAAGTATAAACCCACGCGCCCACGCTGTTCTTCAAATTACATCAAGAATGATGAAATGAAACTTTTGAGAAATAAAACTTTGTAAATAATAGCTACGGGGTAATTTGTTCACAAATAGGATAATCATAATTTCTTCTATAGACATTGCTTTCGTTATGTGTTCTCTTATTTGAGAAATTTATAATGTACGATTGTTTAATGTGTATATCGATGTAATCAGGGACATAAATATATACGTCCCTGATGTAATCAAATGACTCGTGAAAACAATATGGCGGACCGTTGTTTTGCCAAAGAGGAAGACGCTATCTTTTTATTTTAAAATGTTTGTAGTCATTTCTAGGTATATTTTCATAAAAATGGTATCAAATGAAACGGGGGAAACATACTTATCGCATATTATGGGCCGGTAGAAATAAATTAAAAACTGAAAATTATATATTTAAAAAACTTATGTGTGCCCGCATCGCCCATCGTTTTCGCTTCGGGGATCAGCTGTTTAGAGGTAATGGACGTATCTACCCGAAAAACCTCACTTTACTGGATTTGATACAACCGTGACCCCGAACAACGCCAGTGAACATATCGCTTTTATGTTCATTGATTCTAAGCGCGCCGTCAAATATAAGGCAAAATAAACATCTCGCTGTACCGCCGCGGTATCGTTTGATATTTGAATGATTTTAGCTATTTTCAAATTGCCCTAATTTCTTTATTTCTACTCCAAATGAGATGAAATTTTAGAAATGAGAAGAAAACAAAATGAATATTCTAATGATATGATTTTGATTTACATGTTAAAAATATTTTCCGATAAATTATTGATGCAAAAATTGCAAACAACGCATTTTGATTAATTTGAATTTAGTCATTTGCGATGGGCCTCACTACGAATGAAATAGTTCACGATTGTCGTCCCAACACGTGATCAAACAGGGCTGACAACAGCGAGGGTCCTTGTGAAAGAGTTGTTTACAAAATATGGTGTACCGGACAGACTCTAAACCGACCAAGGCTAGAAATTCGAGAGTTCAATTACCTCCACGCTTTGTAAGTAATATGACAATAAAAAGAACCGTATCACCTCTCGCCATGTCGAGGGAAACAGGCAATGCGAGCGATTTTTTCG
The DNA here is from genome assembly GCA_035048485.1 of Pteria penguin. Taxonomy (NCBI): domain Eukaryota; kingdom Metazoa; phylum Mollusca; class Bivalvia; order Pterioida; family Pteriidae; genus Pteria; species Pteria penguin. Next base: position 9,269,616 of record CM068582.1, read on the forward strand.
CACTCCTCATTACCCAAACATATAAATGAGTTAGTATTTTCATATAACTCCACTGCGCACGCACGGGATGTTCTCTGTTGTATTTGATGATGGGAAGTCATCCGAAACTTTTAATTGATGCATATCTGGAACTGGAGAGCCACCCATCAATTTGCATCTCACTGACTACATAGAAAGTCATGCAAATAAGTTTTGTTTGTTTGTTTGATTATTGTTTTACGTCACTCCACGAATATTTCACGTATATGGTGACGGCATCTGCCTGATGCATTGCATACAAATTTGGACCTTTGCAACGGACCCACCCGAAGGAGTGAGGGATCTTTTACGTGCCACGCCTACCGTGACACTGGACCTCGGTTTTTACTGTCTCATCCGAAAGACAGAACACCAGTGTGCCCCGGGCGGGAGTCGAACCCGCGACCTCTCGATCACGAGCCGAGCACCTTATCCACTAGGCCACACCGGCTTATGCAAATAAGTTGACAGGCATACGAACAAAATAAAACAGTACTGTAATGAGAGGAAGAGCACCTTCATTCTTCTACGGAAGTTGATCTTGTAGAATGCCCCCTGTTACTAGTGCAAAATCATGGCGTGCTGAGTAAGGACAAGACTAAAAACTGTCGAGAAACTCAATCGTATGTATAAAATATTAAACGTCGATGGTTAATCTTTGTGCAGTCTCTGTGCGTGATGGTTCCGCAGGATCCAAGATGGTGAACCGGCTTAATTTGAGTCATACCCCCACGACATGTAATTTCCGTAATTTCAAGACAACCTTTTTCCAATACTTTTTTTCCTTTTGTATACCTACAGTCGCTCTTTGTTAACCAAGTTTGTTATCAAATATATTTATATTCTCTGCTCTGCTCAAACGAATATAAATCATTTAAATAAAAATAAACACACGGTGTTGGAATAGTTGTCATGAAATTAAGGATCTTGGTATAATTCCGATTCCGACTCTGGAGTAATGAAGTGCTTTAAATATCCGTTTTGATGGTTTACATACTGAAAATATGTCTTGAAATGACTTGTGGTTTTACACATTACTGATTAGTTTTCTTAAACTAATGTGATATCCTCGACGTCGGTGTTGTCGTCCGTAGACAATAATTTAAGCATAGATCATATCTTTAGAACCATTGGGGGCTTTAATATTTCACATATGTTTTTCTTGTGTCAATACCTTTCATCTGATACCAAAAGTGAAGATATTGTGACCTTGACCTTTGACCTGCTTTTGAAGGACTTTAATTTTGGTCATAAATTATGATCAGTAAGAGATTGGGCTTCAATATTTCATGTGCGTATTCTGGTAGAAGACTTTTCATTACGTATCAAATCTTTTGCGTGTTGACCTTGGAGATTGACGTACTTAGACGAAAACTTTACCCTGGATCATAACTTAAGAACCATTAGAAACAGGGGGCTTGAATATTTCACAAGTGTATTCCTTGTCCCAAGACTTTTCAATGGGTACCAAGTTTTTTTTTTTCTTGTGACATTAACTTACAAGTTTGACCTACTTAGAGTTTTAAAAAAATTGGTCATAACTTACGAAAGTAAGTGACAGAGTTTAAATGTATTGTCTTCTAACTATTATTACCACCTATATATAGTGTAAGGCCTCCCCGACATAGATAGTGGTGCGTTGGTAGTAATCGTTAATGGAGAATACCTAACAACACGCTTACCGGTGTATAGTATTGGAAACATCCACACTTACAAATGTGAAGACGTGACCAACTATGTGTGATTGTGATTAGTGTTTGAATGTTTACAATTTACTACCTCACTATGATGGTTAACAGTGCTTATTTATTTACTATATAGCATTTGCTACTAAAATTTGAATTAGCATTTATTTTGCACCAAGCGTGTTTTTCCTCACTCGGAAGCGCATTTTGAAATCACCCTGACTTCCGCAAGTACAAAGAATGTATAGTCTTTATTATAGCTATATTTAAGAAATAATTACTCGGCATACTTCTACTGATTTTATCGTTGCATGCATATTTAGAATATATGGCTTTTTTAATGTATTTTACTGAGATGAATTACCTGTTGTAAAAATTGAAGCAACTAAAACAATTATTTTTTAAACGAACTATACACAAAGAATGATAAATTCGCACGCATTCTGATTTCCGATTTTCTCACTTCAGCTTTTAATAGTCGTGTTTATTCCTTTACATACTTCAAATTAACTAAATATAAGTTTTTCCACAAGCTATTGTAGTAGGTTATCATGAAAATCCCCGACAGCTTCCAACACCTCTTAGGGGCAGGCTTGGTGTAGTGGTTAAGCGCTTGGCTTGCGGCGCCGACGATCCGGGTTCGATTCCCGGGTTGCGCCACTATGTTTAAGAGGTTGGTAACCTCCTGCTTCCATGTCGCGATATAACTGAAATATTGTTGAAAGCGACGTAAAACACCAATCAACCAACCAACACCTCTTCTTCTCCATAGAATGAGAAAATATATACTTTTTCGATAACCTTCCCTAAACGTGCAGGGTCGATTATTATATCTCTTGAACAGTTTTTATTCAGTATTATAATATCTTTATGTCAAATTGATATCCATACATACAAATACCACTATCATCGTTTTTTATTAGAGCCGATATTTACATGTGAACATAATTGTGATGTTATTTTCAAATGTGTTTTCTGCTATTTTTATTCTTTTGTCAAATATCACGGTGAATGGAAATATCGGTCTTTCACATTCCTTAGCGGCCATTGTGAATGTTATACTTTACTTTTATCGGAAACATTACCGCACCTGTTTATTGTAGTGGCCAGTAATTTGTGGTAGCCACCTTTTAACTGTATATAGTGACCACTGCTTAATGGTTGGGATCCCACCAACTGTATATGGTAGTAGCCGGTGCTCATTAGTGACATCTTCCTTCGTATGAGGATGAATAGGATGTAGATACCATGATACATATATGATGGTGGTCAATATAAAACGTAAGAGACCTTCCTTACTCAAATGTAACTCCCTAGCACCTGGTCTCACCTCTGAATTTCAGGGGTCCGTGAATGCCCATCGGGTACATAGTTATTAGTGCCATAGTCATGTGACACCAGATACTTTCGTATTTTACTTGACCACTTGTCCCTTTTTTGAGATTCAAACCTTATAATCTAGAAAAACAAAGGTTACCGACAGAAAGTTTAATGGGGTTCCACATCACATTACATCTCAAATCTTATACATATGTAATTGTGTATAAAATATTTATCATTTTTGAATTGAGAGGCAGATTTGGTGTAGTGGATAAGCGCTTGGCTTGCGGCGCCGACGATCCGGGTTCGATTCCCGTGTTGCGCCACTAGATTTAAGGTGTTGGTAACCTCCTGCTTCCATGTCGCGATATAACTGAAAGCAACGTAAAACACCAATCAACCAACAATTATTTTTTAATTGAAATTTAGTAGAATAATAAGCAAGTGTAAGGCAAAATCAACTATACTTGGAGTGCCGTGCAGAAATGGCGTCTTTTGCGTGATTTATATTTTACACTTTGGACTCTGAATTCAACTATCGAATCTCAAATCTTATATTTTAATTGTTATGTATCAAGTTTGACGCGATCTTCTCTATCAACTTCCGATGGTATTTCCGAAAGATATTTATCTATACCTTAAACCCTTAAATAATGTCATTGTAAGCACGTAAATACTTTAATTACATCACATGCCAAAGGCAAGCTTTAGTATGTGATAATTTAGGCAAGTAGATACAACACTTTCTAGAATGATATTCTCGTATAAGTTTACACTCTCGAGGGTATATGGAATGTAAATCGGTAGAGAATTGTACTCTGTCTACCGCATGGTACTAATAAAATCTGGCACTACTTCGGTAGTTTATCTGTTACTCTTCAGTACACACAACTTCATTTAATAATTGGCAATTTTAAAATCAACGTTAATGTTCACAATTTATGAAGGATTTCCCTCTTCCTTTGGTAACATTTTATCGCCTACAGATATATATCTTTCTTTTATCCTTAAATTGCAAGATACAAAACTGATATGCTCTTTACATTATATTGGGGGTATTTTTTACCAGTTCCAGAAGGTGAACAGATAATAGTAATTTCCAGAACGTGAACATATAATGGTAAGTTCTAGAACACTCATTAGATATTTTGATATTTTTGTTCAAAGTGGAAATTATGTACTATATTGTTGCGGAGTACAGGTGCTTAAAAATGTTACATAATGTTTTATTATCATTTTGTACAGATGTTTTGCTGTACTTTAATGTAAAGTGTTACATTGTTCTACTTTTTTGGCCTCCATCTGAGTTTATTTTGGCAGCTATAAGATAACCCGAAGGCAGCGATAAGGTTCCGTTACATGAATGTTCTACCGTTGTTCCACTATTAAAGGAAGAATTGATGTGGTTAATATTTCCCATGATACCTTCTACCATGATGTTAAACTGCCGCCTCACACACATGACCAGAACTGTCGTCATAAGAGTTACAGTATAATGATGCATCAGTTATATTGTTGTCGAAACTAGGTAATTTATACTCTTCATAATCTTTCGCCATAGTGTTGAAGTCGAAACTGTTACACGAGATATTGCTAACGCGAAGCTGAAGAGTATTGTATTCAGATGTCTGTCGTTTTGAATAGATTCTGTCCGAATACTCCAACAATATATCATCATAGATTCCCACAGTGGCTTCCATGGGGTTATTGACTTTCGTTTCTTGGTCAGAGGGTTGTCGAGCTACTGTGTAAGAAGCATTTGTAATTGCTTCAGTTCCCATATGTGTCCGTCTTTTGTCATTGCCTAAAGATGAAGAAAGGAATTAATCTGTGTCAACACACCATAGAAATATACTTTAATTGAAATCTATCGAAAATATTTGAGAAGTGATTTTACTTTACACTAATTATAAATTTTGTTAATGAAAAAGTATAGAAAGAACATCTACTTGCCTTCGAAGCGTAAAATTTTGGAAATCTGTCGAATGTTTGATTTCCTAAAAATTACGAACATATTTGAAAATGAAAAAATTCTTTCCAATTTGTGCACAATGGAGTAATCAAAACATAAATATTTTACTTGTTTCTTCTACAACATATTATAGATATCTAAAAACAACTTTTTCTGGTCCCATTTTCTTGATCAAAATAACAAAAACAGGAAATATCTGATTTAGATTTATGACAGCTGAACATTTCTAAATATATGTATCAAAACAATCCTGGAAAAATATAGGATAATATCTTTGTTAAAATAATTGGGTTTTTATCACGATCGTGACCCATCCTGCTAGGCGTTGGGTAGCTTAAGTACGTAGATAAATATTTTTATTCCGATGGTCAGACACAACAAGTAAATTTCCATTAGATTTCCCAATTTAATGTCATATAAAAATCGTATTAGAATTAAATCTATACAATGTCCACCTATTACTGATAGAATATTTATTATATACATCTGAGTCCGTATATTTTTTCCAGTTAAGGACGATGCGGCTACACTAACAGGGGCGATTACTTGTTCGATCTCGCCTCTGCTATTTTATTGTCTATGAATGTGCAACATAATACATTGCTGCGAGGAATGTATTCACATTAAAGCAATTCTGCTGTATAGTAAAACGATAATGCCTACAGAAAACTCCATGTCTAAAAATTCTCCTTATTCCCTCTCCTGATATATCAAAGGAATGCCTTCTGTCTGTGTTTTGTCCAAGTGTTGAGGTAGTTTTATCATGAGACTTGGTCCTACTCTCGTGTCTGGTCAAAATTACTCAATGCTATCATTGACGAAACACAGTTCATAAAAGATGCAACTTACCACAATTTACAGCAACACAATATTCCAAACGCTAAGCAAAGAAGACAAACAACAACTATCACTGTATTATGATCTACAAAATAGAATGCTTTTATTTAAAAAATATTTTAAAAAAATAGGAATTATAGATGGGTGCTGTCTTACCTACATCAGTTACTTTAACGTTGTATATTTCAATATAATAAAATGCGAATCAGTGAACGTGCAGAAGAATAAAACAGTTCAACTGGAAAATGGCGCTTTTACAAAATCAAGGCGTAGAAACGTGCAGAACAGAAAAGATAGTCTAAACATACTTATCATCGAAACAATATATTTTCTTGTCACAGGTGGGCCACTCACCACAAAGCAGAACAATGAAAGAACGCAGTAAAAATTTCAGAAAAATCTTCCATATATAAAACAATGATCAGAGAGACATGCTTCGAATGATTGGTAGTCGGGCATGTAAATTTGGCATGAAGTGATATTAACATAGATGATTTTGTAGTGACGGAAGAAGAGTAATGGCATTTCAGAAGAAAGATAAGATCTGACTAAACCACTCGAACGAAACCTTAAGAAACTACAAGTAAAAAACTCCAATATTAAAAAAAAAAAAAAAATAAACAAAAACGAAAAAAAAAAAAAAATTTTTGAGTATTTGAACACAACTGCAAATTTTATGGTAGTCAGAAAATGAAGTTATGTTAAATATGTATATATGTATATATACTTGTCTTGCTACATCCGTTTGCTGGTAAACAAGAGATTCCAATACCACAATCACACTTTTGTTTACAAAGGAATCCATAATAACCTGATGGACAAGTTTCTGTACAATTGACACCGAATGTTCCAAGTTGACAAGCTGGAACATACAATTTCAATAAATACATTTATATTGATACCTTTCCGGTATACAAATCAATATCTTTATTCTCATAAACTATACAATATATATCAGTATATAGCACATATCCAGTATATACAATTACAAGATAATTAAAAATCGTACAGATATAATTTTATCTGATCTGTTACGTGAACAGGAACCACCATTGATCGGATGTAGACATGTAAGTATTGAGATCCTCACGTTTTATCTAAATATTTAAAAATACTTTAAAATCTCTTGCCATTATTCAATATCGTAGAATACTTACGATCACAACTATTGGTGTATTGATTGAAAAGGTGGTTTGCTGTACAGCAACTGAAACTAAAATCATACAACATTTACTTAAGTTATACCTTTGTCATTTGTGAATGTAAACATGGAAAATATCTACATGTACATAGGAAAAGTTAACAGAACTGACCTTATTTTAATTCCAGCATAATTGTTAAATCAAATGAATATTCAATTACTACATGTACTTTTTAAAATTATACAGCGTTATTAGTGGTACATAATATATGTTATATATACTGTTACAATTTGTTGAAAGGATGCAATTCAAAATGAGTTATCTACAATTGAAATTCATACAAGTTTTATAATAAACTACAAAAATGCACCTACATGTTCTAAATCGTATTTCAAAATTTTACGTATCAATTCTTGAATGATTTACTCCGAGTTATTTTTACAACATATTAAATTTATAAAAATGTAAGTAAAAATTGTTTTCCATTAATTCTACATGACGTCTATTTGACCATCTCAATGTTATAATAAATAGTAGAACATACATCCGTGCATAATTTTAATGCACGATATTAGCATCTCGAATACTTATGTTTTTTCGATAGTGTTCAAGACCGCAAGTGTCAAAATCCATATTATAATAACGTAAAGAGGACACTAATAACCAACTGACTAAAATGTAAGAGCCAAAGAACCAACCCAAGAGGACAGATGTATGTGGGTATTACTCCTTCAATTTAGAATTTAACAATATGTTTTTAAAATTTTTAGAAAAAAATATTTATAAGACATAGCGGTCTCATAATTACCACAGGATTTGTACAGAAGTGTTAACCACATCTTAGAGTCCATGGAATAAAATGTTGTACAATGTCATATTCAAACATAGACGAACCTCAATTAATAGACGTAAGATAAGGTGCTCAGGAGGAGGAATCATCCTGAGATAAAAACCTAAAATGGGATAAATTAAACATACAAGAAACTACGACGATACATACCCAGTCTTATTAGGTATTTGACAGCCTTTAGCAAACTTTGCACCTATCACATGCGCAAGTAAATAGATTACTGTAAACATTATGGTATTCCGTCATGTAATAAAGTGCTGTTCCAAAGTTATCTCTATATGCGGTGTATGTCGATGATTTTTTTTTATGCGGAAATGTTACTGTAAAGCACATCTCTTGTGCCTCGATTTCGAATAACGGAATTCCGGAGATTATGTAAACTGATAAAGTAAATAAAGATGAGTAAAACATTTACTGCATCTCATGTTATTAAAACACAGTATAAGTTCAAACTGTGCGTTAAAGGTAATAACTATTTCTAAAATAACTGCTCGAATTTCTGCACTTATAACTATTTCTGCAGAGCAGTGCATAATAATATAGCCTGGTCTTCGTCCCACGTATCAGTTTGAGATAGAGAATTTCCTCAAATCTGACTAAAATCTCAGTGTGTTCCATGACAACATATCCGTCTCAATCCGTCCGTTCTCAAATTTGAGTTCTAGCTCAGATTTGCGTCCCATGAATATTTTGTTCAGTTCGTGACCGGGAGGCCCGGGTTCAAATCCCGCTATCAAGAGCACCAGTGTCCTGTCCTGATGAGACATTTAAAACCGAGGTCGTGTGTCAAAGTAGGCATGGTGCGTAAAAGATCCCTCACTGCTTCGGGTGGACCCGTTGCAAAGGTAGAAAATTTCTATGCAATGCATCTGGCAGATGCTGTCAACAATGATATACGTCAAGTAATCGTGAAATGACATATAACAATAATCGATCAATTAATCTATCGTTCGATCAATCAGTCAATGTAAAGAATCCCTCACGGTAGAACTAACACCATCCAAACATTGACTTACTTTCTAGGTAAGATGTGATAACTTATCAGTGTTAATTTGTCACCAAATCCACGTTTCCAATACCGGATACTGACTACTTATGTTTATATATAAATTTTATATAATAGGTACTTTGCTTGTCCGTCTGAATTTTCTAACTGACCATGGTGATGGAATGTATTTCTTTGGATCGTCCGTCTTTCCACATTCTGTCTTTTACAGTCAGTCCTTCTTTGGGGTACCTTAGCTTGTCATACGTTTGTATATCAAGTTTTCATGTAATATTATTTGTCGTCATAGAATGTATATTGATATTCGATATTCTATAATTGTCAAAATTCTACGACATTCTGTTCAAGTTCACTGTCCGGATATGCCTTTATGATTAAACCAGCATTAGAAAGAGCATTAGCAGTGGCATCTAGAAAATTAAGGATAATGTTGACACGTTAAATAGATATTGTACACATCCGGGGAGGGTGTAGTGTATGAAATTTTTATATAATCTTAAACAGAATTAATACTGGCCTATTATTACGTAAAGTTTAGTGTGTTTTCACGTATATTGAACTAAGCTCCACATGGTCTTTTATTCAAAACTGTCAAGTTTATGATTTTCTTTGTTTTTATTTGTGTATGTGACTTTTTCTCACTGTATATATATGTTGTACTGAAAATAAACATTTGAATACACAACCAAAGATTTATCACTATAAAAGAGACCAAGAGAAAAGGACTAAAATCTATGCTTACTGCACATAGTGCAGATAGTACCTTTGTATCAACTCGAAATATATATTTCAAATTTACCGTGCAATGAATTTTTAAATTACAACTAAGGAGTATCTCCCTCATGCACAGCTCTGTCCTTAGGTGGGTTCTTTGGCTCTACTCTTCAATCGGGCATTTTGAGTGCTCGAATTTTACACCCATGACATGAGTGTTGTTTTCATTGTCTAGAACGGATGAACTTTTGATTATATAAGAGTTCTCTACTTTAATTAAGGACAGTGTATTGCACATCACAGTACTTAGCCTTATATTCCCATCACCCGAAGGAAGTTTCAAAGTAATTACATAAGAGTGTCTGTCTCTCTTTTCATGTTCAAAGTATCTTGAGAAAGACAGAAAGAGAGAGAGAGAGGTCTTATTCCATTATATAACTAACACTGAATGGATAAAAAAAAACGAAACACATCTTTATCATATAAGAGATTTGATAACATACAATGACGGTTCTGATCTTGAGGGGTCATTTGAGCAATAGGCAATGCAAATGTTAATAGATTTGCAGTCTCGAATTTATATCGCACAGCCTTCGTCATGTAAACAAAAGGACACACATTTAATACGTTGATAAATAGATGTTCGGAAAACATGAAAACACAATAAGATGTAAGATAATTTGAGAGAAATATCTTTTCTGAAAATCGGAAGTCTTCAACAATAGCTTCAAATTAGAGAACGTGATTTATAATTGATATGGAATATTATTTAAACTGTGTCTCTTTCTAATTACAGAATAAGTGTTTTGTTACAGTAATGTAACACAAACTGCATTAATTATACATGTAATGCGTATTTGGCACCATTTATTTGATAATTTCGGGAGGGCCTGGTTATTTTTGATTTATCCCAGCCAGATTATTTTCTTTCCTCAAATTTAAGGCATTGGGAGTTTTTTTTTTTTTTTTTTTTTTTTTAGTAGAACCAGAGCTAGATTACTACGTTGATAAATAAAAGTATACAACAATATTTTATTCGTGAAAAAAAAAATGTTGCTGTATAATGATACACATCTGAAGAGAGAAATCGTCATATTTTGACAATTTTTATTTATTTATTCATCAATGCATAATGTAATATGTTTATAGCGCGCAGAAGTCTCTGTGTATACTGGTCCGTGGAGTGGTCCATATCTTCTGAAGTCTATATGTTACAGTATTTACATTTAGCATTTGTGATCCTTACGGCAAGGCCTATTCAAGGGTTTCAAGTGATTACCTTGAACTTGGGCCATCCTTAATGAAGAATGAAAATGGAAGAAGTGGCTTCTGTATAAATCCAAATTTCGAACTTATGGTATGTTAGAGTAATATAAGAGGGCAAAGATTTAAGCATAACATATGCCTCAGGTGAAAGGAGGATGGAAAGGGGTAAGGGTTGTAGTAGTGTGAGGGGGGATACCTGAACTATTCTTGTTATGTCTCCTGTACAAACATTATACTTCTCAAGTAGCAAATATGATAGGTTTGACCATGATTGAACTGATGAAAAACTAAATTTCATCATGACATAATTTGTTGTATAATGCAGAATTCTGGCGAGCAAAGCTTTCAACTCTTATTTTTTCCAGGGTATGAATTAAATTATACGTTGAATAGATTAAATTATCGGAGACATATTTTTTTTCACTGTGTCACTTCGCAAGATTAATTTATTTTCAGACAAAATCAGGACAAGAAATACTTGATTGAAAGATTAGGTCGCCGCGGGTTCAGTTTGTAGGTCAGAACAACCGACACGGCTTGTCTTGCACATAATGTATGCGCTATGGTGTCACGTAAGTTATTATGGGCAATTGCATTACACTAAAGTTTAAGCGCTTCCTCTTGTGCAAATATGTTGTAATGTCTCGCAGTATGTGTATCTATATGCCTTGTCCTGTACATTATGTACAAACAACAAACATGTATTAGGAATTGTTATAATCTGCACTTCAAAGATATTGATGTAATGATGATTTAGAATACAATAAGGGTGGAGTAAACAAACAATGAAACGCATAACTACCGAAAATATCAATACACAAATATTTTAGGGCTGTAACGGTATGTTAGATTTTTACATGCAGGTACGGTAGATGAATGTGAATAAGATCACTTTTAATGAAGAAGTCTTCACTCGCTTCAAACTTCCAGACGCATGGTACCTAACAGCAAGAACTTTTGTTCATTCTGCCCTATGGTGAAAATCTTTTACTATAGTATTATAATAGGTTGAATAATCCCGAGTAAAGAACTACACTAAATCACCACGGGGAACTAAACTCAGAACGGCAGGGGAGGTTACTCTGATTGTATAATGTGTCGCGCACAAGTATAAACGATATTAGTGTTGTCTCCCTTTATGAAATTAATGCTGATGTTAAAAAGAACTAAACATACAAGAATTATCTTTCTTTATAAAGATTAAAAAACCAAAACAAAACAATAAATATCATGTTACGTACGTAGCTGGATGACACATTCTTGTTCCGTGTAAATAATTTATCAGATACCGATCTGTTATATATATCAAATTCAGTTTTTCGTGGTTAAAAGATTAATTGCTTTATGTCTCGTAATTTGAATATTGGACCAATATCGAAATATTAGGATTGTTTGTATTTGTATTTAGTTTTATTAATGTATCTAATTGTAGTCATGTTACATCAAAAGTACTTCTTATAAGGACTTCTCATATGTTATAAGCGCAATTTATATCATTATTTATTTATTCCTTGTCCATAATTGAAATTCAATTAAATATATAATATAATATAATATTTAATATAATATTAAAGATATAATCATCTATTTCCTATTTCAAATGATGGAATTTCATATTAAATCCTTTCTGTATTTCCCATGTTCATTTCCGTTTCCATTTCAATCGTGCTATCATGGAGGCCTTCCAACCTTGGGATAATCCCGGGGAATGTCCTCCACTTATTATCGACATCTGCACCTGTGGAAAATTGAAAATGAGCAAGCTACGTGTGTGAAACACTGATGCCCCCGGAAACAAAGTCCAAAAAGTTATTTTTTTTAAGCATGAAGATCATTGTCTAGGTCAAATGACAATCGTTTAAAAGGGTTTCATTAGTTGAGTACGCATATTAAATATCATGTCTCTATCCCTCGGCTGAAAAGTTATGGATAAGGTGAATGTTGACAATAGACAAACAGACAGCACAAACAAAAACAATATTCCCCTAATCTGTCGATCCGGGGCATAAAGCTACATTGAAACGCATTATTGTTCAGACTTGACTCTGTAGCTGAATTTGACAATATTAAATTTAGTATTAATGAAATATTCTTGAAAATCGTATAGTAGTCGATGAAGATTATATCATGTACTCTACATAGATACTATTAACATAAATTATTTGTGATTATATATTTAATTTGATTTTGTTTTTTGTTTTTTTTGTTTGATTATTGTTTTACGTCACTCCACGATTATTTCACGTATATGGTGACGGCATCTGCCTGATGCATTGCATACAAATTTAGACCTTTGCAACGGACCCACCCGAAGCAGTGAGGGATCTTTTACGTGCCACGCCTACCGTGACACGGGACCTCGGTTTTTACTGTCTCATCCGAAAGACAGAACACCGGTGTGCCCCGGGCGGGAGTCGAACCCGCGACCTCTCGATCACGAGCTGAGCACCTTATCCACTAGGCCACACCGGCTTAATTATATATTTAAATGGACCGGTGTATTAGTCTTTCGATATGCAGATGGTAATCATTAATTATTATGAAACTACATTAAGATGCAGTCGCTTATTAGTCCTGTTGCGCAGAAGGCATCCACCATATTGCATAATTCCATTATTCATGTGTGTAAAAGGTCAAATTGAGTCATAACTCTTCCCCATCGTTGACTTTCTCTTTCATCTCAACTTTATAAATCTATGATTTACAACAAGTAATAATTGTTATATATACTGAAATGGCAATTGCTGATCAGCCAGAGGTTTTGAGGGTTGTAATATTAAAATGTCAAGTTTTACTTATCAGTAAAATGTTTAGTTTCGTCTCAGAAAAAAAAGTACATAAAACACCAATGAGACCACTCCTTACTTCGATATACCTGACCAACCTCACTTTCAAAGGTTTTGTATGATGGAATATCAAATGACGAAAATGTGTTGTGTTTAGTTTTAAAACACCGTATCAAATTAAAATGCATGTTTGAACAAAGGATCAGATGAATCGACACAAACCGGATTCTTAAAGAAACACTGCAACGTGATATAAATCATAGTTTAGAAATTGAGATTTTGGGCCGAAAAGACGTCGGTTTGGTGTTATAGTATGGGAAAATGGTAATGACACAACATATACGTCAGGTATCAGAGGAGAAGTACAGTATTCAATAAGTATCAGATGAATGCAAAGATGTAACGAGATATACATGTAATTGATATTTGGAGATGGAATTACAATTGACAAAACCAAATCTTGTATGTTGTAAGCAGCCTATTCAATACAAGGTTTTCCAAGTTCTCCTACGATTTTTCGTTTTGATAAAATTCTTGCCACATCATACAGACTACATATTTTTGTCAGGAGGAAGTACAATGAAGGAAAAATGCTTTCATTTTTTTTTGTACATAATAAATATGATGATATTGTTGAATGAGTTTGTAATACATTCTAAATATGTGTATGTAGTATGTGTTTGATTTCTTTAGATAAATTGCATGTATAATATGTATGTGTGTACATGAACAGTTGATGATTTAAAACGCAAACAAACACACTCAGTCGAAGTATTATAAACATTTTCGAAGGTTTAACCGACATATAATAATTACTGTGTCCTCTACGTGGATAAGTGACCTGGAATAGCGCTATATACATTAAATGTTTATAATTCTAAATTGATGTGTTTTTTAAACTTTGATTTAAAATAACTGAAAGCCACTGCCTTCCATCTAAAATTTGTATCGATTATTCGTGCCAGAAATCTATCTTACACAATATAAAATTTTCGCTTCAAATGTTAAATCGTAATAAATTTTATCAAAGTTATCATGTACTCGATTTCATTATTTCGCACTATATCTAACATATCATCGATGTGTCTGACAATCGATTTCCATACTGAGAAAGATACATGATTCCTCGACATTTTACCATTCTCCTCTCCTCATAACGGAAAGCGTAAACAGAAACGACTGGCGGAAATTAAAACTCCATACTTAAAATTAACTACATGAATTTAAGTATAGTATAATACACGTATATCAAGCACGAAAAATAATATTGATTTAAATTCTAAGTAGTCCCCCCAAGGGAAGTCGAATACAAAAAAGTAAAATAACACAAACACTCTATATTGCAAATTTTCGGCCTCACGACCTTTATCAAGCAAATTAAGAGATGAGAAATATAAAGCTATGTAAAATCCTTGTTTACGTTTCTAAAATACATACATCTTCTTTGAGAAGCTTAGGTATTTTTGAAACGTAAACATAGATTCTTTGTTTTCTTTTACTTAATACTGATTTAAGTGTTATGTTCCTAATGTTATGTGGCAATGCCATTTCCTACATAGTGTTGATTTTCTTCTGTATGTAAGGTCATTCATGGGAGTGCGTCATTCAGGAAGGCGCTTGATCCTTCCTGGTACCTGGTCTCACCTCTGAATTTCAGGTTTCCATGAATGTCCACTGTGATACATTTTTTGTTAGTGTCATAGTCACTTGACACCAGTATTTTCGTATTTTGCAACAAACGTGGAGCAGTTAAGTAAATATTTTCACCGTTTTATTGAACATAATTTAGATTGACGTTTTCAGTCAGATTGCATTTTCATCTGCTGCGAACGTTGTTTTGTGCGATAAGATTATAAAACTGCAGATCAAAATTTACGAATTCGCTACTTATTCCGGAATAACTATAAAGGGAGAAAATAAACGAAAGGCCTTTTCCTACAATTTTGAGATAGAAATTTTACCAAAGTTTTGCAATAATAATATGGTGAAGAAGATTATTGTTATTATTATTATTATTATTATTATTATTATTATTATATTACTACTACTCCATCACGTCATTGACATTATAGTCCACTGAAAACTGCCTAACTGAGAGAAGATTATTTATGCAAAAACGGTAAAAATGCACATTTTCAACAAGTCTATTTTTTTTTATTTACAAATCTATATCTTTCCAGAGCAAACATACAAAATTTGAAAGGGTACTTCCCTTTGCAGAGTAGAGCTCGTAAAAATATTCCCCGCGGAGGGTTGGACTTAAGTGTTATCATATCCTTTTTCCTGATTTTATGTGGCTGTGGCACTTTCTATACAGTTCACATTCACGTATACATACAATGCTGAGTTGTATTTGTTTCGTCTGTATTTAAAGGCATTCATGACGGGTTTTGCTAGCCAGACAAGAGATGTTCACTCCTCCCGGGCACCTAGTCTTACCTTTGAATCTCAGGGGTCTGAGAATGCCCACTGTGGTACATTGTTGTTAGTGCCATAGTCATGTGACACGAGTTACTTTCGTATTTTACATTTGTCTAATTTGAAAATCAAATTTTGTACAAATACTGGGATGAAATTATTGAATGGAGTAATTTTACAACAAATGGTCTAATTAAATTGAAATTGAAGTTAGGCCCAGCAAAACACATTTCAAATAGATGTCTTTATGTAAAATTACAATATAAATGGAGTTTAGGAAAGGGTTGTACTACAGCATTTTATTTTTTGTAGTTTAGTCCGCTTCATATAATGCAATGGGTTATAATGACGTCATGTTTTGTTTTGGTCGGTTTTCAGCAACATTACACAATTCTGTATTGCCTTAAGACAGCTGCGAGAAGGGAAAGATCTGACTCGACCAAAAAATAAAAATAATAAAAAAAAAAAAGAAAGAAAGAAAGAAAAACCACAACCCCCCAAACCCACACAAAAACAAAACTTACCACCCCAGTATAAGTAAAGTGAGGGTATACGTCACAAAATCTCAATCTTGCTCCAATCACAGCATCGACTTGGGACGATTAATCGACAAGCAATCAATTGTTGTGTTAAACTTGTACTTAAAACCATAATAAAGGCACATTATGTATATTACACTCTCAGATAGGTTCCATTGAGGTAATTTGAGTAATATGACGTAAAATTCTCATTAAACAAGAACAAGTTCATATCACAATGACTATATCTTACTTACATTTATCCATCAAGTAATATTCCTTTCTTAAATTTCATTTTATATGTTTCCCTTTTTAAGGAAAAAGAACATCGACATGAAACTTTTACATTCAAATGGTGAGTAAAAATTTTTTTCTTATCTTGTTCCGCCGCGGATGATCATAGAGTCAATTGATCATATTGCTTTTCACGCAGTTTACTCCAAATACTTTCAGCTTGTGTCATCAAAAATTTATCAATTACAAATAATGATTACTCATCAGCAGTGCTAACCTCCTGCAAAACAATACAGAGAACAATATACAATGGAAATTATCTAATGGACGCCAGTGGGCGAATTTATCACAACACATCACGAGAGGAATTGATTTAATATATACTTCGGAATACACTACTCTTCAGTTTCACATTAAGAATATTTTGTATTTCGACTTTAACACTATGGAGAAAAGTTTTGAACATAATAAGCTATCCAGTTGTTCTGAAGACAACATGAAATCGCATGATATGTCTAACATCTATAAAAGTTTCGATCCAGCGCTTGATATGGTAGTATCAGATCATCATGAAAGTGATGCTGGATGTGAGCAGAAATGACAATCGTACTTGAAAAGGGGGAATATCCAACACTTTAATGATCAAGGAGATACATCTTTTGCCTCAAAAATTTTACAAAGGAAATGACGTAAACCTTCGTAACTTCCAGGAATGACTGTTTTAGTAAATATGTCCAAAAGGAATGTTGTAATGCCAGCAAGCCCACTACTTCATACTCTAACAACGTGTAACGTTCATACACATGAGGGTATTCAAAATTATTAACAGTGCATATTTTCCACAGTATAATGCTCTCTTGACATTAGTATATCTTTGGAAGTGTAATGATCTACAACTACTAGCTTGTATATATTTGTCTCTTTAGAGTACTTATCTTAAGTATGTACATAAAAATGTCACGATTTCTTCAACATTTGTACTATGTTATGTATCAGAGATTTGAGAATAAAGGTTATGAATTTCCCATTGAACTGTTATAGTAGCATGTCACTCTCGTCATCTAATTATTAGAGTTATCTTTCTTTTATCTAGGTTTTTCGTATATATCTAACTGATAACATTCCTAATGAGGATTGTGCACCGTATTTTGTGTATATAGTGCACTTCAGAAACTACTTCAAGTAAGATCCACATTGATGAAGACGTACTACAAAAATTTTACCTCTTATGTTATGTAAAATTGATTAGACACACTTTTCAAGTAACGAAACATTTCAAAACAATGTCATTATTTATCAAAATATTTCAAATATACCCTTTACCGCTCGCATCTCATCGTTATATCTCATATGTAAGATACAGTTTTTAACAGCATATATTCAGGACGGACTAGTATCGAACTAAACACACGCTGTTAAATCATGTGTACCGCGATCTCTGGCAAAGAATATACAATGTGATTTTCACTCTTAACCAACGGGCAAAAAAACCCCAACTTTATTGAGATTAATGGTTTTATTCCTATTATATATTATTTTACTTTTACATCAAGTTTATGCGATGTATTGTAAAAATCATGGGTTTGGTAGAACGTGCATTCGCAGCTTAGATGAATCACATGCATATTAATTCATTGTATTTTGCTGATAGACACAAAGTCGGTGAAATGTAAAAATAGTTATGTAAATGATAAGAATAATAATAAACTATTGGTTTTACATTTCGCATTTTATTTAAGTTTAAAATATTCAAGCCTTTATAAAGATTACATTCTTCTATGATAAAACGAAAGCGTATTGGTGATAATGCGAAATGCTCAGTGCTTTAAATCCTTCTCAATCACATACCCTAGCCATCTTCTTCTTTCATCTTGTTATAACGTAAAACGCGCAAGAGCTTGTAATGTATATTGCAAATATGACTTTAAGCAATTGTATGTCATTAATTTTTTGAAATGTAGTTAAAAATGATTTTAGAAAGATACAGAGATTAAATGGAGGTGTTTAGCTTGTTATATATATATATATATATATATATAATATATATATATATATATATATATATATATATATATATATATATATATATATATATATGCATTCAAAAGTTCAATTAAAATCATTTCTATATGATAAGTTAAGGAATACGGCATGAGCGTTTACAGGAAATCGCATTACTTTTTATAAAACAGCAAATGATTCCTCAAATTCAACCCTGTGTAATTTAAGTCGAGTGGTTTGGTCAAATTCCGAACATCTCCCTTTTTAAATCTCATTTCTTCTTTAGATAACATGTTCACTTTTACGCTGGAAAAATATGTACTGAGATTGTAATTGAGAACGACTGACTTACCTGTCATATCTCAGAATCTCTAAGTACACAAATACCTACTTCAAAAGAAATTCAAGAAAATGTACGTATACCTATCTACTGTAGATATCACAGCTGTTATCTTTCATGGTGAAAAAATGGATCTACATTCAATAAGAGCGACATTTACCACTAGAGGGGTTTTTTTTTCTCTCTTTTTTTTTCATGTAAATAAATTTACTTTGTGTGAATATTACATCCCCAACATAGGATTACTTTTAGAATATAGTAAGGAAATTTGTTATCATCCTCAACGCATTGGTTGTGGTAAATCTGTCCGAGGATATATATGTTCTCCCCAAAGTAAGAGCTTTTTTAAGCAGAGTGTTTTCATAACAGTACATTTTACATACATAACAGAAGTTAACATGAATAAAAGCAAATGACGTCAGTGAATCTTACGAAGGCAAGTTATACTGCGACGCAAATATTGTCCATCTAAGACAGTAGTCATATGTGGCAAGTATGCCAAAACAATATTTACAGAAAGGGTGGCTCAGTCGGTTAGACGGTCGGAAGCATGACAGCTAGTAAGGTACCATATGTCGTGGGTTCGAGTCCCCGTTGTAGGAACGAATATAAGTGAAATATAGTGTGTCTTGGTGGCTGTAGTGTCCTTGTGCTTTATATGTTTGTCTAATTTGTCTTTATATTCTAGAGGTATTTCTTGTAAGGTCCTCAGTACTCCCAGGTGTTTCACTGATTCTTTTTGTGTTTAAATATATATATATATATATATAAAGGCTGACAAAGGGTCTACTGTAGTTGTTATGAACAGGTCCGGTTACGTAAAAGAAGCTAACAAACAGCCTTTTTGCCGTTCTTTCTACACGAAACTTGATATACCAAGCCCACGACCGAATTCGCTAAAGACTATCGCTGAAGATGTGTGATGCAGGCGAGATTGACGAGGATATTTTTGATTACCTCTGTCCTGCAAACTGTAGACCAGGTCAATTTTATTTTCTTCCTATAATTCACATAGAAGGCATCTCAAGCCGTCCCATTGTCAATGCTTTTAGTCATCCCACTGAGAAAAAATCACAGTTCCTAGACTACCATTTGCGTTGTGCAGCTACCATCCTATATCAAAGACAACGGGTTACATTAATAAAACACCAAGCAGTAATTTACCACCCAACACCCTTCTTGTAACCATGCATCTCACCTCTCTGTATACCAATATCTCTCACGACGAAGGGATAGCAGCTTGCAGAAAAGTGTGGAATTCAAGGCAAAACAAAAAGCCCTCCACCGAGTCATTGGTAAATCTCCTTGAACACGCACTAAAACTTAACAAATCCATGTTCAATAGAGAACATTACCTTCAAATCAAAGGTACATCCATCAGAACCTAGACGGCGCCCTCATATACTAACATCTTCATTGGTGAGTTAGAAAAAAAGCCATCTAGATCAGGCCCCAGTCAAATTTGATTTGGCTTCGTTTGATTGATAGCATTGAAATGAAATGGATAGCTAGTAGAGAATTTTGAGGAATTCATTAATTTAGCCAACAAATTTCATCATTTCATAAAAGTCACGGTTGATATTTCTGACACCACTAATGATACTAGATCCACCTTTCAGAATAGAAATATAACATGTGACCTTTACACTAAGCTCACCGATTCTCACTTCTACCTTAGGCTCGATAGTCGATTGTCATCCTCCCCATGTCTTTAGAGGTATCCTAAAAAGTCTTGCAATTAGAATATGCTCGACTTATGACTTGTATCGGGTAGTAGCTTGGAACTCAAACAGAGACTTTGTCACAGAGGCTATAGCAGGAACTCCGTCGATAGGGCCATGCTTGATGGTTTTTTCTTCTAGCTGCATTTTTATCACGACAATACCCTCATTTCGCCATCTGCGTATAAGATATGACGTCAGATCTCGCAGAACGCGACTTTACATTCGTGACAATCGAGCAGCTGACACATTTTTGTAAAGAAAAACATGATGCTACCTCGTCCCGAATGAGCAAAGTCGCGTTCTGCGAGATCTGACGTCATACTTTATGTACACAAATTACGAAATGGAGAATCTCGTCGTGTTTTAAGATAAAACGGCAGCTAGTAGAAGTTATAGATCTTATTTGGAAAAGATATTGCTATGATCAAATAAGTGAAATGTTCATTTATTGGATTATATGTTGCAAGTTCACTGGGCAAGCGTTTATTTGTCGTCAGAGGCTTGATTTGCGTTTATTTGTCGCCCCGATACCGGCTGGTATCGCTGAAATTCCAACTTTTGACGAACAAAATCTCTCTGACCCTCTCCCACAAACCGCCGATATCAAAAGTGGGAGAAGGGCAGAAAATCTCGGACTAGATGTATTCTAGATACTGGGCAAGTCTATAAGAAAAATATTACATTACGTTATCGAACGTAGCTGCCATACCTATATGTATTATATCTATTTACACCATATAGAAATGTATCTTACTGTACTCAAATGCTCCACTAATCGTTTCCGCATATAATTAAATAAATACCGCCTTCTTTAAGACGCCGTCAAAGCATTCAAAAGTACACGATTAAGCAGGAATTTGGTAAGTTTAAAGGTTTAACTTACTTAACTAACCAATGGCTAAAACATATCATACATTTATACGTGTATATATACGTAAAATATAATTTTGCGGTCAGTTCGGTTTCAATACTGCTCTTCAAACTTATATATGAGAATTCCAACCATTCGGCCATGAGCATCACTGAAGAGACATAAGTTGTCGAAATGCGCATCTGGTGCACAAAATTAAAAGGTGTATATTTTCTATATTTATATTTAATATTTCCGTTGCATGTGTTTTAAACAATACGTTCTTCGCTCGAATATGATAGAATATTATCCCTTCCTTATAAAATAAATATTGCCCTATCTATTATCATCCAATAGTGCCTCTTTATTTATTTTAGTGAGGTCTTAATTGAAATGTATATCTTTTTATTTACATTATTTTATTTGAATCTTGCAGGATATATAAATGATTTAGCTCATCTAAGTTGTTCTAGGTCAGCTCCGTGACTCCTAATTTCCACATAGATATAATTTACTATTATACGTATATATCTCATGGCTTTTTGCTTTACCTTATATTCTCAATACCATTCAAATCTGGTAATAAAACTGTAGCACGAGAATACCGGAATGGCATATGTTGAAATAGAAGATATTTATATGAAATAACTTCTCCGTCAAAACCTTTACATAACTGGATTTCGGTAAAACTCTAGTATTTTTACATATTTTTCCAATGATACTAGAATCATTCTCTAGCTGTAGCAGTAGAAATAAGTTCAAACGAGATGGTGAAAAAATGGCATATGTTCAAAACTAAATGAATATGTATTTATTGTATTTCTATAACAGTATTTAACTTGGGCGTCAATAAAGCCAAAGGCAATAAACTATTAAGTACAACCTAATGTATGCGTCATTTGTTTTATTTTGCATATCTGACAGACAATGTCAGTTCATAGGTATTTTTAAGTGTTTTAGTCATTAAACATACCTATAGTGTTTTGTATACAAAAGCTAGTATCACCAAAATTATATGGTTATAATTTACCATATATCAAATTATCAGTACTTTTAAAACCAACAACATCAACACCTCAGAGTTTGAAAAAAAAATTCTTAAATGGTAGCAATAACATGGTTTGGATTTGAGAAAAACATGTCTCCATAATATTGAATGTGCAACCTGCAAAATTCATTCTTAACGCCCCTTTTGGGCATATCGTTTACACAGATTGCATTGATGTATATATTCGTTCAATCTGTGCCTTGAAACTAATTTTGTACGTGTGTGCTGTTTTAATTTCTATTTTAATACAAAGAATATAAGTTACGACCATAAATATTGGTTGGCTGACAGCAATAGTTATTATGCTGTTAGAATTAATATTTATGATCTACCTGTATTAAAAACTCCTTAGCAACTGCGAATATATGAATGAGAGAGTTTATCATTATATTGTTGAACTAGAAAATTGATAAAGTCAGAAGGGCCCCGCGGGATGCCTGTCACCATCACCTTGATCTTAGTGTATTACCAGCAGAAAAGTCTTGTCATACGGAACGCAGATGCCAAATATGAAAACCCTACTTCTAACAGTTCAATAGTTATGGACAATGCTATAGTTTTTCAGATGCAGGTCAAAGGTGACCGTCGAGGCCTTATGATAAAAGAAATGTACCAACGGAGATGCCCTGTCATAAGGAACACGCATGTCTAATATGAAAGCTCTTCCTGCGACATTGTATTAGCAAATGTTAATAAGTTTTTGCTGTCGGACAGACAGAGTGATTACTATAGTGCACCCTCTTATGAAGCCAGGTCCTAAACTTGGCTGACAAGAACGATAACTAATATACACCATTTTAGGTAACCTCAATAATAATGATCAATGCAAATTACGAAAGAAATTGGTGTCAAGTCACTATGGCACAAGCAACAATGTACCACAAGAGGGGTGTCAGTCAAGGAGATACAGTCTTTATATATCTTTCTGTCTTTTAAGTTAAATGTTTTACATGAATTAGGTTATAACACTACAGCAACTTTTGAATACAATGTAAATATGTGATATACGCACAACTGATTTATAAAAACTTCTACTTCAAGCTTGTCCTCCGAGAAACGAATTGATATTTAGTGCACCGACATAAGAAATTTCTTCATTTTCATATTCGTAAAATTTTATGATTATGTAATTAATCACAAATTGATTCATACATGAGTGACTTGGCATCGCATCGTAAACAGTAGAAAGCCAGTTTTCCGTGGCGAGATAAAATAACATGCTGAAAAATATGTTGCATGGTTGTACGTCATCATGTCACATACATTGTCAGTTTTGTTTATTCAACTTGATAGTAATAATTGTGCACGTGAATGGTAGAGATGGCAAATCGTTCTTGATATGAGACTTACGTTGCACGTTAAGAGCACGAAGTTGTTACAGATGGGAGTTTTTATAGTCAGAGGCAATGTTGGCAAGAGAAGGTACAATGTAGTAATAGATGTGAGGACGGTATATCTTGGTTATACATGTCTAAACGCTAATGTGTGGAACAAACAGAATTATTGAAACAAAACAAGTGAATTAGAATATGCATTATATATGATGTTCTTGGTCCTCAATATAAATAGTATCGATTGATTATTGTTCTACGTCACCCCACGATTATTTCATGTAAATAGTGGCGGCATCTCACAGTTGCATGGCATTGAAAATTTTATCTTTGTCATCACCCAACTCGAAGAAGAAAGGGATCTTTACGCGCCACGCCTACCGTGATACAGGATATCGATTTTTACTGTCTCTACTGAAAGACAACATCGGTATGCCCATTACGGCAGTCGAATCTTGGACCTTTGGTCTAAAACCTAACTTCTCATCCACTGAGTCACATCGAATTTAATGGATAGTACATTTGTATCTTTGTACAATATTACCATGACATTCAGGCAAAATGATTTCTTTTGTTTGAAATATTAATGCAAAACTATTATATACATAGATCACTTTGATAAAATCATCCAGATCGCTGTAGTAGTTGCCAGCAGTCACCTGTGCCTAGCTGTTGTTGTACTGTGCTGTTGTCGACTGTGGTAGGTTTTATAAATAAGATTGTATTTATCCACAAATTCATTCATTGCAATTTTCCTAAAGAACAGAGCGCTTTTACAATCTATTCTTGCATTGGTTCGAGTATCTTAAACTATTATAATTATAACATTGAATGATTTGGATCAGACAGAAGTGTAATAAGGAGTCATACATCTGAACATCAAGTCTACATTTACAATTGTAACAAAGCATAGACAGACGAAATATTAAATTCAATCTCTCGGAACGGAAAGTATCTCTAACCTTTTAAGACGTGTTAGTCATAACCGTTGTCAAATGCGTAAGGATTACATTTTTTAAAATTGCTATCGGAGTAAAGAGTAACTGAACTGAATAATTCTACATGGTATTAAATATAAAGTTTTCTCTCATACTTGCAGATATAATATAGTTTTCCCATGAAAGAAACCTAGGAGAGTAAATGTATCTTTCATATTACTTGACCCTTTCCTTCATATCTTGTGACCGCGGATGAATACATAGCACATGTTTCGTCTGTTGTTTGTAAACATTGCACAATGGCGACCTCAACGTCACGATTTCAACCGATAAATGTCAATGATTTCATAGAATCTTATGAAAATAAGAACACGATGTTAAAAACAGTCGGCCTTTATGAATATCTTGAAAACGAAGGTGAAAGGCGTGTTATTAACATAATACCGCCCTGTGACCTTAATACTTACCTATTAAATTTCATTATTTCTGGAAGAACAAAAGATTGCAATGAATATGAACCTGTTTCACTCAGGGGGGATGATCAGTAGTTTTGATAGACATTTGCGTAAACGAGGATATGGTATTAGTATAATGGGAAGAAGCTAAGAATTCGCTACAACAAGAGACGCTCTGAAAGCTAAACAAAAAGAGACCTGATATCACAAGGTAAGGGGTCAAATCCATGAAAGCACAATCAATAACTGATCAGGGAATACAAACTTTGTATGAATCAAACCAGCTAGGAAATTTTAATCCAAATTCCGTCATTATAATACATTTTGGTTTTTGAACACTTTGCATTTTGGAATGAGAGGGGGGTCGACGGAACATCGTGCCGTGCGATGGGGTGACGTTATTTTGAAACAATATGATGAGCGTGACTTACATTACCTGGAATATCATGAACGGACCACTCAAACGAGGACTGGAGATGATGTGAGGAGCGTAAGACCCTGCCCCCCCCCCTCCCTTAGAATTATGCAATTCCAGAGGCAAGACAGATGCCCCGTAGCGCTATATATGTTATATAAAGTAAAAAGGCCTGTAGGCTTTTCTTCTCCCGATGACCCATTCTACCTTGCTGCAGTTACTCATTACAAGAATCCGTCAATCCGAGATGGAGCAGGCTTGGTGTAGTGGTTAAGCCCTTGGCTTGCGGCGCCGACGATCCGGGTTCGATTCCTGGGTTGCGCCATTATGTTTAAAAGGTTGGTAACCTCCTGCTTCCATGTCGCGATATAACTGAAAAATTGTTGAAAGCGACGTAAATCACCAAATCAACCAATCAATTCGAGATAAGTGGTTTTTAAGTACACCAGTTTGTAAAAATAAATTGGATAAGAAATATGGCAGAAAAATGCGACTTACCCAGACTGACAAACACTAGCGTCCGTAAAGCCTTAGTACAAAAGATGACCGATTGTAATATTCCAGATAGTCTTAAAGTATATGTGACTGGGCACAAGAACACTAATTCTTTAATCATCATCGCATTTTAAATGATAGCCACAAATTCATGATTTCCCGAATGTTGTCAAACACGGTACCGTCGAATTTGCTTCCAAATAGCAATAGTCCATGTACTCAACTTAATCCAGCAATCAGCGCTAATTCAACAACTTTTTTGAGTTAACCACAACATACGTCCTTGAATCTTTCAATTTCTGACAGGGATCTATAAATTGAATGTCATCAGGCACCTGTCCACAACTAGATCATAATTAGATCTAGATCAACACACATGGCAAGTTCTAGGCAAGTATCTAGTCGCATGAAGTCGCTTTTTGCATCATCAACCTTGAATTACTGTACTATAAACATTGACTTTAACAATAACGTTCCCACGAAAAGGAAAAGAATTATCTTTGAATCTGATAGTGACTAAGATCCCTTCTCTCACGTCGAAAATGTGTCCTGTACACATGCACATACCTCGCGCCACATGAACTTTTACCTTGAAGTATCGCCACTTGCATGAACTGACATCATACATGCTTCAAATGTATGTCTTTCTCTTTTCACTGGAATGGATCAAAGTAAATTAACTTGAACAACTATTATATAACAATATATTTTCTTTACAAATCATAATTAAGTCTGAATATTAAAATCTTTCAAAACAAATTGGATCTATTCTTTTTGGAGGGATACGAAATGTCACACATCGTGATCTAGAAACTACTATGAATAATCAGTATTTTCAAAGAGTAATAATTCTTTTATTATTGGATTATTCTATTTATCCTTTTAGTTTCAATTCTAATCGGGTGCGCCCTGGCATAGCGCATAAGTTTTGAAATATATTTTCTTTATAAATCATAATTAGGTCTGAATATTAAAATCTTTCAAAACAAATTGGATCTATTTCTTTCTTTTTTTTTTTTTTTTTTTTTTTTTGGAGGGATACGAAATGTCACACATGGTGATATAGAAACTACTATGAATAATCAGTATTTTCAAAGAGTAATAATTCTTTTATTATTGGGTTATTCTATTTATCCTTTTAGTTTCAAGTCTAATCGGGTGGGCCCTGGCATAGCGCATAAGTTGTGAAATGAAGACGCCGTATGCGGGAGAGGAAGGTATGATGCTACTACTCGGAAAAGGGAAGTTGGTAATAATGAAATTGAAATTGTCACGTTTGTCATAGAGAGAGGTTACTAATGAACCATCGTCACTAATTTATAGCAGTATATCGAGGTATGAAGCAGAAGATGTGCTCTCTGTAGTATCTTTTATCTCGAGTTCCTTTGGAGATATGATGTTTGGGTGATCCTCAAATACAGGGTTGTTAATCGACAAAACATCATCGATGTATCTGTATGTAAAGGTGAACCGAGATGCTAATTGCTTATTGCCTTTAGAGAGCAGAGACTGTATAAATTTTTCTTCGTAAGAGTACAAAATATGTCGACCAGAAGAGGCGCGCAATTAGTACCCATAGGAATGCCAATAATCTGTTGGAATTAGTACCACTCAAAAGAGTGTAGTACTTATTTGTCTATTCATAGTGCTTATTCTAAATATGTACATAAAAATGTCAATATAAATGTCTTTAACATTTGTACATTTCTTACGATACCGTATTATGTATCAGAAATTTGAGAATAAAATTTTAAATTGCTCATTCAACTGTTGTAGTAACATACCACTATCGTTGTGTAATTGTTAGAGTTATCTTTCTTAATCTTGCTGTTTCGTATATATTTTATTGATAACATACCAAGTGAGGAGGGTTGTATACCCATAAGTTCTGCATAGTGTACTCTACTAGTCGACCTTGAAGCTTTAACAAAATGGTAAATGTTCCGTCACATAATGTAAGTTGACACCTTTTGGATCGAACTATTATTTTTCTTATCCAATAATACAGATCCACATTATCCAAGCTATGGGGGAAGGGGCACCAACACAGCTACCCTGTTGTACCCTGATTTGAAAAGCATTGTTCTTAGAGTGAGGTGCCAATGCCTCAAAACCATCAACTATAAAAGGAGGACAATTGCACGTCGATTTGCAATTATTCCAAACAAGCAGGCTTCAATGTCACAACTATCAGCAATGAAAGATGGACAATTTCACAATTATTTCCAAGCAACAAGCCTCAATATTATCAACAACAAAAGTTGATTTCACACATATTACAATATATATTCTAAAGCAAACATGCTTCGATGTTACGATGTTTTCAACAATTTTTGGACAATTTCCACCACTTTCATTTATTTCGCATCTTTTAAGGCCCCAATGCCTCCAAATTATACGCACAATTTTTTATATACAAGACTTACAATTTATGGAGTTTTAGTCAGAATAAACGTTTCATTTACCTCGTAATATATATTCTAAAGCGGATTGAAGCGAGTTTAGAAAAATCTGGTTTCCGACTTCGTTAAGGTGCACCCCATCATTGCATAACATATCATTCATATTTTAAGGAAATGATCTATTTACAAAATCTAAAGCACTACACGCTTTTTAATATTACAACGGAGAAGCAGTATCGTTTCCACCGATGTTCAGTAGAACGTGGCGAGATGGGCATTGGTATTTCAATAATGTCTTAATTTTAGTTTTTAAATGGATCAGTCGCATTTCACTATAGCCTGGTCTTGTAACCGCTGTTGGGTAAGCGTGTTTTAATATGTTCATCATACTACCAAAGCACTAGTAAACTCTGAAATTTGGCATAAATTGATGAGCACTGACTAAAATGTGGTATGTAAGTACTATATAATGATGACTTTCATCTACCGGTGTTCTGTATTTGCTCGGATGTGTAAGCTATCATGGCGGCTGTGACAGTGACGCCTACTCCAAAGGATTGGGATGTAATACCCCCTTCCTTTAGTTTGAGAAATTTCGTAGCTTTGTTTATGACTGCAGAGAATTAATATCTGGTTAAGTGTGCTCTGCGTTTCAAGCCCTCAAGAATTTTACCTATTAGGAAATTATTAGTTGAGTCCGTTACACCAGCTATTATGCAGTGATAGCTATTTGCTGATATACAGATGGTAACTGTGTTATAATTAAGGCCGTAAATAGATGCTTGAGCGATGAATTGTGCGATTTCGGAGATCAAATTCGTATTATATGTTGAAAGCGTTTTTTTTTTTTTCGTCTGCAGCGCTGTCCGTAAAAACATAGCAATATATTACAATCAGACAAATGTGTATGGGGGAAATATGTTTCTCCATTGAAGGAATTAAGAATAATGAGCTCTGGTATCAACATGTGGATGGCTTCATAAACATCAAACCCTGTAAGGTTAAACTAATTGGCGTAATTGAAAATCTCCGATTCTCCCGTTATGGTTGTGAAATATCTAAATGCAGGACCAGAGATTGCAAAACATGCAACATCTTAATTACATAGAATTCGTTTACGAGTAATTTAACTAAACAAACCTTTAAAACGTATAGCTTCACTATTTAAATTGTGAGAGTTCAAATATTGTATACGGTATTGAGTGTTCACTCTGTGAGTTAATATATATTGTAGAGACAAAGGGACAACTCCGAACAAGAGTATTAGGTCACAGGTCCAAAATAAATTGTGGGGAAATCAATTACTCTATCGCCACTTCAACCAGCCTGACCACTCTATTTTCTCATAGAAAATAAGATTTATAGACAAAATAATTCACCCTACAAACAATGCCAATTTGAGCACTCATTTTCAGAAAAAGAGAAGAATACTGGATTACATGTCTTGGCACTGCTTCGCCCTACGGATGCAATGACTATATTAGTGGTATTTGTAACTTGTATTCCATCTTTTTACGCTCTTATATGAAAATAGGTCGTTTTGTGATAATATTTTGAGCGAAGTCGACTCAAATCGTGCATAAATAAATCAAGCTATTAATATATGTAGCAGGAAAAATTCATTCATAAGAATTAAGAGGACTGACGTCATGCATGAGTGTTGGTTGACGTCACATTTCTAGCCTACGTGATAAAATTCACGATGACGTAATTGTCTCCGCCTCATTTTAACCCCGTTCTTCCTCATTTTAAGGAGGAATTAAACACTATCCGAATATAGCGCCGTTCGGAATGCATCGGTTGATAAAAATGACGTAAGATTGTTTACATTCGATACAAAGCGCTAGAAGAGCAGAAGACACGATTGGGGCGAATATTGAAAGTTAAGATGAGCGAAAAAGAAAATCTTGGTGTAAATTTGTTTTTGATAATCAAATATCTTAATCAAAAATGGAAGAGGGAGCATTTAAAATTGAAAAATAGATAGGAACTAACGTACAAAAACCAACCTGCACACGTGTGTACCCGAGTTAGCAGAGAGTAGTTGAACGATGTTGATGGAGATTTTTGTTGGAATACAGGAAGAAGAATTGTTGAGGTACGGTTTTTTAGCTCAACCTACTGATGATACGTAAATGCTGTTTGTGTGACTCGTCTTAATTTATCGTATACAGTACGGGAGCAGAGGTAAACAATCCAGTGGCGGATCCAAAAGGAAGGGGGCACGTGTATTAGCCAAACTACTCGGTAATTTTTTTATGCCAAATCTGAATTTTTACATGTAAATATGTGGCAAAAAAGGGGGCCCCCTCTAAATCCGCCACTACAGTCGTATTTCAAACCCAAGACCATGTACATGTATCCTGTATTTATGTACAAGTAATCAGTAGTTCTGTTTATAATTTACAATAATACTGTATTGAGTGAGAAAATATGAAATATATTAAGGTTCTTAACAAACAATTCAACTAAAATTTTATGATGCAAATATTTTCAAATAGTGGGAGGTGATTTGCCAGAGTTCTGGGTAGAGAATGCCTTTTTATTTGAAAAAATCTAAGTCCTCAGTTGAAAATTATCATGAAATGACATGACTATACTGTAGTATGTGTTTTTACGAATGCATTAATTGCTATTACATAACACATATATAATAATCAGCTAATATAAGTATTAATCAATTACAATGTAACATATATATAGTACACTTAGTATGTAATGGAAGAAGAAGAATCGTCTTGTCAATACAGATCAAGTATCAGATTTTGAAAATGAGGCATTATCATCCACTCTTTTATATTTTCATTAAGATATGGCCTGGGAAGCATATTGCATATGAAGTGCACAAATTCTGGATGCAGTGTGGTGACATGTCAAGTTCCAACTGGAAAAGGGATCTACTGGTGCATTTGATATAAATAAATAGGCTACATTAGGTAAAGTTGTCATTTTGTATTTAAACCATTAATTATTCTGCATTTCACTAAGATGACTCATGATTGATATAAATAATAACATGATCTGATTTCAGAAATACTTGTAATTGCATTGAAATATTTTATTATATGTCTTTGATTTTTCTAATGCTAGTGAGGGCATTCTTTGTATACCAACACAACATATTTGAAGTTTTTCTTACACAATCCAAAGGCTTCATGAGTGAGTTATATTCAGATAACTTTGGGAGATTGGGACCAAGTTACCGGTACTGAAAAAGGAAAATTTTTAAAGTTATATATATTTTTTCTTGGATTAAATTAAGATCCTTATAATGCAATGTATTATTTCAGGTCATGCTACAATGATGTGGGTAGTTACAGATTAAGCTGGAATCTGATCATGGTTAACCTACCGGGTACTTTTGAATAAATTATTTCCTTGTCAGGAGGAGACTGCATTATAAACAGAATGGAATTTGTGTTTTGCTCACCAAATTGGAAGACCAGGGTTCAAATGAGCTATTGTGAAAGTGATTATATGTGGTCCTACAATCTGTCAACAATCTGTAAACATTTTACCTTTTAATTTCTCTGCAAAAAGTAGATCTGTCCCATATAACTTTTGAGTGATAAGTGATGAGGGTTATAATTCAAATGTGAATTCCATGTGGAAAGACTTTTTCAACAGGTCAAATTTAGAGTCAGTTTGACTTAGATTTTGGGTTTTGATCTACTGTTAATTTAAAAAAACCCAGCAGAATCCTTAATTATCAACATATAACTTTTCAATGGTGAAAGCGCTTTCATATTTCTTAATATGTATTTGCTTTGGGCCAAGAAAATCTCTTACCATTTTACAGACTTTTTTCTAAAAAAAGGGGGGGGGTGGCTGTCATTTTCACAAACACTTATGGTTGAAGTTTGATGTTATTATATGGTAGATCAAAGTGACACATTTTTCAATATCCTTGGTGGTTATTAATTTATATGCAGGTTATGTACTATACATCAGTGTCTTTTACAATGTAATTATAAATGACATAATAAATCTGAAAAATTGAATCAAGTATTGTGTTTTTCTAGTGGTTAATTAAGGTAAGGAAAGAGGTTAGTTGATGACTGTTTGAATAGTTACATTGGAATTCAAATTGTAGCCTTTTAGTTTAATTTTGCTCACCAAAGCCAGAAATACCTTTTACATTCTTATAATAAATCCTCAAAACGCATACCTGATAAAATTTGTTAAGATTGTACTATAGTCTAGATTTGTCAGTAGGTGGTGCAACAATTGAGAATATTGTTTTTCACCAAATATTCTCTGCTTTTGTTTCAATTTTTCTTTATTTATGCATAAGTGATATATAGGGATCTATTTCAAACATTTAAGATTACATCTTATTCTAGAATTTCATTTCATTACAATTTTGACATCATTTGTCTTGGTCATTTTCATATGTAACATTGTGACTTTGGTGAGCAATTTTGACCTTCTCTGGCCTCTTTTTTAATTTTTCAATTTAGAAATTGATCATAAAATGTGTTGAAATATATGATATATTGTTATCATTCAAAATCAATTAAAATTAAATTAATTTTAAATGTTTATATGTGTTTCATGTTTATATTTATATGACGATTCCCAAATTGGACAATTTCTGACATGTCAAAATAGTCAAGATTTGGTGACCATATTTTCTATTCCTGTGGATAAATTTTCTTCATACTCTTAATGTTGTGCAATTGGACACTAAGGATTATAGATATAATTTTTCTTGAAAATTGAATTTGCAGATTTTTGTAAAATGCTGTTTTTAGGGGAGAAAATAGGGGATTTTTTCTACTGATTTTGTGTATTTACTGAAACCTTTCTAGCACAGATATTGAAATAAGTTCTTTCAAAACAATTTCTCCTTGGAAATTTTACTAAAAAATTATTCCTTTTCTGATATTGATTTGTGTTTCTGATATATATTTACATTTGGTAAAGTTAAAACATATTAAATTGACCTTGTAGTACCTTTCAAGGGAACTCCAAATATGCCTCAGAGGGAGCTTATTCAAAGTCAAATTTTTCAGAACTGTGTGGATAAATTTTTTTCATACTTTGCAATTTAGTAGATATCATATTCAAATACTAATTATGAAAAAATGAAGAAAATTGAATTCGGGAGTCAAGTGTTTAATTCCTCCTTAAATATGTACATATAACGTATGTTTCCTACACTCCGCGAACGTCGCTATGGAACTCGAAAAATCGCATTTTATTCTATCTTAAACGTGATATTTTGTTCTTATAATTCACATCATCTGATAGATCTCGATGTATCGACCGAATGTGGTGTGAATATGCAAATGAAATCAGATATTCCAAAACATATCATTAAATACATGTATCACACTATATTCAAGAAATATTGTATTTGAATCTACATGTACATTTTTGTTTTATAATGTTATATTATTATTGATGAATAAATTCCAGTAAAACTATGACTTTTATATGGTAGCTGTGATAGTTTTCCATGACGAAAAACCGTCTTCACAATGTCAGGGTTTTGCGATTCCTTATCTCCATGCAAACTCCAGACAAAAATTGTTTAAATACTCCAAAGTTACTGTAGCTTGGCATTATTTGATTGGTTCCGTGTGATACCATGGAACCAATCAGGAAGCAGTTTGCAATGAACAACACATTTCTGTGAATAATGACTTTTGACTCAAGGGTCACATGGAGACACGAAGTCGCAAAACCTTGACAAAATCTTTGAATGACAGAGGCAGATATGGCCTTCTACTTGTATATCCTTAGTATATTAAAGACAAGCACACCTATATATAGTTTGAGGAAGAACTTTTAACAATATAGTAAACATACAATGTAGAAGATGCCAGTGTGGTGGAATTCCAGATTTGCCTACAGGATCTTCAAAAAGGAGACATAACCCGAGTTTCATCATGGTTACAACATACCCATGTTTCAGAGTCAATTTGTAACAAAGTAACATGGTAACAAATTTACAAACCACACTTTTATGCTATAGTTTAGTGGGTTGCACAAATGATTGGCCTTTTCCATTGTTTCATACGCTTAACCCTACCCTGCAATACTCTAAAATATCATTAAAGGACTGGAGTGTACTATGTAGGTATTCCAGTATAGAACTTGACTTCCTAATCATTTTTCAAAATGCTTAAAAGATTTAAGTACAGACATTACCCTTTTCGCTACAACGAATATTTTCAATTTATATTTTTGTTTTACTTTCTGAGTTTCATTTTCAAGGCATACCCATCATCAACATTCTGAAAATGTGTAAAAAATGGTAACATGAAATTTCATTTCAAACGAAATAACTAAAAGCTTGCTCATATAATCCATTAGGCAAAGCACATTATGCTCAACCAAATGCAAATCACATTACCATTCCCTTTCCAGTAGTGTACATGTTTAATACCATTGTGAGGTAATACACAATTGCACAATCACACCCACTAACACATGTATACACTTCTACATACCACCTTTCCTGCATGGGACCTCGATCAAAACATGTTGGAACCTCTTTCAAAATAAGTGGAACCCACCATTACAACAATATCCACTGTTATAATTCATCGATAAAACTGTTCATACCGGCCCACACGTGATACTGACACTGGCTACTTTGACAGTAGTGCTACATATTTCTATTATATTGAATGAAACTAACATAAAAATCTGTTTAAAATTAATATTTATACTAACCTCTACATGGTTATAATATTTTTTTCTTAATGTTGCAGCGTTTGATTTAATAATTTGGCACATTTTTATCTTCGCTTTTACTACACGGTCATTGCTTTTCTGCGAGTGCGTAAGGGGCTTTTTTCCCCCATTGACCCTTGACACGCCGTATTTACGTTTCTTCTAACGTAAGATAGAGAGCTCACGTAGATTTACGTCAACGTTTACACTTTTTTTACATTTACATTTTTTAGTGAAACGCATTTTTGCAAGATTAACGTCTACGTCTACGTTTGGACTTAGGACCTTAAGTGAAACTGGCCCCAGATTCAAAGATCCTGATGTTGTCAGAGAACTAACCTTTCTCAAAGAACAATATTTCATTACACCAGTAGATAAACTTCTAATAATTATACATTTACTTGTAAAAAAAATATTACTCTGACAGCATTGAGAAAGAATTAGGTTTAAATTAAGCTCCAGGAAATCCTACTTATACCCTCACGAAATTTTCGTGAAAGTACCAAAATAATGTTTCTTTATAGAAACTCTTGTATAGTTTCTGAAATACATACAGCTCAGTATATAGATATTGGAATATATTATTTGAATTTAGCAGTAATCACAATGTTCATTGATTTTAAATACCCACTAAGATTAAGATTTGTGTTTTAAATACTAAATGATAGCAAGGAAGCATAGGAGCTTAAATAAATCACCTCGAAGGTTGACAACTAAATTACTAAACTTCAAAGGCATGTAACATAACTTCAAAAGTTGAACGAATCTTATCAAATATGCCATTTTATCTTAAGGTCAGTGCATCCTAACTCACTACTTCAGCTCAAAATGTTTTTGTGTGCCGACATATAATGACATGCTTATGCTATACCCATATTCGGCAACAAACTTATTTGAAAATTTCAACTTCTTTTTATTTTTAATATCTTTTGGCATTTTAATTCTTTCAAATTTTCACTTTCAGTATTTCATTCCTAGTCATTCGATATTAATCGAAAATAGATTATCAAATTGAAAGCTCAAAAATCAAAGATAGAATAAGTAGTCCTCCAAAGGGAAGTAAAATATACTAAAAGAAATAACACAAACACTCTTTGCTGCAAATTGTCGGCCTCCTGGCCTTTATCAAGCAATAGTTAGGATAGTACGGAAGAACTATGTAACATCCAACTTTACATGTCTAATATGAACAAGCTTTTTTGAGTCATTCTATTGTGATATAACAATGCAAGCATCGACGTCATCATGAATATTCTGGCAAAAATAGAAAAGGTAGTTTATCGGAAACGAGGTCCCATATATCATGTAAAATATGAAAATCGTATAATATTTGCAACAATCCATTTCATTGTTTAACAGAATCAAACATTTAAGGTATTCATGTTACATTGCAGTTTTCAATGTAACATCACGGTAAGGTTGTATTCACTTATTATGAAAGTAACATATTTCTGAATCTCAAGCAGCAGTAGCATGGCCATTTTGTTGACCATTGATTGAGAACTATACAGAATCCAATAATGATGATCCAGTATATGCAGTTCTGACGTCATTTTTGTTTAGTACTACTATATTGCATTTATGTTCATCAGAAATCTAATTGACAGATTTCCCTATAAAAGGATAGGGTGTTCCAATTAAGTACATGACCCGATTAAAAGAATTTCAAATTCAGCATTCAATCTTACGAACTGGTCTTGGAGCATGCTTGCTTAGGGAAAACTTTGCCATCCTTTTGGCCCGAGTTGTTCTTGATTTAAATGAGTCTATTGATAATCTAGCATTTGATTGAATTTCATGAAAACGATTAATAGAATTAAAACAATTTCTACAAACAGAAGCTTCATTGGAAATAGAATCACTTTGGGAAAAGTAATCGGTCCCTACTACATCTAAATATTTTCAATGTAAAGTGGAATTTCTTTTTTTTTCATTCAGTTTTTAAGTTACTGAAATCCCTGACGTTTGACAGATAAATGAATCAATATCGATGACTTTTGTTGGCGTAGAATCGACTGCCATCTTTGTTTACATAACTACCGAAAGTAGTGCGTGCATGAAAATAAGCCCTGAGGACAAGAGCATATTGAGAATGGAACGTAGAGGAGAGAACCTTATAACGTTGCTGTGCAAGACGGTAATCTCGGCGTAATTTACGTTTTTGTCTACGATTGCACTTACTATTTTTAGTGAAACGGGCAACTGCATTGCGACTGTATCAATTTGTGATCCAAGGAATATAAGTGACACCTCTGGACCTACTATTTTTTGTACGGTGCGAGGGAAACAAGAAGCTCTGAACAAATATTTTCAGAGAACGACATCATGTGTTGACATTGGTTCGAATTTTGGAAAAAGAAAGCATCCAAGTAATGATCCACCGACTTTACACTTCTTTACTATGAGTCAATGAAGTTTTTGAATATGCTACATGAAATTGAACGTCCGAAAGGCAAGCATTTATCTATGAAATATGATATTATTAAAGTAGATTCCTAAGAGGTCGAAATCTGCGGATGACACTGGCAAGAGTCGGAATGCTGATTTAATATCCAGTTTGCTTATCAATGTACCCTTACCTAACGCGCGTACTATATCTACAGCGTTATCGAAGGAGTATTTGACTGACGCTAATCTCGGATCGATAAATAAACTACCGCTATTGTTTACGAGATGATTTATGATCCTAGAGCCCCGCCATTTTGGGGGAATAATTCCTATTGGTGATATCTGTAGATGTGATGCGCAGTTCTTTGTATGGACCTGCCATCCTACCAAGTTTGACCTTTTGCATATTTTTGTTAATACTTTTTGTTATCGTTTAGTTCAGCGGATTTAAGGTTTTTACAAAAATGTGTTCTTATACCTGTGTAAGGATCTCTAAATCCATCTTGAGAACTTAATATAAACTCGTCCACTAATAAAGGAGTATGTATGTCTATATATGGATAAATATTCCCTTAGTAATGTTCATGGGTGATTTGTCTAGCTCGTATATTCTAGG
The DNA here is from genome assembly GCA_035048485.1 of Pteria penguin. Taxonomy (NCBI): domain Eukaryota; kingdom Metazoa; phylum Mollusca; class Bivalvia; order Pterioida; family Pteriidae; genus Pteria; species Pteria penguin. The sequence goes on from CM068582.1 coordinate 9,308,069, forward strand.
CCTTGTTTTCTCTTGAAAAAAAAAAAACGTCAGGGCCTCTTGGGCGAGATTTTTGGTTACGTTCTGGTATTCTTGGCCGAAAGGAATTAGTTTGATTAGGGGTAAAGATGTTTCTTACTTTAGTGTTTTGGCGTGGGCAATATATGACTGGGTGTTGAGAAGTGCATGATATAAATGCATGCCAATATTTACAGGGTGCTTTTGAACACGCGCCCTTATAATTGTAGTCAAAGCATTTACCTTGTTTCATTGAGGTATTTTATGTACTGATTGCACGGGCTTTTCCATGTACAATAACTACAACTCATAATCTATGGCTCCAACGGAGACAGATGGATCGAGCGATTTCTTGAGTCTGAACTGTTCATCGTGTGATTAAAATTCTAGCCCCGGGTTCCGTACTGCACCTAACCTTATTATATACATACATTTAAGGGGAATGGACGGCGCCATTGTAAAAATGGGGTGTTAAAAATTTAAATCTATCTCGCTTGTACACTAGATTACCAATTCGTATCATTTTTACAGAATCTTATCCATATATGAAAAGCTTCATTTCCCACAAATTTTGAGATTGAATTCCATGCAGATTTTGCAGACCAGTGTGCACATGATGCAACTGGCTGCACAGCCACAGGCATGTACATGCAATGCATTTTGGAAAGAGGTATCTCAATCGTCAGTTTGGTGATATATCTACAAACGATTGTCCTTCGATTTTGAAAAAAACTGTCACATATAGTAGAATTTCTCATTTTTTTTTTCAACCCATGTAAAATGGCGATTTACAATTCACATCGTTAGGGGTGGATCATAAGAAAATTCCAATAAATAATTAACGAATTATAGAGGTATGGTTGACAATATTATAATATACTATGAATATTGACATAAGTAAAACATACATAGAAAAATTAATTCACTGTATCCGTGTGTCGTGATTACTACTGTTTATACCGCGATCCGCCCCTCATGTTAACACATGGACAGTCCATGTTTATACACGAATATTCGATAACCCCCAGCTTATAAAATTCTAATTTGTGAGTGTTCGATTAAGAATTTGAAAAATCCAATGACAATCGTTCATAGATGTATAATCAAACTAACGATTTAGATATATCATAACAAAATTTCTTATATACACAAAGCTGCAGGTGTGCTGTTCAGTGTATTTTACAAACTGCTCACTTGTCAATTCATTAGATTCATTATTTTTGAAAATTTTGGGAATTAAATATATTGGGGTATAGACACTGGTGTGCAAAAATTGATTGACAGGCATCAAATCAGGAAAGATTTAAACTTCGAGCACCCCATTTTCATCGCAAATTTAAATGGCGCGTGTGCATTTCCCTTAACTAAATTTAGGAATTGGGTTGGACGTGAAGTGGAATAAATGGTAGTGAACAGCAGGAACGCGTATGTCCATTGCTCTATGCTTATCATCTTAGAATTATGTCATTCTTTGGTTATTGTTTCACCTGTTGGTTCAAACACAACTTGTTTTATTGCATGATCTGTATTTTCTATTTACAGCAGACTGCTTAAATCTATGTGTTGTCCGTTTACAATTTTCTGTTTAATTGAAAGACTAATATTACAGCCTAAGTTGTACTGGAAGCATAGCATGATCTTGATCAGTAACTACTGATAATGGTGCGCCACCACTGGAATTAGTTCAGAGACTTGCACCAGTAAAAATACTATTCCTACTAGTGTTATCGACAGGATATTGGAAAGTTGAACGTGAAATCTGAGTGGTTCGACTCGAATAGGCGCGGGTCTCACGGATGGCACTGCAGTATTATTATGTTCTGAAATAGGTACATGTATACTTAAAACTGTACTTTAACCCGTTGGTATGAAATCCATCTCGGTTGTCAAAGACGGGAGATCCCCATAATCAGGCGGCGTTGGAGACTGTGGTTTCTGTCTGGGTTTCGCTGCTCGGTCCGGTTTGGCCCAATACCTCTCTTATAAAGGCTTAATGATTAGCGTTTAGAACGCAACATACCATTGCTTCTAGTTAAGTTAGCGCTTAGAAAAAGAAAAAAAAAAACCAACGAATATTTAAACTGCTTATAACATTGCATACATTTGCATAAAATAATGAATGCGGGTGGACGAGTGAGGGTGGAGTAATGCTCGGACTTTCAACAATCCAACCAATAAATACCCATACATTCATTCACTAGACCATAACGGGCACGTCTATTTGACTAATCGAACACCCGGTTTAGTATTTAGAACACTCCCTCGACAAATCGAACACTCTTATAGACAAAATGTGAACATTATTAATATAACTAAGATAAGTCCATTCATATTTAATTCGCTTTGCTCAAACGAATATAAATCATTTATAATATTAATAATCACAATATAGTGAGGAGCGAAGAGCTTAATGAATATTCGATCGATAAAGAAGAAAAATAGCGAGTAAACCAGTATAACCTAGTAAGCACATAGTTACTGTTCTCACGTTATAAAAAGAACTATCATCCTTACAGAAAGAATTAATTTAAGAAAAGAGTTGTTCAGATTACATTGTTGTTTTCTTTGTTATATTTGTTTTCTTTGTTATAGGTTGAGGGCAAATTCTCATTGCTCCTTCTTTAACATGTTTTAACAATACTAAATGACAAGGGCTCATAACACCAGTTAAATCATGCATCCAAGAATTAGCAAAATATATGTCTTGAATTTTAGATATAGAATTAAAAGTTTGAGCTCGAAAAGTAATATATATTGAAACAGTATAATCAGTAACTGGAAAAAGAATTTATCACTGCATCAAAGGATGGAAACCAAGAACAAAATTTTTCAAATGCATACTTATATTTTTACACTTGTATTCGCTGCTTTTGCCATTAAACAGTAATAAGGAAGCTGCGTAGTGAGGTCTTAAAGCCAAGAATCTATGATAGAGTTATCGTCCTTTATCTACCTTCCTAAACGTACAAATAAAAGATAAATCAATATACTAATGAATAGTTTTCATTACACACACCTATACACACAAACACACGCACATATGTATATAATTTAGATATCGGACAGATTTTAAAAACACACCAATTACTTCAGTTCTGATTACAAATACAACGTTACACACATCTGCAATGTGCATCTAGCACACCGGTGGCTGCTGTACTATACAACGTCATCATCATAATGAGTTCACTTTACAATACGGAACAATATCTACGCAACATCTATTTTTAATACAAGAACCATTCCATCTAATGATATAACTTTTGCACCAAAGATTGCATTTTAAATTCGATGACCTCTTTAATGACCTCTCTAAATTCCTGTGTATGAAATAACAAAAGCCAAAAAAAGGGTCATAATTATAAGTTCCAAAGCATGGCTATATTTTTGTTTATTGCCTAAGGAAGAATATAAGCTTAGATATAGTATGGATTCCAAGAAATCAGAATACCAAGGCTGATTACATTAATAGACTAGTCGATTTTGAAGATTGGCAAACACGATCTAGCGTTTTCTCTCACATGAGTATTTTATTGGGGGCCGTTTACGGTTGATATATTTGCAAGTCATGTAAATACAAAGCTACCTAGATTTACTTCTGAAATCCTGGTTCCCCACATATAGATTATTTCAGGGTTGACTCCGTTTCTTTGATAGGTAAATGCTTTGCATACATAATTAAATGTAAAGCATTTGGAGGTCCATGTTTGTGCTACCAGTTTTGACTATCTGTAAACCATTTGAGTACTTTATCTATTTACCAAATTAAAGGAGAGCCTGCGCGATGACTTTCAATTCCTTCCAGGTACAGCTATTAAAGCGATCAGCATCAGACCAAAACTTACGAGAACATTTTTCATTTAATTCTACAGAGTAAGCCCCATGCCCAAAATGACTGACATCAGAGAAAATTATCACATATTTCCTGAAACAAATATTTAAACGACAGGTGATGTAGGTATCAAGATATTTTTCACAAAACCTTAACTCAGGAATTAAGAAGTTAATAGTAACTATACGTAAAATTCGTTCGCTTGATACTCTAGATGCAATAACTTTATAGCAATATCTGGTCATAAACTGAACAATATTACCTATCCCTGAAGACACAGAATTCATTTTCCCGTAAATCTAGCTGGCTTTCTAGCTGTAATATAAAGGGGCGTAACTCGTAGTAAACATTCTCTCAAGTCACAAATACGTCTGTTTGAATGGTGGTGTCACTAGACATGGTCATCTAGATTTTTTCGCACCTCAGCAATGCACGTTTCTCCATCAGAAGTCATCATCATTTTCTACATCTTAGGAATCTGTTTGTCTGTCGTTGTCGTTATAACAATCTCTAACAAAATATCTTCAAATTTTTATTATGTTATATTGCTATTATTATATTTTTCGGGGGGGGGGGGGGGGGTTAACATTATGTCCCAAGTGCGGTTTGAGTTTATCACTTTGGCCTGGTGGGGAAATACCGTTCTCCCTACCCCTATGGCTCCTTTACATCATCACTAGCCATAATGAATTAAATTACGCTCATCGTAATATGATATTACCCAAACTATACGAAGATATTAATCTATTTCAAACTTTTCTGCTGTTTACCATGAAGCCGAAAAGAAGAAGGAGGATTCCGGTCTTTGCTCATCTTTCCGGAGATGCTCACTCTCCCCGGGCACCTGATCTCACTCCATCACAGGGGTTCACATATGCTCTTCAAGTAGACATATTTTGTTATTTTCCATTTGTTTTTCATTTTCACTGATTTTGTATGTCCTCTGGTTTTATGATTTTTGGACTTGTGCTTTGGATTTATCCATCATCTTTACATTTAATAGACTGAAAAACGGATCGAAGATACATTTTATGCCTTTTTTCACTTCACGAAATACAATTCATGAAATTAAGTCTTAAAGAATAACATCTAATTACTTTAAAATGTCTTCATAAATTTTAGGATTTGTCATTGTTAACCAAGTTGGCAAGGACCGTGTATGAATCCCTTCATAAAGTTTATATGACATGGTACCTCATAAAACTTTCTGAAAAGTTATTTTTCACATTAATTCTAATGGGCTTTATTCTGGACATTATTTATAAATTAAGGTTTTATTGTAAATGTAATTCTAAACTTGTTAAGACTTAATATGTATATCAAGAACACATTTTGATACAATAAAACGAGAAACACAGAATATCTCGAATAAATGCGCTACCAATACAGTTAACTTTCAGTTCAATCATCTTACAATGTATATAAACTAGATAATATAAAATCGCCATCATTTGCATCGCATGATATTACATAGACGTCCAAGCGCAATTCTCACTAATTCATAGTCAAATTAACATTACTTCAAATATATATATTCCTCAGAGCCAAATACAAAAGTAACTGGTGTCAAGTGGCGATTGCACTAACAACAATGTACCATAACGGACATTCACAGAATGCAGAGGTGAGAACAAATGCCAGTCTACTGAATGGCTAGCCACACCTGCCATGAACGCCCTTGTTCCGTATAACCAGAAATTTTCGCGAGATACTGATTTTCGCTATTTTTGTGACTAATTTGAACACAGGAAAATAAATTACCATGAAAATCCCCAAAAAGGGGACCAAACTTGTATTAATATCATCCCCGTTTTTCAATGGACAATGGACGTCTAGGGGGCAAAACTAGTAGAAATACAGGGGATCAACGACGAACTAAAATTACGGGTATGTACAATTTTAAAGCCCTAATTGATGAAACTCATGATTTCGTTATGCCAGTGGTTTCACACATTTGTCGATAGGTAGCAAGCAATTATCAACGCGAGGACTAATACAACATATGGTAATCAAAGCCAATGTTCGTGTTCGCATTCCCTTAGTTTGTTTACATTTTCATTTATTGTTTGAAGGTACTTTCGCTCGGTCAATTGGTGGAGTGTTCCTTCCCATGCTCATTAATGGCGGGAAGACTAATGAGTGCCACCCGAAATTCTGATTCCCCTCCGAATTCCACATAACTTATTCTGAAAACCACTGGATGAACAAGGAAACAATGATTTACTAAAATTCACTCCATCAAGTCTTTTGACTTTTCGACTCTGTACACAACGATCCCTCATCAGAAATTAAAAGACAGATTAGCGGAAATTATTCAAAATGCATTTACTAGTAAAAACAGAAGCCGCAAATTCAAATATATAGTAATAGGCCACGATAAAACTTACTTTGTTAGGGAAAATTCTGATTCCAAAAATAAATACACTGAAACAGCTGTCATTCAGATGTTGAACTTTCTTATCGATAACATATTTGTGGTGTTTGGAGGTAAGGTTTTTCAACAAATTGTCGGCATTCCAATGGGCACTAACTGTGCTCCGCTTCTGGCTGACATATTCCTTTATTCATACGAAGCTGAGTTCATTCAGTCTTTGCTTTCGCAAGGAAAAAAACAATTGGCTCTTGGCTTCAATTTTACTTACAGATATATAGATGACTTGCTTTCAATTAATAATCCTTCATTCGCGGATTACCGTAGCATCATCTATCCAAGTGAACTGGAGGTCAAAGAAACCACAGAAACTAGTAATTCTACTTCGTATTTAGATATTATGTTGTCTTTCGACATTAATGGTCAATTGAACACCTCACTCTATGACAAACGTGACGATTTCAATTTCGCTATCACAAACTTTCCTTTCATAAGTAGCAACATTCCATCATCGCCCGCATACGGCGTATTCATATCTCAGTTAATACGTTATTCCAGAGCATGTTCAAATTACAATGACTTTGTTCTGAGGGCTAGGCGACTTTCAGTTAAGCTGCTCAACCAGGGTTATATATGTGCTAGACTAGCATCGTCACTGAGGAAGTTCTACGGTCGTTACGAGACTCTTATTACTCCATATGATATCTCGTTATCCAGACTTTTAAATGATATTCTGGACTGAGACCGATTCCGATCACTTTACACAGATTTGACACCTTCTATACTAGAAGGTTACCTACTTCGACTTCTCCATATATAGATACATATGGAATTCACACGATTTGACTCTTTCTACGGGGTATATGTGACGGGTGTTGCTAGCAAGCAGGAGATGCTCACTCTCCCCGGGCACCTGATCTCACTCCATCACAGGGGTTCACATATGCTCTTCAAGTAGACATATTTTGTTATTTTGCATTTGTTTTTCATTTTCACTGATTTTGTATGTCCTATGGTTTCATGGTTTTTGGACTTGTGGTTTGGATTTATCCATCATCTTTACATTAGTATGTTGAAAAAATTATATGGCTCTATGTGTAGAATAAAATTGAGGAATTTTATCTGCCGTTTAGTAAAAAATGTTTTTGTCATTTTCGACTGCTTTCGTTAAACAAATTACAGAAAATTTACGTTCAAGTCGAAGCGTCCCCTTTACTCAACAATTCCCCCGATTGCAACGACAAGATACAAGCCGTGGATTTGAGCGGAAACAAGTGCAGTTATATATATAGGTAAACTGATTCCCAGAGATGCGGGTATAGCTTGTCGTGTCTCCAGTCGTTTTAATTTCATAGTTAAAGAATTGTTCGTTTTTTTTAATCGCAAAAAATTGTATTCGCGAAAAGTAAGATAGACTTTTCTAATACTGAATCGCCAAATTTGATACTCGCGAAAATTTCCGGTTATGCGGTATACAGAAGAAACAAATGTTACTCAGCACTGTATAATATAAATGAATGTGAATTAACACAGTGTAGAAAATGTCATTTCATCATAACACCAGGAAAAAATATAACACTTAAGTGAAAACACAAACTGACGGCAAAATGTTTTGCAATACTTTGATGTATTTTTATAAGCACTAGTTCAAATAAATTGACAAATAACATGAACAATACGATGTATTATACTAATGAAAAAGATTACATAATAGTCAGAGGTCAGAAGATCTTTAAATAAAAAACCTTACATATCTTCCAAGAAAGGAAAGAGTGAAATCATGTTCCCATGGAGAGTGAGCATCTCCAGCGTACTAGTAACACTTCAGAAATTTTCAAATCAAGATTATATCAAATATTGAAGTCGAATTCAGTGTTTAAATGTTCTGGATAGGTCTCAATACAGAATATCATATAACATTTTAGATCACGAGATGTCATATTAAATTAATCATAGGATTTCCTCAGTGACGTAGGTAGTCACTTTATATAACCAAATCAGATTTAAATAAATACATGTATCTTTATCGCTTTAAAACTCGATGATGATGATGATGATAATATACGTCATATACATGTCAGGAAATAATTATTGCAGTGAAAATGTAAATCAAATTCAACAAATATCATCAATCTCATTGAAGTCAAATACTTAAATGTTTCCGGATTTCCAAATTCCAAAACATGACGTAATCAAAATCACGGGATATGCTTTTCCGTCTTAAAACATTTACATAAACCTGAAGAAAGCGGAAGAAATGTTGAAATATGCGTAATGGCGAGGCAAAATAACGTTAGGATGATAATGATAAATTTACTTGCTCTCGGATTAGTAGGATTTATAGCAAAAGGCTGTTTATTACCGGATGGGTATGTATTATAGTATTTCGAAAATGTATATTTTGTTCTCTTTTAGGTTAAATTTTATCGACTGAAATGTGCAGCTTTTCATGCAGGATTGATTAAAATCTAAATCTGAACAACACCAATGGTGATCCTATTAATATGTTATATCTTAGTCACACCAATTTAGTGACTTTTGTTACTTTAATTGACCGTCCTAAGTCGAATATTCTTGTAATGTCGTTCTTCCGTGTATATTTTACTATTATCATATTTTGTATACATGTCCTTGGAGCTTTTTGTCATACAGCTTTGTCAGATGTCTTCTGTTTTCTCTTATTAATAATGTTATAATTGACGTTTAACACGTCCTTCAAGTTTCTGGCTTTTGTAAAGATCTTCAATATTATTATTCGAGACAGCGAACTATTTAAAATTTCTTTCTGATTAATTCCACCAAGATGTGCAAGATACAACAAGGATAATTAAAATATTCTCACGAGGATATATTGAGGAACCCTAGAATATATCACTGAGGAAGTTCTTTGGTCGGTACAGGAATCTGATGCAATTTGAGATCCCCATTTCAAGAATGTTAACCGACATTTTGGGATCTGATCATACTAAATAACCATCTTAAACATTTTGTCTATACTTGATTTATATGGAAACAAACAAATATTTGTTCATGTGAATTTCTGAAACCGGAATTTCAATTCAACAGCATTTCATACCGCAAATGTGATAATTCGATTTATTGTCCTAGTCTCCTTCATGTGCTCATGTGTGTATACATATGTATTTACTTCCTGAACTTCAATAGTTGTTGCAAGTTTTTTCATGCAAGCAGAGGACGCGTACTGTACCCGGGTAATTGTCTCATCTCAGTTTAATTAGGATTAAAAATGTGATTAACTCTTCGGTACTTCTTCGTTCTTTACTTCTATCAGAGTATGAAATCGTATCTTGTTGAAATTAAATACATTTTAATTTGATATATTTCTGATACACCCTGTATCCATTGTACATAAGCAGTGAAAATAAAACTAAAGAAACATTTTCGATTATCAAATATTTTTCATAGATTTTTCAATATATTTTGTAAAAGTGAGAGCAACTTTCTTATGAACATCGAAGACTCAAGGCATGGAATTTCTACTATGATCTATAGCATATAGTTGCAGTTAAACAGAAGACATCTGACAAAGCTGTATCACACAAATCACCAAGGACATGCACACAAAAAGAATAAATGTATACAGATTTCAAGTTTAAGTCGCATTATTGAAACTGCATCTCATCAACTGCAAACTGCTGTAAGAGAAAAGGCAATCATATTCAAAATATCATAAACAAAATTGTACTGCAAAATTTCACAAATAAATTTAAAAAGGAAATCATCAATGATTATTTTGAGTAGTTTATATATAAATAAAACTATTTCTGTTTTATTTTATTTGTGTTACAATAAATATATTGGCACACGTTCTGTTGAAACACAGGAAAATGTATGCCGTGTTTGTGTTTCAGAAAATGCTGTTCAAACTACTTTTTCAATAAAGATAAACACAGTTGTGATCGTAAGTATTGTTTGATATCTAACAACATCATAATGTAAAATATTCTAGTTTATTAATGCAAAAAGGACACATGTTCAGAACCGCTTATTCAGTAAAGCGATGCGTCTAACCGTCCAATGTTCAATATTGGAGAATTAACTAATAATATTTATCAATATTTTTCTCGTTGATTCATGCTTATGGTATATGATTAGATAAAATTACATTTGTATTTACCATAGTGTTTGATAGCAATTGATACCAGTAGAAATGCTATATTCTAGCTTGTCCACCTGGCACGTTTGGTACTAATTGTTCATCCTCATGTACTCAAGGATATTTTGGACATTTATGTAAACAAAAGTGTAATTGTAGAAGTGGAATTCCTTGCTTATCCACAACAGGATGTGTCAAAGTAACTACAAGTATGTATTACTGCGCTGCAAAGTTTAACATTATTACCATTTTGATAACTGAATTTATTATCCATTAATATTTTTAACATATGAAATAACAATTGCAAACCACATTTTCCCTAAACTTAACCTCGCGGAAGTGTGCACATATTTACCTTTATGTGTATAATTGAATATAGAAAAGAATAAACAAAATCGAACTTGGGATTTTAATACGTGGGAATAATTCCATTGAGTGCCCCAAAAACAAAAACAAAAATGTGAAACATATTCTATTGAAGAATGTCGATTTCTGACTACAGAAAAGCATGTATCATGACAATATCTGTCGTCAAAAGCAGTAATCTGTATATTTAGATTATTATCTATAATATGCAAATTTGATGCCTAAATATTATAGAAGGATCTTAATTTCTGTTTGCGCAGGAACAAAGAAAATGGGACATAAAACGGTCAAAGAAAAACCTCAAATTTTATTTACATAGAAGGCTGCATAAATCGGTCACCCATTATTAATTTGATGCATATTTTTTTCAAATTAGAAAAAAAAGACATGCATGCACATACAATGTAAGTTAATCGTTTCTTACCATTTCAGTGGTGTTTATTTTGAACTGACATTTATTATTAGTTATGAGGGCGTTAACTTGATCTTTGGATATTTAACCTATTGATGATGACTTTGAGATTTGATCCTCTTTTCAACCGCTTTAACCTGAATTATATCTGTGAAGTTGTTGTGGCTATGATTTCTTACATATGTTTCACTTACTCATTTTTCTTTCCAAAGGATGTTTCTTTTAATACCATTGCATTTGACCTTAAGATTTGTACCTTTAGATTGTTTAATAATTTTTAAAATGAAATAAAAGAATCAGTGTGGCAGTCGAATCAGGGAACAAATTAAGACAGGCTATTTTTTATACGCCCGTCATAAGAAGGAACGTATTATGTTATGGCGTCCGTCCGCCCGGGGTCAGGTTTTCCGGATTTTTTCTGCAGTCTTCCAAGATATTGGATTGAAACTTGGCATACAACTTTATATCAATGAGGGTCAGTAACAGTTTGCATTTGGGTATGGTTGCTTTGGTTCTGCCAAAGTTACGGCCCTTGAACTTAGAAATTTGCAAGGATATTACAGTTTTCGGGACTTTTTTGCAGTCTTTAAAGGTATAGAATTAAAACTTAGTATATAAATTTATATCAACAAGGGTCAGTACCAGTTAGCATTTGGGTGTGATTGTTTTAGTTCTGCCAGAGTAACGACTCTTGAACTCTTAAATTCAAGGATTTTACATTATTCCGGATTTTTCCGGCAGTCTTTCAAAGTATCAAATTAAAACATGGTATATAATTTTGTATCAAGAAGGGTCAGTACCAGTTCGCATTTAGCTATGATTGCTTTATTTTTGCAAGAGTTACGGCCCTTGAACAGACATTTTCAAGGATTTTACAGTTTTCCGGACTTTTTTCTGTAGTCTTTGAAAGTAATGGATTAAAACTTGGTATATTACTGTACATCAATGACGGTCAGTATCAATTTGCATTTGGGTATGATTGCATTGGATTTGCTAGAGTTATGCCCCTTTAACCCAAGAAATTTTCAAGGATTTTACAGTTTTCCAGATTTCTTTATGCAGTGTTTCAAGGTATTGGATTGTAACTTGGCCATTCATTCAGATTGACCCCCTTCAAGCTAAGCGACGAGCGTATTATGCCACGCTATGCGTTGCTCTTGTTCCGAATTAGGGTGGGAAAATAAAACAACGACTCATTACTTCTGGAGCTATCGATATGAGCCTCTGTAACAAGATGTGATTTGATACATGTAAGCACATGTAATCTTTTATCTTTGATGACGTATTCCTAAAGTGTAGAATGAGAATTCGTAATGTCACTAAAAATATTGTTGCATGTGTTACACGTCTGTTGTGCACAAAGAGATAAGATGTTTTTGACTGATGTAAAAACATGTTAATACTAAATCAAATGTTAACCACACTAATTCAATGACGATTGTCATATCAACTGACCATCGTAAGACTGTATCACAACTGCACTTTAATTGGAAGATTTTATGATGTTTTTGTGTATTTTCTTTTTCCAAATTACATTCTTTAGCGTTCATTTCTGTGGTGACTTCTGGGCCATATTCTTTTATTCTTCCTATCTTTAACTTTCTTTGACTTCGTAACACAGAAAAAGAAATCCATCTTCCATGTCTTTTTCTAGCGGGAAACTTTCTATTCACAAACATTTTCATTCCTTTCACGTGGAGTTCAGCATAAAATATCTAAAGGCCTTTGCGGATAAGATTCCGATCTATGGTACAATTCTACAACCCTCTGCCTCTGTTTCCAATATACTTGGTCTGTGGTATGATCGACGATCTCGAATATTTTTTCGATTTTTTATTATGTAGATGCTTTTCGTGTTTTCGTAACATTCTGCATATTTCCTCGGTATCATCTACGCCCATGCCTCAGTCAAATATGATTATAAAAACCCTTGACGGATAACCATTACCCATTTGAATATTGTGTTATACATGTATTATATTAAATATTGTAGAAATCATGATAGTATATGTACCCATTTGCATTAAATGTACAGATGTCTTTTACAGATTTTATTTCCATTTATGATTAACTTGAAAACAGTTTCCAGTGTAAGAGAAATCACATCAAGACCTAAGTTCCGTCCGACAGAATCATTTTTTTTTTCTTGTCCTTCCATTTAAGCAAAATCGATAATCCGTTGCAAAATGTAGCCGCTCAATCCCCCGTATGCAGAGCTGATATCTCTTTCACCTTAGTTCACGTTACACTGAAATTACAACTAGAATATATTTCCTTTGATAGAAACGCAATAAATCTGCAGTTCTGTTTACGAAAACATAACAGAGTTTCTTGTAAGTTATACGAAACTTTTTATCAGTCCCCACTTCTGTATATGAAAACAACACATTTATTTCAATTCTGATTCAGTCGCCTACTAGTTTGTATATAAAAACATCTTCATGCTATGAAAGTAAATACTCCGGAGCACACCCCAGTTTCGATAATTGAGTCACAATTTCTTAACTGAACTGGGCTCTAGTTAATGTATATTACACAAAATGGAGCGCTTAAAAGTATGATTTGTTAGCTCCCGTCCAGTTTGAAAAATGTTAAGAAGCTTTTTATGAGATCTTAACAGAAAGTGGGGTAGTCTTCTTACTTCTGCATAAAGTTTTCGGGATTGTGTTTTAAGAGTGTGTTTTCTTAAACGAAATAAACTGTGTAAAAATATGGAATTAAACAGAGTAAATCTTGAACGGAGGTTGAACTTATATCAGGTTTTTCAAATCGGAACTCGGCTCTAGTTTCGTATAATTCAACTGGAGATGAGAGGCTTATGATATATATCTCTTAAACGGAACAAGTTCTTCTTAAATGGAACTTAAACTCGTTCAGAATACTGCATACATTGAACCTTTTAAAGGAATTAATGTTAGTTCTTTGTTCCGTTCAACTCTCATGGGAATAGACTCCTAAAAGTATGTCGCTTAAATAGAAACGAAAAAAGACTCAAGTTCTGTATAAAATATAATGAATTGAGCGGCCTGTTTCTCTAAAAAGAAACTCTTCTGTTTCCAGTTTTCATACATAAAACTGAATTGTTTGTAATATTTTGAACAACACTGAGCTCTAACCCGTATACTATGCGGATACATGTATGTTTCTCTTAAACGGAACTTGTGCCTAAATGCCCAGTTCCGTATAACTCATATGAACTGGGCAACTACAAGTATACCTTCCGAATCGAAATTGAGATATAAATATACGTATAACGTACAGGGAATTTTGTGGCTAAATGTGATATCTGAAACGTAATTAAGTTTTATTTCCTAAATCTATAGAAGCCCCTGGTACTTTAGGGCTAGAATCATATTGTTTGATAGAAGCAGTGGATGGAAACCGCTTTTTGAAAATAAACTTAGATCTAAATCCCGTTTTTTCTCTGTGGAATATGATTTTTACATATAAAATGGAAACAATTTTTGTATCCGTCACATTCCTTTACGAAATAAGATACGATAATTATGATAAATTATACTGAAAAAAATTCTAACTTTACGTCAGGTGATGGACTGTTCTCTTAACGAAAGGGAGGGCATGTTCAGCTTAGTTGAATGAAGAGGGGGGATGGTTCTGCAATATAAAGATATCAAGTCGAATCAATAGCGTTCGTATAACGTGGCTTTGATATTATATGACCGTGAATGAATACATTGTTTGTCATCACTATTCAATCGACTTCACATAGTCGCATGTGAATAACAACCCGAAATGGAAAATTGCCAGCCGCATACTTAAACTTTGCAACATGTTCCATTACGAAAAGATGGTGGCAATTGTAACGTTTTAGAGCATAAGAAATACCTCCACAAACACACTGATATACACACATACAAATACGTATACATATTCTTAAACAACTATTGCTCTTTGAATGATAACCGCAAATCTATGTCGAATCATAATTTCTTGAATGTTGTCATATGCAGTACTGTCAATACTCTTTCCACCTCTTCACATACTCAAAATTTGTGACCTGTTAACACTAATTGAACCAATTTCGATGCCTACAGTGTCGTAAATTGTCTAACAGCCATGTGACAGAAAATGTCAAAAGTCAAATGCTATCTACCATATGTCTATTGCAGAGATCACCCTTGGTCAAGAAGTGTCAAATTGTGTGTTTTAGTTGCATGGAGTCGCCTTGCCAACTTTGAATAACTGTACTTTAAAATATTTAATTGAACAATTCCAACAAAAAGGGGGAAAACCATGTTTGACAGAAACTGAATGTCCTCCCCATATATTTACAACTCGCGCTGCATAAATTTTGAGAAACATGGCTTGTGAAATGACATGATACAAGTAGTGTGTCATGATGTATGGAATACTGCATTACATCATGCATTATTGGTCATTCTGAATATACGTTACGTTGTCATAGGGCACTACCTGTTTCTTTCCATTTTTAATTTCCCTCAGAAATGTTATACCGGTGCGGTTTTCACAGAAAATGGAGATTTCCCGTATATATATATAATTTTTTTTGTTTTGCTTTAAAAACGCATACATCTGGTAAATGCATCAGCATTTGTAACTGATTCCTGGTCATGAAAACACAAAATTAAGACATGACAATTCTGTATCAATAAGAACACAGTATAAACGTTATATAATCCTACTATCTGTGAAGTATATTCCTATCCATAACTATCAAGTGGTTGCTTCTTTATTACAATTCATGAAGTCAAAATGTTAAAAATACATTGAATATATTGAAGGGAATATCGAGAACTCCACAGGCAAAATGTATCAATTGACAGTTTTAAGTTGGCCTGATAAACACTGTGACTGACACATAATCTTGATAATGATTTCTAACATAACGTGTACATATTTTCCAACAATCTTTTAACAGTGGAAATAAAAAGAACTGAGGCGGAGATAAATAAGAACGGCTGTTTGAAGGCCAACGGGTAAGAGTTTATTGTAATTCTAAAACCGTAGTTCTTAATCAATGTTTAATTCTTGCTTTTGTATGTGTCTAGTATTAACTGATATATATGCTATGAAATATCATTTAAAATATAGAGTAGCTACTGATTATTTGAAAACTATAATGTTGAAAATACTTTCTGAATATAGGTTTCCGCTTACCTGTATAAACTTGTTAATCATCTTATCGGACACAAAATATTTCTGTTCACTTTGAATATCGAACTTTATAATAGTTATGCCTAAATGTAGTACACGTATAACTAATTTCAGTTTATTATAAAAGAAAGGGAAAACGACACCAGGCTAACTGCAGAAAAAGTCTACATTTATTTAATATGAATTCGCTGCTTAAATAAATTTAGTGCGCATTTAAAGCAGATTATACTGAACGGCTCAAGTAAATGAGAAATCAAAATAAGAACAATAGTTGGATTTTGCTATTTTAAGACACCTCTGACATATTAGTCATATCTGATTAACAGTACATGTTCACTTGTATTTTGTGGTTGCTTGGATTATAAAACATACATCAATACTTCATTATTTTTACACAAATATCTCCAGATTTCTAGATGTACCAAAGTGTGTGTGCCTTTCCTAGATCACTAACACCACCACCTTAAAATATATCAATATTTATGTTTTCATTTAAAGATGCATCAATGACATGAAATTAATGTATCAAAATTTAAAGGTCATTCTTTGTGTTTTCCGTGTCATTCATAATGGAATAAAAGATTAATAGCCATCATTGGGTATAACTTTTTCATAGCATTTAATAACACATATGACTATTAACAAGTTTAATACTTGTATAGATGGGTAAAGTTATACACGAATGTTACTGTTCAAAACTAGGGGCCCCCCCCCCCCCCCCCAAAAAAAAAAAATAATAATAACAAACAAAAAAAAAAAAACAACTTTACAGCATAAAATTTATCAGGCTTTCTGTTTTAGATCGAGTTGCTGTGTCAATCATCTTTTCAATAAAGAAAATAAAACCTGTGACCGTAAGTATTGTTAAATTTAAAATTACAAAGGCGTTAATCGATATCATTCCGATATATTTAGTAATCATAATATTATAGAAGAATTTATGGACCAAAATAAGTATAGCTAGTTTTCATCTTATTTCAGCTTGTCCACATGGCAGGTTTGGTATTGAATGTTCCAAAACCTGTCCCGATGACTATTATGGACGTTTTTGTGCGCAGTAGTGTAATTGTAGTATTGGAATCCCGTGCTTACCAACAATAGGATGTTTTAATCTCATAACACAGAGGAGTATGTTTCACTAACTATACACTGAAATAATTATTAATATGCACCATACATTCTTATTGTCTAATTATCATTGACTAATGCCAATGCAAATCTTGTAGGTACTGTTTTGCCGTTTATATTACTATCAATATGATTTATGTATTTTACATATCCATTTCATAAGTATTTGTGGTATATTTGTTTACAGGTCAGATGTTTGATAATGGCATTGTCTGCACGCAAATTGTATTAAATTTACTAAAAATATTACAACCATATTACATCTACTATATACATCATTATCTCCCATGTTTAAACTATTCTGTTCTCCTGTTACAAGAAAACAAAAACTATTTCAGCCTAAATCTTCTTAGAACACATGTTACATGTCTATGTCAAATGACCGTATTAATTATGCAACCCAATCGTCATGTTATGTAAAATAAGTACATATAACATTTTAATGCAAATGACATCGAATGATACGCTTTCGAATTTACATTTTATTATCTTATTTAATTTTTATCTATCTAGTGGTTCGGTCAGATCTTATATATATATATATATCCCTCTTTAAAAGTGATACTCCTTTTAATAATGATTTGAATTTTTACATGTCATGTTAAAGCGTCATTTAAAAACTACTCTATCACTCTATCCTCGTCTGCTATCTTTTAGTGCCAAATATCATCGTCAGCTACCAAATTTTTCAATGTTATATTTCTTTTCCTCTACACATTTTGTAAGTCCTTGAACCCATGTTGTGGATACGGATTCACTTTTTGATTTGACATACTGTAAATATATTGTCAGACGGGCGTCTTATGGCAAACTGGATTTAAAATTGCGTTTCCCCCAGCGGAACTTTAATAACAGGTTTAAGTAAAAAGTCACGTTTCGACGAAACAATAGTCGGTATCTTGTTGTTGTACGTGATGACAAATCTTGACAGTTTAAAAATGTCAAGTGATTTTACATTTTATTCCTTTTTTTAATTAGAGTGGTGACTGATTTGTTAGTATTTATTAAGACTTTTATTAACGATTCTCTCTCTCTCTCTCTCTCTCTCTCTCTTGTAATTTATATAAAAAATTAATCTTGATTCCGTCTTTGATGTTGCTTTTAATCCTTGGACGACTAGTCACGATAAGTCACAGTCTGAGGCGTACATAATGTTGAGTAGTATTTTCTCCGCGAGTGCAACGCCCAAGGTTTGGATTTGAGTGTCTTCATTTATTCACATATTATTACACACTTTTAAACGTTTTAATTGAGATTTTCCTGTGTCACATCAATAAAAACTGGATAGAAGACGTCCGACTCAGTTGTATGCGAAAAGCTCTTATGACATGCAGATTACAAAGGAAAAAGCACACAAAAGCATCACAAAAATATTCGGTAGTAACGCAAATTTGGTACCGCCCTTGAGCTGTCAATTGAAATAGCATTTGCCATCAAATTGGTATGATTAACCGGTTTAATGTGAGTCACATCTACTACCCATTTTGTATGCAGTGTTAAGAAAACATTTTTATATTATAGATGTAAATGATACAACTATAATTACACCTACGCCTGTGACCCATATGGTAGTTGTCATCAGTCTTCTTTTTTTAGCTGTGGTTGTATTGTCCTGCTGTAGGCTGTGGTACGTAGTACAAATCAGATCTTAATCATTTACAATACCCTCCATTATTACATCCTTAAGAGCGGCTATTGATATTTCATACACTTTTGCGAAACAATTACCAATTTTACTGAAAATGGAGGGGACTATAGTGTTTGTCGTCCGTCTGTCATTCTGTCGGTCCGCCTGTCTGTCCGGATGCTTTCCAGACCATAACTTCAATGAGGAATGACTATTTTGCTTCAAACTTCTTACAATGTAAACTTGTATAAAGATCTGATGTGGGATTGATTTTGGGGTCAAAAAGTCAACTCTAACGGTCACTCTTACTAAATATAGACATTAATCATTGTATTTCTGTTTCCAGGTGATAACTTGAGTTAGGAATGATTGATTTATTTCACACTTCGTACAATGCTAGTTTATGTATAGGTCTAGGGTAAGATAGATGGCAATCAAAAGGTAAATTTTGGGAATCAAAAGGTAAATTTTAAAGGTATTACTAAAAATTGACATCAGCATGTTCACTTTCTAGATGATGGCTATAGATACTGATGCCAGATATAAATAGAACGATGCAATAGTTTGGTTGTTAGAACTTGGAAAGGTGATTTCAGTTCAATAATAGTGATGAAATAATGTTTTGTGCATGTGTGTATATGATCAAAAGTTTACAGTTTCCTGTTGAAAAGAAATAAACGCAGTTCCAGATTTCTGACTCTTTCGGGTGGCTATGCAGTTTTTGCCTCTTTCTTGTCAATGGACTATTTTGGGAGGATACATATGTCTATCATGTTTATACTTCTTCTTCAATGCTTAATAAAAACAATCCCAAACTGTACAGTATTGTCAATATTTATATATTATTGAAGTTACACTGTAATTTGTTACATATAATTATGCAATTCATATTTTGCTGTCATTGTCACTAGAACTTGATATAAACCTCACAGAATTCAATGTTGTTGTCCCTCGCTTTTTGCAAAAGCGTGGAGACATAAAATCTCATTCGTCTGTCTGTCCGTCTGTCACAAAAATATTAACCTTGGTCATAACTTTTTAATCTTAAGACGTTGGGCCTTCATATTTGGTATATGTGTACCTAATTGCAATACCTTTCCGTTGGTACGAAAATTTTATCATGGGACCTTTGCTGACCTTTCACCTACTTCAATACAATATTTTAACCGTAAGACGTGAGCCTTCATATTTGGCCTGAGTCCCTATGACGCTGCAGATACATGTAGATATGTACAACCATGACAATATCACAGATCATTGCACCCTTACTGATAGAACCCCGAAAGCGGGGACCAAAATTCTCAGAATTTGCTTGTTTCTTGTAAAATCATGCAAACTGTTTCATGTAGCTTATAAGGTTTTTAAAGTTATAATAACAAAGGTACAGGTTGTGGAAGGAGACGAGTGTTGCATGCAACACCGACTACAAGCTTGTTAGTAGTCTGGAATGTTCAAGGCATGAAGAGATATTCAATTTACTATCTAAATAAGTAATTGATAGATTAATATCCGTCCAAGCTTTTAACCTTTTAATAGTTTGACTGGCCCTGAACAAAACACCACTATATATCAGCTTAAACTATCAGCTAATGCATCCAGTGATTGATACCTAGGTTATATTTTAAAAGTCAAAGACAGGGAATTTTACTGGAATAACTGTCTGAACTATATACTCCTTGTTTGGGCAAGTGTATGATTAACAAAATTGTTACTCATAAGACTTTTTTGACTTACTCTCACTCTTCCAACAAGATCGCATTGATTAAACAGTGTCATATGTCAGGTCCATAAATAATGGAAATCCAGTGAGATATCAAAGTACACCTTGATTACCATATTAACTATTTTGTCCGGCTAATACTGTATAAATATATATGAATTATTCATCAGTTTAATGTGATTATTGGTCAGAAACAAGTCAAGATTTTGCATATTTCATGAACACATTAATAGATGTTTTGCAAAGAAACAATTTTATATAAATATGTTTTCAATTTTAAGGAAATTCTACACGACAGATACTTCCAACATCTTACATTTCAAATGTAAGTAAAATTCTTCGCCATTTGCAAGGTTTATAAACATGACATGGTAAGCATTCCGAAATTCTGCCTTCGAAATAAAGTATTTTACGAAGTAAAGTATTTTACGGTGTATTTATGCAATTAGTTTATACTTCAGCTCCTGGCATCAAACAGAATGACAAGAATATAGAAAATGTGGCAATCACAAATAGTAGTTACGCATTATCACGACAACCTTCTTGCCAAACAATACAGCGAACAATATACAATGGAAATGATTTAGATGAAACCGCCGTTGAAATTTATGACGAAAAATCATCAGAAACATCGGACCATGTCTATTTCCGACGTCAGAATTCGGAATATGATATTCTCCAGCTTCGAATTCGCAGTGTGTCTTGTAACAGTGACAACATTGATGATATGGAGAAAAATTATGAAAAGTGTAACACAACTACTTGCCGTAACAAGTCCAAATCATCACGTGATGTGTCTTACATGTATGACGTTAGTCCTCGTTCAGGGCGTAAAATTACAGTTTCAGATCATTGTGACGCCGAGCATCAGATGATCACATTGGAGTTGCCGCTACATACTGAACTGGAATAAAAAATAAATCCAGTAATGCGGTGATTTGACAATCGCGTACAGGTACCTTGTCGCTGAAATCCTGTCAAATGACTTCATGGTAATTACATCGATACCGATAAACAACTAAGGAAACGAGGAAATAAGAGCCCTTTAATTCTCTGTTTCTACAGTACAACATACTCTTCTGTACTAAATAACAATACATATAACTGAGCATTTAACTGTAAAACGCAGTGGCAGTGTAACGTAACATTTTGGGACATATGATAGTTTTAGGGCGGTGGAAACCTTATGACAGGCCTTTGCCAAACCCTTTCATAGGAGACAATATCCTGATTCTCGTCCCCTCTGGCTGTTAATCAAGACTCCTATTAATCAGGGATCTGTGCTCGCTTACCAAGGACAGAGCACGGTTTACCTATTATGATGTCGCCTCACATATTTTTGATGGCAACACATTCTATAAACATTTCGTATGTAAAACATTCTTGAGAAACCTATTGATCCCTATTCTCTATAAGGAGGATTATTTATAAATTTTTTAATGTGTGTCCTTTGATTGTACTGCTTTTGCGGTGAGTGGAAAGGTGGGTGCCCTTAAACTGGTTAACCACATCACTTGATTGACGTTTGTTGTTAGTGCCATAGTCATGTGACACCAGTTACTTTCGTATGTTGCATGAATGTCACACTTATTCCCTTTGCAGTGTGGAGCTCGTAAAAAAGTTCCCCGCGGAGGGTTTCACTTAAGTGTTATTATACCTTAGTCATGTGACACCAGTTACTTTCGTATTTTGCATTTATTTCAAATGACCATCCTAAGTCGGTATCGTAAAAGCAGTACAATCGAATATTTCTGTAATGTCGGTTTTCCGTGTATATTTTGCTTACAGTATTTTATTTGCATGTCCTTGGTGATATGTGTAATTAAGCGTTGTCAGATGTCTTCTGTTTCGATTATTTATATTTGAACGTCATTTTGCAGTCATACAAGAAACAGTAATGTTATATTATAGCTATATTGATAAGAATATTGGTTCTATTCAACATATTTTACTGTCATTTTCATTAGTATATGGTTCCCACCTTAGGACAATAGATAATTATCTTCACTATTCATTTGGTGCGTGAAAAGCGCTACGCCTCACTGGAAGAGAACGATGAGTCCACTCGATCCAAATGTAGTTACTGCCAGAAAAAGATTTGGCACGGATTGACTATAGGTCGAATTGAAATAAGAAGAAACATACATAAGCCTGTCAATAGATTTTGAATTAATTGCGACAGTGATGACAAAATACATGAACCACATTACGTCTATAATAAATTTACAAAAATAATTTTATTTCTTTCCCATTTTTATTTAAAATGAGGGAGTTGATGCATTGCGGAATTTCAATTTGTATATATATATATATATATATATATATATATATATATATATATATACATATATATATATCTGGTTTGAGAAGAAAAGGGTTCTTGTGTATTGGTTTCAATTATTTGAGAGCTAAGAGTCGGCAAAAGTAGTCGCGGAATATTCTCCTTGTAAGATTTTTAGGTGGCGACGGGTGCAATGCGTCAGATATATTTTGAAGTTTGGTTTCCGATGGCCGCTTGTACGTTCATTTGACCACTGTGCTGCTTCAAATCCAGCATTGAAAAACGTTGAAGATCTATTAATTCTACCGGAATCAATTTTTACTTTATTTTATTTATTCCAACGTCTACAAACAGACTGAAGATATGAAATTATTATCATTATTGTTATTCTATTTCAAAATTTAATGAATATTACATTCAACATATGTTCTTAATTTATACTTAAGAATATATTAGTTTCAACCGTACTGGTTTCCAACGAAACTATACATTTTCAAATGGAAAACATCATGGGCTCGAATGCCTTTCTTGACATTATCTCACCAGTTTTCGAAAGGATACGATTTGCTAAATGCCTTCTGTCTATTTCATGAAAAACTATTAAAAGGTAAGTGATACATTTATTTGGCGTCTTGACAAAGTGCCTCATTCGAAAAACGGCTTAACCAATAATTTAGCTCTGTTTCCGATTTATTTTTTATAGACACAAGTACCACAGGGTACTCCTCCAACAGTGTATTCGGTTTCGAAATCCGATTTTGTGCCCAAGTTCTCCGCACATTCATAGCAAAAACATTTTTTATCTTGTCTTTTTGGTATTCTTTTGTACCGTTGATTTTCTAGCTCGGAATTGGTAATGGATAGACCAAAACGCGTGAATTTTCCCGATGAAATAATAAACTGTGGGTGGATATATTCATAATATCACCATTTTGAAAGACCTCTAGTGTAAAATCCATAGTATCCTGCTGGGCACAACCCGAATATTGAAATATTATGGAAGAATGAATTTGTTAATAATAATTATTCAATGATAGCTCGATACTAAATTTTTGCTATGGGCTCATATATATTATTGTTAGTGAAAATCTCAAAACCATTGATTATCTGTCCATTAACTACATTATTAAGTCGGTTGGTACACTCTTTTCTCGCCCACTCGATATGCTCCCGCGCTTTGCTCGGGACCATATTTCGCGGTACTTGGAAAACATGTACCAACCTTTACTTGAAGCACGTATAAAGAGCAAGTATGCAGTAATGCATCTACATAAGATGCATGTTTATAGTAAATCCCGAGACTTTTTCCCCACTTTTGTGTATCTAGAGAAGGTTGTCATTAATGGATAACGTATACCACAATGCTTTGATTCTTGCAATTCAGATATGTTAATTTTATTTGACGTTTAACATGTGACCTTGTCCTGAGCTAATTGTTTGACTCTTGTTCAGTTTAAGTGCAACGTGACACCCCTTTTATGGTGTATTTTTGTATTTTATATAAAATTTCCTATGATTTAATTAAAAATAAATATAGATACGAAACTCTTGTATTTACAATTCATTTTATATAAATAAACAATTTCAAATTTAGCAAGCATTAATATGTATCAGCTGATTGCATAAGGCATCCGCCGACGCCAACAACCGCCGACTTCAAAACCCTGTGCATGTTCACAGCCATGCCGGCCGCCGAACTGTCTAACTTAAGTATTTATTTGTTCAATGTGCATTTTATGACGGAAAGGTTAGACATAAATCCAACGGACATGGAATTTAGTGAAACTGAAGCATAGGCATTGCATTACATGAAGACTGCCTTTTAACGATCCAAATCCTAGAACGTCTCGTTCCCTTTCCCCTAAGGTAAGAATGCAGCCGCTAGAATCAGAATTTCCTACAAGTTCCGATGTATTATTCCATGGGCCTGCAGTGGTCACTCGTGTACATGATGTGTTGCAACTGGAATCCGACATTGTTCACAACTTGGATAGCAGTAGCTCGTAGACAGTGCGCCTTGCACAATTTATTATACAGAATAAAAAGAGTCTCAGATAGTCGAAATTATGGTATGTTAATCCAGGTGAAGCATTCATAAGGAGTATTATAAATTTTATTGGTTTGCATTATCAGTTGAAGATGACTTCATGAATTCTTATATAATATACATACATAGGAAGATATATACACTTCTAAAGATTTAAGCATTTGTATTAAAATAATATAATTAATGTAAAATGCCCTTTAAAGTGAGGCATTTGTACAGGTCTTTTTTTGTCTTCTTCGTCCACCTCACAATACTAATGAGCACGAGAACGAGAAGATTTACATGCCTTATAAATCTTCTTAATTTTTCTGTTTCTTTATATTTAAAATGTTCTCATTCTGGATATTGTTTACGTAGTAAGTATAATGTTACCATGTAATTTCAAGCTTAGGCGACTTTCAGATAAGCTACTCAACCAGGGTTATATATGTGCTAGACTAGCAACGTCACTGAGGAAGTTCTATGGTCGTTACGAGACTCCTTATTACTCCATATGATATCTCGTTATCCAGACTTTTAAATGATATTCTGTACTGAGACCGATTACGATCATTTTACACAGATTTGACACCTTCTATACTAGAAGGTTACCTACTTTGACTTCTCCATATATATGGAATTTACACGATTTGACTCTTTCTACTGTGTATATGTGACCAGTGTTGCTACCAAGCAGGGATGCTCACTCTTCCCGGGCACCTGATCTCACTCCATCATAGGGGTTCGCATATACTCCTCAAGTACACATATTTTATTTTCCATTTGGTTTTCATTTTCATTGATTTTGTATGTCCTCTGGACTTATGATTTGGATTTATTCATCATCTTTACATTAATTTTAATGTTGAGCTTAGATATCTTCAAATATTTCATCTTAAATTTATATCTAGTGAGCTAGATAGACTATGACAGTCTTGAATTAATCAATGCACTCTATTGTATTGTCAGTTTAATGTCATTTCGAAGTTATAGAGACCCGGATGACAAAAAAACTTCATGGACGTGACCTGGATAAAAACTCACTCATGGATGATCCTTTATAATAATAAATACTTTCACTGAAGTAAAAATAAAATGTTAGAAACAAAATGATGAGGAAAGCATTTTCTTAAAGCCCCAAACATCTATGCTTATTTTCACAATTTCCATTAATTTCATGTATTTCCTTATAAACACTCTCTATGAGGAAGGAAAACTAACTTTTACGATATGATAATGGATTATACATAGGTCAAACGAGCGGAAGTTGATAACGATATATCTGTAAAAGAATATTTCATAGGATATATGACTTCAGGTTTAATTTCTAAGATGAAATCACAAGAATCACGTCTTTTCATCTTTCGACCCTATATACAAGTATTCCTCATCAGAAACTTAAATTTAGAGTATCTTCCATTATTCATGGCTCCCATGTTTACAAAACTGGAAACCGTAAATGTAAACATTTCGTTGAAGGCTGTGATGATCTTGTTTCTGTGACGTAAATACTAAAACCCTGATTCAAAAATTAAGTACACAGAAGACCTTTAATTTTTAGAAGTGTTATTTTTTTTTCTGTAGGAAATTTTTTCCAGAAGGTTGTTGACATACCAATTGGCTCTACGTTGTGCCATTATCTTGGCTGACATATTTTTGCACTCCTACGAAGAAGAATTGATTTACTCTACTTTACAGAAGCATCTTCTAATTTCGGTTTCGTATACAGCTATACTGACGACATTTTGTATTTTCATAGTTAAAACATAAAATATCAACACAAGAATTGGAAACGAAACGCATAAAATCGTCAGTGAGGACGTTCTTAATCCGAATGAAAACCACTAGCTGTCGGATATTTAAAGTTCACAAAATACTGTGCAGTCGTCAGCAGGAACAATCGCGAATCCCGTATGGGATGAGACAAGATTTCCAAGAATGATCGCCTTATTTTAGCGTGCTTCGCATATGTTTCAAAAATGCCTATCGAGTTCGATACAAAGCGTTTTGTTGGACACCTTTCCGAAATGGTATATGATACATTGCGCACGGTAACGTCCTTTTAATGATCTCAGAAATTTCAGAGCACTCTATAGATATCTATGTATTTCTTAAATTTCGGAAAATTCACTCAGTTACTACATACTATAACTAACAGTGACAATGCTGAACTAAGAACTCTTATTGAGGTGTGTGCTTGTTTAGTGTGTGTGTGTGTGTTTTAGCTATTTTTGTTTCCTGCAAGCTTTTACGTCTTAATATTCTGCAATCATACAAACTTTGTATCCATGCACCACGATTGTGATGAGTAACGTTAGAACGTATACATTATTCACAAATTAATCCAATGAAAACGTCTGAAAATTTTATTACACTGAGATGAGATTCTCAAATGTTTCCGAACTTCAGAAATGTGAAATAATGACCTAATGACCTATAACAGAATTACTTCCGTATTACAAATACGAAATATATATATGGAGATCAAAATCTATTCACTTGCAAATGAAAAAGATGGAAACGATTTCAAAAGACTTCATTTGGCGTGTATTACTCCTAAAACATTTCTATACACTTTAAAGCATATTTTATTTTTTTCTTAAAAATTTCTGAAAAATCTTTTATTATGTTAAGAATATATTCATTTATTTTATCAAATACGTATCAAATGTACGTAAGCTTTGCATATGAATATTACAAAATATTTATGATATTTAAATAAAATATATGAGCTCACAAATGAATATTCATTTACAATTTAAAATGATAATATTTAGTAGTAAATTGTATTAAAACCAGGAGACGCTTACTCTTCCCGGTCACCTGGTCTCACCTCGATTTTATTGGGGTTCGCATTTGTTTGAATATGACACTATACACGACGTTTTCCTTTTATTCCCTAGATTATGAGATACGGTTTACCCTTCGGCACCTCTTCGTTTTTACTTGCTCTGTGGCTAGCATCAAAATATTACACATTCGTCAAGATAACGTCTCTACAATGTTTCAAATGGTCTAGCTAATTTTCACGAAAGATTTGTTTAACTGTATTTTATACACTTTGTTCCCAATAACCTTTTAACACGTGTAGCATAAGTAGGTGTCACATTAGTTGACATAATAATACATAACATTTGTTTCTATTATTATTGAGTAGAAATGTATTTTGTTAACAAAATCTCACAGTGGTTCTTTCCTATCCTAATGCAGATTTCGTTGTTGTGTTGTGTGCTGAAAGAGGCCATATCTGCACATATCTAAATTTTCATTGAATTGTTAATGATTCACGGGAAAACACATATTCATGGGAAATGGGCAATTTGTTAACATACTATAGTATAAACTAGAAAATTGACGAAGTCTAAAGGAAAAAAGAGGAGTTACCGGCTCAGTTATGTGGCGGAAGTCACCATGGAGCTATACAATACATGAATATAAATAATATAATAGAACATTTAACACATTACAAAAATATTTGATTGTAGTGCAATTACGATACCGACTTAGGACGGTCATTTAATTTGACAAAAGCCAAACAAATGGTGTGGTTAACCGGTTTAAGGGCCCACCTTCCCACTCACCGCAACAGCAGAACAATCAAAAGACGTACATTTAAAAATTTATAAATAAAGGACTCCGCAGGATGCCTGTCACCATGACCTCGACCTTAATTTAGTACTAGCAGACAGGTCTTGTCATAAGGAACGCAGATGCCAATTTTGAAAGCCCTATTTTAACGGTTCAATATTTTTGGTCAATGTTAAAAGTTTTCAAATGCAGGTCAATGGTCACCGTCAAGGCCACATAATTTAAAAATATGGTGCCAACAGATGATATTGTCATTTGGAACACACATGCCAATGCCAATTATAGATATGACAAATTTTAAATTTTTTCAGACGTACGCAAACAGAGTGATTACTATAGGGCACCAGCTTATGAAGCGGGGCCCTCATTACTCACAACATTTATAGAAGTCAAATCTGAGGTACAGGGTTAAGGTCTTTGGAATTCTTTTTGTACTGTAAGCGATTCCACACTGATTGCAATCTAAGACAATGATATCTTATAACGACTCATACATTTATATGATGATGATCACATATAAAATGAAATTAACATTTTAAACAGATACACGCATATTACAATATAATCTGTTCAACTTCGTCTATGATTTTCATTTATCTTTTCACTGAAGCGCAACCTCTACATATTGCATTAAAAAGAATGCATATATACATCATCTAGAAACAAAGATTCAATATTTAGAGTTCCATTCTTGCATCATTTAAAAAGATATGTGAAAACTGATCTGTAACTCCATATTAGATGGAAAATGAAATAAAGCTGCTGGACTCAAATGGAATCAAGAAAGCCTAATTTTACTGTAAAATAGTTGCAATATGCTTGCCGAATTGTAATAAGAGAAGCGTTAACTACAGTGACGTGCAGTCCTAACAACAACGTGTTAACGTCGCATTAAAGTAGGTTTGTTTTCCTCCTACGCTCAGGACTGCTGAGCACACGCGTTTGCGTTCACGCAGATTTCCATTTGAACTTAATTTGGAGACGGCGTTAGCACGCTTGACTGCCGCTTGGCAGTCGCGTTCGCTGATTTACAACTTAAAACTTATATTAAAAGAATGAAATAAAACCCTTACGAATGAAGAGAAAACCGCAATTTACAAACATTTACTATAATAAAAGGTATTATAATTTTAGGGGAAAAAAATAATAAAATTAATGAATAAAAAATAATAATGATGATGGTAATTATGATATTCATATATTATAAGTAGCTTAATTAAAAAATAATGATAATAAATAATAATATAATAAGAAATAAGAAATAAATCCATAAATAAATTAGTTATAAATAAATAAACGAATAAGAATAAGGACCTAAATGAATTAATTAAAATTAAATAAAGTAAAATTAGAACGTAAATATGCTAGTTTCTTTAAGGTGTAAACTGAGGAAATTAAAAACTGAGGAAATTTTAAAAAAAAACACTTATTGCATGTCTACGCGGTAATCTCCTTTTTTATATTACATATGAAACCCTTAATGCGGGATGTCAATTTTAATACACACATATATGGCGACATTTGCGGGAATTTAATTACATCCGTTTTATTTCCTCCATCCATACCACTACATAGAGTATTATAAATGTAGGTACGTGAACAGGCAACTGGACCTAGTGCATGCGGGAATAAATCGCGTTCACGCAAATTTCCTCCAGCGTCAACACGAGGAGAGCGTGTCCGGTCGGCACGTGTGCTAAATCAGTCCTCGTGACCACTTTTCACGTTAACGTGTTAGGACTCTACCCATCGCATAAAGGAAAAACCTACATATGTTTGTATAATCTTTGACTATATATCTCTGAAGAACAGCAAACAGATGCTTCATATTTACTTTAAAATAAACAGAACATCACACAAATATCTAATGAAAATCGGTCAGAATGTTCTCCATGGTATGAATATACGTTAGTTTGTGGTTTTGGGGTTTTTGAGGGGGGGGGGTTGTGTGTGTGGGTTTTTTTTTATGAAATGTATTATGACTTATTTTTATTGACACCAGACCCAGTATGGTTGGCAAGACAGCATCATCAAATCCTACATCAATAAGGAATTCCAAATGGGAAAGACGGATGATCACTCCAACTGTAAAATAAAAGAATCACTAGATAAAGTTCGAATAGACCGTAATCGTGCCTTAAGATATAAAGATACCAATCGGAAAAATATCGAACCCAATAGGAAGTGGATAAACCACACAGCTAGAGATAGGTGTATCAATATGTCATAAAGATATTTTTGTAATACCATCTATACACTGTATACTTTAAAACTTACAATGAAACATCAAATATTCTTGGTTGTGTTTTTATCTTCGATAACGTCTTCATGTCTTCATCACTGATTTTGAAGTCAATAACCTGAAAAGGAATGTTATGTATATTCAGACACAATTTAAAATACAAAAACGAGAATTGTTTGAGGAACATCTTTTTGATATACCCTATATGTGTTATATTTAAATTTTTGTTTATTCCAACTTACTTAAAGGAATGTTACTACTTGTATGTAACAATGGGAAGATTAAAGTCATCAGGTTTGACATAAATTGAAGTAGTAAATTTATTATCTCAAGTAAGTACATGAATTGAATACTGTAGTGCCTTTTATTGGCAGTTCATTGGGATATATTCAATGTACGTATGTATCGAGGTTCTTATTATTTATAGATAATACATTATTCATATATCTGAATGCAAAATTTAAGGACGATGCTAATTGCTTCTTATTCTGACTTGCAATACTTTTAATGAAGTCAGTTTCATATGAATAAAGAAATACATCCGATAACAATAGTAAAAAATGACAATTTGAGAAAAATACCTTACCTGAATATTCTGTCTTATTCGTTCAGGTGTAACACTTTTCGGAATAACAACAATTTCTCTTTGCATCAAGTATCGGAGTAATATCTATAAAAGGGAAGACAGAAAACATCTGACCAAGCTAATCAACAAGGACATCCATAATAAGTAAAGTATAGTATAATTACGATTAAATGATAATGAATATTAAACTTATACTAAATAAATGTAATTTTTCTATTGCAAAGCTTTATTGCATATTGTAGTTTAATCAAAGAGTCTTCAATCAGTCCTTTACTCGTATTTTATTTAATACATTTATTCCTCACCTGTGCAGCTGTTTTCTTGTATTTCTTTGCCATTTCCACGACGACTGGCTCTTCAATTAAGATCGTGGCCTCCTTTTTCGTACTTCAATAAACACGAAAGAAATACACACCATTTTCAATATGTAAATTAGAAAAATATTGGAAATTAAAAAGTTAATGATAATAACAAAATCCTAGAAGTTATCGGTATTTTCTATTACAACTCTTTAACATTTCTCACATTTCTTTAGCAATCTAGTCAGACTGTTGGTTGGTCTTGATATGTTATGTGCCATCGCAGCGTATATAATTCTTAGCGCTGAATTATATACTTATACTTTGCAGTGTGGAGTTCGTAAAAAGTTAAGTGATGAGGGTTAGACTTACGTGTTATACCTTTTTCCTGATGTTATATGGCAGTGACACATTCTACTCAGTTTTCACATTTATGTATATATACAGTACTGATTTATATTTGTTTCGTCTATACGTAAGGACTTTACGGTGAGTGTCGATTGACAAACTTTTCTATGAAAAGTATCTCATATCTGAAAGTAAAGCTTGCGAAAGAAAACCTAAAAGGTAAGAAGATATTTACTCACAAATGTTCTGGTCGTCCAGGAGACGCTATGGGAGAATATGCAGTCAGGGTCACATTTCTTTTCTTGCAGAATTCATGTAATTCAAGATTTGGAAAGTATAGATGACACTCCACCTAAATAATATAGAAATAGGTGTTTTGACCGTATTCCTGGTTATACCAAGGTAGCAGTCATTTAAGAGGAAGTATGTTTCACACATCTAAGAAAATTGGTTGATTGGTGTTTTACGTCGCTATCAACAATTTTTCAGTTATATCGCGACATGGTAGCAGGAGGTGACAAGCCTCTTAAACATAGTGGCGCAACCCGGGAATCAACCCCGGATCGTTGGCGCAGCAACTCAAGCTCTTAAACACTACATCAATATAACTGAAATTAAATAGGGTAATTATGTTTTTTCTTATTTATTTTGATTCAATATTTTAAGATCCCCGTGCAGAATTCGGATAGAAGTATCAGTGTGGACATGACATGTACCATATCGTTCATTTATGTCGTATATCAGCTTTCATGGCAGTTGCAGAAAGTGGTAATTTTCCTGGGCACTAAGCTTCACCTCTGAAAAAGGTCCTTTGAGTTCTTGTAAAATCTACAGAAAGGTTCATGTAGTATCAGTACATTTATACACGTATATATGTTCTAATATTTCTTAATTTTTAAAAAATGTAGTAAGATTGACCCATCTACCGGATTATCGATATAACTTGATATTTTAATGTGACGTCATAGTCTTCTTCCCTGTACATGTAATTTTATAAGGTGACCTAAATGATCACTCTATCGATTATACATCTCCGAAATAATTGAATAAAACACTATGTAACTGCTTACCTGATTGGTTACTGGTTGTACCTTAGCAATCTGACAAATCTTATCCATCTGCTCAGAGTTAAAGTTGGACACACCTATCGACTTTGTCAGACCGGCTTGCACCAAATTTTCCATTTCCTGAACATATTATATTACGAAACTTTGTAAAGTCACACAAATTATGAATTTAAAAGACCTTGCACAGATAAAAATTTATGGAGTAGTTCAGAATTATGATATTGATATGTGTGATATTTGAATAAAAGTGGTCGATATAAAATGTATTGCAATAAGTAAATATTATTAACTTACGACATATC
The DNA here is from genome assembly GCA_035048485.1 of Pteria penguin. Taxonomy (NCBI): domain Eukaryota; kingdom Metazoa; phylum Mollusca; class Bivalvia; order Pterioida; family Pteriidae; genus Pteria; species Pteria penguin. The sequence continues at coordinate 9,341,514 of CM068582.1, forward strand.
TTAAATGGGATTGTATGTTTTAGTGAGCTAAGCTGATAAGAAACTAAACTGTTAATAAGTAAAAGATTTTAAAATTAATGGCATTAGGTTATCAATTACATGTATCTACAATTCAGTTTTAAATTTTCAGGAATACAAAGCACACATTTTATATTTCTACAACACTTTCCTATACGACTATTGAATTTCATTTATGTAGTGTCTGATTAGTCCATACACGAAGTAGATGAAGAAGAGGAAGTAATAGTAGTAATAATAGTAGTACTAGTAGTAGCAGTAGTAGTAATAGTAGAAGTACTAGTAATAGTAGTAGTAGTAGTAGTAGTAGTAGTAGTAGTAGTAGTAGTAATAGTAGTACTAGTAGTAGTAGTAGTAGTAGTACTAGGAGTAGTAGTAGTAGTAGTAGTAGTAGTAATAGTGGTAATAGTAGTAGTAGCAGTAGGAGGAGGAGTAGAAGGAACAGAAGACAAAGGGGAAAAAATAGAATTAAAATCATTTGTTGGACAAATTAAAAAAAATCTTGAAAATTAGGTGCAAACAAGAACAGAATTTAAAAAAAGATATCACAAATATATACGATTGTTATACAGTTGCTGCAGTGAATCATCGTTAAATTAAAAAAAAATAATAAGAATTTAAATAAATAAAGAACAAACAAAAAATAAAACAACAACAACAACAACAACAACAGCAATAATAATAATAATAATAATAATAATAATAATAATAATAATAATAATAATAATAATAAAGAACATATAAACTTACTTTCCAGGTTGCTACGTGGTCGCATGAATCAGCATATATGAATTTCCCATGCTCATCCACTGGAAAGGTATTGTCGTCAGATAGCAGCTGAAATATTACAATTATTTTTTTTTTAGATAAACCGACAATACCTTGAAAAAAATCACACAAGAAGGGGAAACCAATGGTGCTGCAATGTTTTATTTCAATGAAGCTTCTTCCCTGTTTTTAAAGCATCTGTCACACGAATGTGAACGGCGACATATAACTAAGAATTCTGATGATGAGGCATTTATTTTATTTTGGCATGCGTTCATGCTCATTATCTCGTCAACATGACCCGATTGGTATAAAAATGGTGCGATGTCTTCCTTTCGGAAAGAGTTTCAGCGATATGTATTATTTGATAAAAAAGCAACATTTAAGACTTTCTACTTGTGACAATATGCAAGACAAGTTAAGATGATTATGCTGTATGGTCAGGTCCCAAAATATCGGTTAACATTCTTGAAAGAGGAATCTGAGGTTGTAATAGATCCCTATAACGACCATAGAACTTCCTCAGTGACAATTTCAAACGTTCATCAATATATCATTGTAAGAGTAGTTTCGTGGCAAGAAGTACTGCTGAGATCAAAAATTAGAAAATTACAAGGTTCTGTAAACACCAGATTCGAATCTATTTTTAAAGATCCTGATGTTGTCAGAGAATTTACCTTCCTCCAAGAACATTATATCATTACACCAGCAGATAAAGCATCTAATAATTATACATTTACTTGTAAGAAATATTACTTTGACAGCCTAGTGAAAGAATTAGGATTAAATTCAACTCCAGGAAATCCTACTTATACTCTCACGAACTTTTCGGTTTCGGAAGTACTCGAGAATCATAAATCTGTCCTCAATACGTTTGGTATTGACTCAAATAAATTGAATTTAGAACTTCCATATTTGTACTGTATTCCAAAAATGCACAAAACTCCGTACAAACAACGCTTTATCGCTGGTTCCTCGAAGTGTTCCACAAAATCTGTATCGATGCTACTCACAAAAATATTATCAGAAATTAAATCTGGCCTTCATAGATATTGCGAAACAGTATATTCCAGAAGTGGAATTAATCAAATGTGGATCCTTAAAAGTTCAAAAGAGTTGTTAGAACATCTAAAATCAAAAAGTTTTACTAAAATTCACTCCATCAAGTCTTTTGACTTTTCGACTCTGTACACAACGATCCCTCATCAGAAATTAAAAGACAGATTAGCGGAAATTATTCAAAATGCATTTACTAGTAAAAACGGAAGCCGCAAATTCAAATATATAGTAATAGGCCACGATAAAACTTACTTTGTTAGGGAAAATTCTGATTCCAAAAATAAATACACTGAAACAGCTGTCATTCAGATGTTGAACTTTCTTATCGATAACATTTTTGTGGTGTTTGGAGGTAAGGTTTTTCAACAAATTGTCGGCATTCCAATGGGCACTAACTGTGCTCCGCTTCTGGCTGACATATTCCTTTATTCATACGAAGCTGAGTTCATTCAGTCTTTGCTTTCGCAAGGAAAAAAACAATTGGCTCTTGGCTTCAATTTTACTTACAGATATATAGATGACTTGCTTTCAATTAATAATCCTTCATTCGCCGATTACCTTAGCATCATCTATCCAAGTGAACTGGAGGTCAAAGAAACCACAGAAACTAGTAATTCTACTTCGTATTTAGATATTATGTTGTCTTTCGACATTAATGGTCAATTGAACACCTCACTCTATGACAAACGTGACGATTTCAATTTCGCTATCACAAACTTTCCTTTCATAAGTAGCAACATTCCATCATCGCCCGCATACGGCGTATTCATATCTCAGTTAATACGTTATTCCAGAGCATGTTCAAATTACAATGACTTTGTTCTGAGGGCTAGGCGACTTTCAGTTAAGCTGCTCAACCAGGGTTATATATGTGCTAGACTAGCATCGTCACTGAGGAAGTTCTACGGTCGTTACGAGACTCTTATTACTCCATATGATATCTCGTTATCCAGACTTTTAAATGATATTCTGGACTGAGACCGATTCCGATCACTTTACACAGATTTGACACCTTCTATACTAGAAGGTTACCTACTTCGACTTCTCCATATATAGATACATATGGAATTCACACGATTTGACTCTTTCTACGGGGTATATGTGACGGGTGTTGCTAGCAAGCAGGAGATGCTCACTCTCCCCGGGCACCTGATCTCACTCCATCACAGGGGTTCACATATGCTCTTCAAGTAGACATATTTTGTTATTTTCCATTTGTTTTTCATTTTCACTGATTTTGTATGTCCTATGGTTTCATGATTTTTGGACTTGTGGTTTGGATTTATCCATCATCTTTACACTCGCTCTCAGAGCGAAATTTTCGTATTTAGAGCATGCCCTGGCATAGCATATAATTTGTGAAATGAAGACGCTATATGCGGGAGAGAAAGGTATGTTGCTACTCAGAAAAGGGAATGGGATGGTAATAATGAAATTGAAATCGTCACGTTTGTCATAGAGAGAGGTTACTAATGAACCATCGTCACTAACTGATAGCAGTATATCGAGGCATGAAGCAGAAGATACGCTCTCTGTAGTATATTTTATCTCGAGTTCCTTTGGATATATGATGTTGAGGTGGGGGTTGAGATTCAAGGCGTTTTATCCTCTGTATGGCATGTAAAGGCACCAGTACTAACTCTGCAAGACTCATTAAGAGTTTTACGAGTTCAAACGAGTACAAAGTGTATATGTAGTTTAGAATGTGATTTCCATTAAGATTGATTTTCGTCTTGTCTAACTGTAAAGGTTACGTTTTGATAATATTCTTCAACATTTGTATATATATAAGGATATTCAGATATAATCAATTGTATAAATTTGGTCTATATATCCAAACAGTGGTTGTTTCAATGCATCCGATCACGTGTTCATTGGCGAATCTATATATATTTGAAAAGAGAATGGGGGAGGGGGGATTTCAGAGTCTCCCATGTTTTGTACTATTCGGTCTGGAAGGAAGGTTGCACTCTTAAAACGAACCTTTTTTTGGTAAAATTTCCTACCAACCCCCCTCTAAATCCGCCAAAGTTGTATCACGAAGTAATGATAGGCTTACCTGAATTGTAGAATTGGTCAATTATTTTAGGTAAAAAAGCAAGCTGAGATGCTTAATTAATTTTGTATACTTAAAAGAATAAAGCTATGGATTGCATGTTTAGCTTTTATAAGCAGGCGAATTTTTGGTTGTTTTACGTTTATAGGTTCCAGGTCTACATTTTCACTCAAATGAATTTGATTAACATGATCAACGTGGTACTTTGGCTAGTTACTATAATCATCACAACTGAGTAGGTATTATCATTGGTGTAGTTTCATACAACCATTAAATGGAACACATACATTGCTTTTGGAATAGTGGTTATTTTCTATGATATACTAATTAAAATGCGAAATCCCCGAAAGCTATTCATAGGTTCGCCTTTCATTAATTATATACTTCAACGTCCATTAAAAAGATCAGCGACCACTATCCAGAGTAAGTATTTGATTACATATCTTGCACGAAATATTAAAAAATAACAGTTTTGGATGCAAAGTGTATGAAAACTTTGTAATGATGAAAAGATCTCTCTTGATTTTTCCAGCATTTATGTACTCGGCAATAGTCATCTTCCAATTATTTTGTTTGACATTATTCGTTTGATATTGAGATTACTGATGAGAATTTGTTACTTAACGCTTGCAGGATAGGTCTGTATTTAAAAGTCACTCTGAAATCCAAAGTCTCATTTCACGTCTTAATTTAAATTGCTTTCCTTCCTATTTATTGATCTCTGTAGGATCATTTAAGATAGATATTAGAATTTTCATATTGTTAATGCACCCTAAAGCAGTTCATATTTCGCACAAACCTTTAATGCCACCGGTGCATGTATTAGGTATAAATCGACGTAAGAAAGGTTCAGCCGTTTGAGACTGGATTCCAAAGACCTCCTTACATTACTAGGATCCATATGTATCATGGGCAACTGAAAAATTAAAGAGAAGAGGTTAAGCATCAAACACCACACTGAAGAGTATTACCAACGAGTAAAGGGTACGGATTTATGAACAGTACGCAGTGAATAGGCTTATAGTAACATATGAAAAAATGGGATTCATTTTCCACTAACCTTTGTAGTGATGAAAAGATCTTTCCTCTTAACTTTTCCGGCATTTATGTACTCTTTCAACACCTCACCAATGGCATCTTCGTTCTTATAATTGTATGCTGTATCAATATGGCGGTACCCAGCATCCAGAGCTGCACGCACGGCGTCCATTGCCTTCTCTCTAGTACTCTATTATTATTGCGTAAAATTAACAGAATTTAATAATTCTTGTTTGAGGTAGGTTTACGGTTTCTAGGTTTTGGGTTTGGGGACTTTCAAATTCTATATCTGCATACCATAGAAGTATACGATATTCCCCGCTTAAAAAGTGACCTAATTTGGAAATGCAAATTATCTCAATGGGAGTTCATAACCATTTTACAAAGATAACAGATTCGATCATAACATTTTATTTGCTTCGGAATATAATTATTATGAAAATAATCTTTACTTAATTCTTTACAAAGCTGTTTTGAAGTAAGGGAAAACAATATTTCATTGGTCTTTGTCATGTATTTTATCATTTTATCAGGTAATTGTTGATAAGATATATGATATATAGGAGAACAAAGACACTTGTTGAAACTTACAAAGAACATCGTAATGTATTAGTTATTACAGTTTGTTACTCTTTGTCAATTTTGTAATAATATGTAACACCGTACCTGCCATGTTCCGAGTCCCACAATTGGCATCTCTAACCCATTGTTGAGTTTTACAGCTGTGTTCATAGTTATATACAGGAATTAAGGTATTGACCTTGAGATAACGTGAATAAAATATATCTATATTAAAAAGGTTTTTCGTGCATAAATGTAAAAAAAAGAACTGTTAACAAGTATAGAAACTGTCACCAGAGTAATATTCAGTAATAAAGGTTTGCGATATCTTGTATTTGAGGGTGAAATGAGGTTAAATTAAGAGAATACTCGATAAAGAATTATAAATAGACATACTTTTAGGTAAAAATAATTTCCGAAAAGTAATCGGTTCATTGCATAGATTCACGGGGGTATTTCTTTTGTTAGGGTGAATACTAGCTGCAGTTATAGTGCATGTTCATTTTACTTCTTATCTTCAATTACAGATTTATAGTATATATAAAAATGACAAGACAGAAACAAAACAATCAAGACAATTCCAATGCACATCGTATAAAATCCTTATTTTGATTGCTTGTTGACATGCAGGTATTCCACAGGTTGTAAAATTATTACGTCACAAACAGATTCACGATACCCTACAGTTTCTGATTTGTGACGTCGCGATGCCCTACATTTTTTATATGACTGTGATTAGCGAATTGGCTTAGAAAACCATAACTCTGTGCCTCTAGTTCTAATTATTTTTGTCAAATAACATTAGAATAGGGTTGCCACGTTAGTGTTTTACACAATTTGACAGGGTATCCGTGAATACCCTGTCAGGAATATCCGTTTTACCGCTCGGCTAACGTCTCGCAGTGAAACTGCATTCCTGAGAGGGTATTCACAGATACCCTGTCAAAATGTGTAAAACACTAGCATGGTAACCCTAAATGTACACCAAGAACCGCGTTTGGTCGTCTTTTGTTATAAAGAAATATGTGTGTTGAAATCCGAATGTCACTTTAACTGATACAAAATGATAGAAATTGTCTCTGCAAACTCATCTAAATTTATTTGATAAATGTTCAAATGTTGATAATTTTTCTACTAGGAAACTATCCTTGATTTGAATAAACATTAGATAGTCCATCTACTTGTTGACGTCCTCTAAAATATAACTGAAATGAGACTATTGGTAATGAATTTCCTCTTCAAATGTTTTCGATTTCAAAATTTAAGACATTAAATGTAACTGACGATTCGAGATCTTCTCTAATTTCGTAGAAGCGTAACCTTGCATTCGAAATGAGGTGAAAACCTGGACTATTATTTTCAGCTGAATTTCGCATAGTATTTCGTTTTTGCTAAATGCTTAGAAGAGAAACGGTGTTACATGACAAATTCCGAAAAAAAACCCCTACATTCAAATTCTCTGAAAGATGCTAAAACAAAAATATAATTACTTTTATTTAATTAAATGCAAAAAACCAAACTCAGTTATCAGATATCTACAAAATTTGTAAAACTCTTGCAAGTAGTAGATCTAAAAATAAATAAGGGTTCAGGTCACTTGACGGAAATATCTGGAGTCATACAACTCCAAAACTACTCCACATCTTCCTGAATGTGTTTTTTGCAGTTTAAATTATTCAATCCGTACAACAAAGTAGGCTCAAAATACTTGTTTTTGACAAATATGCATATTCTGAACGAAGTTTAGCCTACTATACTTTTGTGAAACTTGACAATTTTCAGCAGGATTTGTTCCGTTTTGCCGCTTGACACGCTTTTTTCAAAAATCATTAAACATGAAAGAACATGGTCTTAAGAAGGAATTATCACGAGCTAGCCACCCTAGCAGTGTATCAATTTTAAATTTAATAGCCACCCTGTCAGTATATCATTTTCTAACCTAATATGTATCTTTGATCTCCGCATCCCCCCCACAAATAAACAAAAACAAACAAACCAACAAAAACAATGCTGTGATATCAGCGTTTCAAATACATACTGTGACTATTGACTTTTGGACATCCAGACAAATGTGTCCTTGTTCGTGTAAAACTTGACGTTTATAATTGTTTCAAAAACGAAGCAGGCCCTCATTCTTTGTAACTCTTTCATCACCAAAAAAGAGGTAAAGATTGGGCCAGTCAATAGCAGTTTCCGTAGCCATGTTGTTTAATTCGATACAATTGTGATTGGGGCATCATCAGGGTATAGCTCTTTTGAAACTTGATCAATTTTTAATTTATTTTTGATAATTTCGGAGAGATAATCATAGATCGCCTATTTCAAATTGTTTAATAAAATAGTTTGTAATCTTTTGTACTGATGTCGTCATTGAATAAAAATATAAATATCAGTTTCTGTCTTAAAAAAATACCAATATCCCTAAAACCGGCTTTGTTGTCATTACATATTTCCAGTTCTTATGCCCCACTAATTTATGCTCGAAGTATCATTTTACATGTACATCTCGTTGGAAAAAAGTATTTTTGAACACACCTTACAATTGAAAAATTAAATTTACCGTATAAATGTTTTATTCAATTTTGTGACCAATTGTCACCTAAAGTGAAATGTAAAGATGATGGATAAATCCAAACCACAAGTCCAAAAATCATGAAACCATAGGACATACAAAATCAGTGAAAATGAAAAACAAATGGAAAATAACAAAATATGTCTACTTGAAGAGCATATGTGAACCCCTGTGATGGAGTGAGATCAGGTGCCCGGGGAGAGTGAGCATCTCCTGCTTGCTAGCAACACCCGTCACATATACCGTCACATATAAGACATAAGTCATTTGCGTCAATAACATAACATTTATACAATATGTACATTTATAAATACATTTAATCTCATGGGATAGTTAAATCAAATTTACAAGCTACCTCTTTGTTTGAATAATCGAAAACAATGTATTATAGATTTCAATCCCTCTGCCTATATGATTGGTTACTTAAACCGCATGTTTACAAACGTATTATGTATAAATTAATTTACATGTCACCATGTTTATGCACCTTTTATCGTTATCTGTATGCGACAACATTTTATGAAAAAGTATGTTTTCTGCGAATAAATAATATGAATTATTATTTGCGTAAAGTAAAACGGGAGTTAACTCTGAAAGTGAAACATTTATTTTACCTACCTGACGTAGGGTTAAATGAATATGAAGAAAATTTTGCATGAGAACCAAAACTAGCAATATTTTAAATACATTTACCTTTTATCCTAATAATGCAAAGCGCACGTTTTTGCTCTAAGATACTCTCCTCATGTACTAGATCTTATAACTACCAATCCAAGGTCATCTCAGGATAACCTTTCATTACAGCCAATCAGAATGTTTGTTAGAGATCATGCAGTGCAATTTTGCATTCTTATGGCGATTTGGGTTATTGGTTTATTTTGAGTGAGCGTGATTTTGAATTCGACTGTGTATTGAGGTGAATTACCAGGACGGTTTCTGAAACTAAATTGCGCATAATATATCGATCATGCTTAAAGTGTAAGAGAGGAAGCGTGTAACAAGACAAATTTCGATAAAAACGTAAATTCAAAGTCTCTGAAGTACTTAAAATAAATACTAAAGCAAGTGATAATTATGTTTACTAATTGTAAAGTAATTGACCTAAGACATTTAACTCAATATTCATGTCATTGTGAAATCCATTTGACATGGCCAGTTTATGAGTAGATCTAACACTGATTTGAATCTTTCATTTTCTTTTTGAATGTAAGTATTCATTATTTTCAACTCGGTGTATTTGTAGCATGGGACGCTATTTTTATTAGATATGTGCCCTTTTCTTGATTAGCTTTCCGGGCATTGTATTTTGATTTTGAATATTTTAGTCAACCAGCGTGTTCTTTATATCCACTCATGTTTTGATATGTGTTCGATAGCTCTCGATTTATTTATGAATTATGAACTTTGATGATGGATTTTGTCAATACATATTGAAACATACCTACTATAATATTATCATTAAATCTATTCATAACATTAACAACTGAGGTGTATTACATACAAAGACAAAACAGAAAACATCTGACAAAGCTTTATGACACAAATCACCAAGGACATGCACACAAAACATGTGTAACGCGGCCGTTCTGGCCTAAAATCCACCAAAGCAATGTTCTAACTATCCTAGACGGCAATCGCCATTGTTTGATTAAATACGACGCGTAATACAGTCGACTTTTTTTTATTTACACTCACTAATCAGGATAACACAATATAAATCCTATTAATCACGAGTCAATTGGTATAAAGACAGTATATCAATTATAACAAAAGATGTGCACTAATTACAAAACAATTCAAAACTAAACTCAAATCTCCGGGGGAAAAACCAAAGAAAGCAAAGAAACACAAGCACAAAAAAACACTCGACATTTGGACATCCAGGAAAATGTGCCCTTGAAAAACTTAATGTTTTTAATTATATCAAAAGCAACCCTGCTCCTCATTTCTTTGTACCTCTTAAATTGCCCCCCCCCCCGAAAAAAAAGAGAGGATAGGGGGCTAGTAAGAAGCAGTTTGCCGTGGCCATATTGTTTAATTCGATACGATTGTGATGGTGCATCATCGGGGAATAGCTGATGTGAGACTTGATCAAGTTTTAATTTATTTTTTTTTATGATTTGGGAGAGATAATCATAGATCGCCTATTTGAAATTGTTTAATAAAAATAGTTTGTATTCTTTTGTACTTCTCACTGATGTCGTCATTAAATAAAAATATAAATATCAGTTTCTATCTCAGAAAATACCAATATCCCTTAAACCGGCTTCGTTGTCATAATATCTTTCCAGTCTTTATATCGAACACAATATATAATATATTCGGACTATCGGACCTTCAGACTATCGGACTATCGGGCCTTCGGAATACTGAGTGGTCACCAGAGCCCCCCTCCTCCCGAATTTTCGCTGTATGTCATGACGGTTAAAAATAACGCGGTAAACTCGAACTGTAACAATTGCGAATTCGTGATATAGTTTCATCAGAAAAATTATTAAGCTGCATGTAAAATATATTACATATTTGATTCTCCAGTCAAATACATACGGGGTATGGTTATTTTAAAAAAATATATTCATGATACAGCTGTAAGTTTAACCGAGACTGGTGGCCGGTACATAGCGTGATGACATGGTTGGATTATTGTTTTGAAATGTCTTATCTTTCAGTAAACTGAAATACATTCAATCGCCTGGAAAGGAACAAAGAACACCAGTATTAACGTTGATTCTCGTAAAAATCCTGCCAATTTAGAAATATATATTAGGATTATGGATATGAAGTCGCAATTTTCAATGGAATTCCTGACGTGTCAAAATCGCATTTGATTATAAGGCCTATCGCAAATTTTGAACAAGTGACAGTTAAAGAATAATTTTAATATAATCAATAGCAACTGATATGAAGTAGTTAATAATATTTCTGTTTTGATACTGCCCCTAAAAAAAAACGTCCGTGTCGGTACCGGCATGCACTTTAACTTGACCCGGAACTACAGTATTTGACCCGTAACACCAAAGGTCGTCACATGTTTTCCATCGTGTGCTCTGCAAAGAAGAAAGCTTACACACAAAAAAAAAATTGTACATGTACATGGATTAACTAAGGTATGCACTCCATGATTATATTGTAACACTGCATAGTGGTATGCGCGCAACACCACGAAACACAAAAATGTAATTTATGACCCGGAACCCTCAAAATGCCTGTAGTTTTCAATCTCTTTGCACATATGGTGTGCTACATAAACTGCATGTTTACAAACCTATTACGTATAAATTAATTTAGATATCACCATGTTTATGCACGTTTTCGTGATCTATATGCTATAACATTTTTGTGGAGAAGTAAGTTTTATGACAATAAATAATATGAATTATTATATGCGTAATGTAAAACTGAGGTAGCTCTATCAGTGAAACATTTAATTTATTTGACGTGGGGTTAAAATGTATATGAAGTAATTTTGCATGAAGACTAAAAATAAAAAATATATTTACCTTTTATCCTAATAATGCAACGCGTACTTCTTTGGTGTACGATAGATACTCTTCCATGTCCTAGATCTTATAACAACCGATTTAAGGTCATCTCAGGATAACATTTCATTAAAGTCAAGCAGAATGTTGGTTAGAGATCCTGCAGTGCAATTTTGCATTCCGATGGCTATATGTGTTATTTGTTTAGTTTGAATCAGCGTAATTTTTTATTCGAGCGTGGAATGAGTTGAATTACTAGGACGGATTTTTAAACTAAATTGCGCATAGTATATCGGTCATACTTGACGTTTAAGAGAAAAAACCAGTTATAAAATTGAAATCAATTAAATCTGAAACAAGGAAGCTTCAAGCAGCTTAAGTTTGCCAAATTGGATAAACTGAACGCATTTTAGCCTACGTTACATTTGTGGATCGCGTGACCAGAGCCTTCTCGAACTCCGGCCCCCTGGAGGCGAGAGCGATACCACTAGGCCACGTCGGTTTTATACAAGAATGACGTAAAGAATGAATTATAGATTATATTGAATAGTAAATGAATATTTCTACTATATCTGTATTTCGATGACCATCTCGGGTTTTCCGTGTTTCTACGTTGATGGAAAAAATAGAATATACAGCGGAGGTTTTCATACACAATGTATGTGGTGTAACTCCGAACTTAGGGTTACAATTTATGTTTAAATACTAGAAACATGTACATTTTAAAGTACTAAACAATGTCATTTCTTACCTAAGGTCTAATGGTACTAATGATTATGTATTTAATTTTGATCAAATACATTTCATCCATCCTGTATCGATGTTTTCTTTCATAGACATATGGTAAGTACTCAGTAAATTATACCTGAATAAATGAACTGAATGTTAAGAATATTCGTTTTTAGTTCAGTTCAGTTTTTTACATAACGTTTGAAAACATTTTCTAACATACATGAAATAGAAAAAATAAATTTATCAATTAAGCATGTTATTCCAAATTGTGATCTATCGACAATTAGGAACCGTAACGCAAAGCATAGGTTAATCCTGTGCAATTATCATTGTAATTTTTATTTTTGTTTTATATGATTCAACTGAAACGTATCATAACTGAGCACGAGTAATAGAGGGACTTGTAAAATCTGCCAAGTTACTGACTCTCTATCATCTCAGTTGTAAACAACTGAAACTGCTATGCTGATAAAATATAGCATAGATTGACAGATTTATAGATTTTAAAATTCGCCGAAAAGTTACCCGCACATGAGTTGCTAAAGATAAAGTTTAATGGTATTTTGATCCAGTGTAAATATCAATAGTACAAACACATTGTAAACTCATCAAGAAATCAAAAGACATAAAATCTAACGTCTTAGCGTTACAAATCGATGTATGGCTAAAATATTCATTATGCTACGATATAATAATCATGTTTTTCTTACAATATGAGCGTCTGTGTTTTGACGCAATTTACAAATAAAATGTACACAATGGATGGATATCTTTCTTTATATATTCTACAACGGGGAGCGGCAAATCGCCAATGTTTCAAATCGCACCCTTTCTTTTCCATTACGGTATAACTGTGATTACAATGAGGAGTCAAGCTCTACATACCCCTTCAAAAACGAGGTATTAGAGTTACTTTAGACTAGCTCAAGTCACTCTATAAGATACCGAATGGATGATGCTATCAAATATGAATTAGAAAAACTTTCTTACTCTGACCGTGAATTGACAAATGCCAAGAGATGTGATCAAAGATTTATGGAGGGAAGGGATATCTTTTGATGCTCTCCCATAGAGAAATAGCCCGCTTTATTTTACATTTCTTTGATACGTCTTAATCAAACAAATGTGTAATCATTGTGTTATAACTTTGATATCTCAATTATCATCTTTAATGCGCAGTCAGGTGCAACCTCTTGAAAACAAGGTATTAGAACTACGTATCTGAAAGATATTTTGCGACCAAATACACATATCGTAAACAGATGTCAGTCTTCGGTATATCAATGACAGATAATCTGCAAAGTAAGAGAGTGATTGATTTAGAATTTTACGAACACTTATGGGTATAACTTTATAGGCATAAACATTTCATTTATTTCAATTTAGAGAATATTCTTTATAGTTTCATTTGCGAAAACGCATCAATGAACTATCCAAGCTGTAGGAAGAAGCCTTTGGACAGATTTGAGAATAAATCTAAACAATGCACTTCGGCTTATAAATAACAAATATGCAGCAATAAAGACAAAACAGGCATTTTTTTTAAAAAATGTGTCTACATATGACATATATTCTCAGCAAAACTAAAGCATTGTACCGTAAATGTGACTCGTGCTTGGCACACAAAAGTAGTTCTTCTTCTTGTTGTATTTTGTTTTAGAGAACACTAAAATTACAAGAATTGACTGTGTTAAAAAGTGTACTTTGCTTGAGAAAAATGTCAGTTCTTCCTATGTTATTCTCTTGAGAAACCTGCCGATCCTTGTTCTCTATATGGAGGATTATTTATAAATTTGTAAATGTGTGTCCTTTGATTGTGATGCTTTTGCTGTGAGTGGCAAGGTGGGCGCCCGTAAATCGGTTAATCACACCAATTGAATGATGTTTGTTATTGGACAGTCCTAAGTCGGTATCGTAACCGCAGCACAATCGAATATTTTTGCATTGTCTTTTTTCATGTTTTGTGTGCATGTCCTTAATGACTTTCAAATTAAGTATTTTTTTGCCTTTGAAAGAAAACTTTCTCTGAAAGGTGTATCAGTAGAATTCATTTTTAATAAGAGAATTTATTAAAACTCTTTTAAATCCTCTTGGGCTCTTTGATACTCAAGGAAATACAATAGTTAAAATGACAAACAATTTTTATACCATTATGCAATGATGAAGTTGTCGATGCAGTATGTTTTGGAGATGCATACTTTAACTTGTGCATAATGAATTGAAATTTACGCAAAAAGACTTCTAAATCATGAACACTATTACAATGTATCAATTATTCTTTACAAGTTAATCTAAAATGTAAATTTTTATACAATGTATTAACATCGTTTTACAGATGAACGTGTACAATATGCAAAATGGCAGTCGGAGATTTTTCTCCATTCAAAGACAAACTTCGAGCTTTTCATCCAAGGAAGAAGATATCCATAGTCTCATGAATTTACTGGAGGTGAATTTCTATCTAATTAAAAATTCTTGTTTTTATGCATATATGACATATTCATATAATACCGTATTTGGATTTTCAAAAAAAAACCCAAGATTTTAAATGATTTTGCCATGATTATTCATATGAAATGTTCACAGTACACATTGATTTTGATAAAACCACTTTACTATTTTATTCAGTCATAACATCTTTAGTAGTGCCTTAGTAGTATTTCTCAATAAAACATATATACATGTTATAACGTTTTGCACCAGTATCGCATTTAGACAATTTACGTCTCTTAAGTAATACTGATGGCCGAATGATTGGAATTCTAATAATATCTAAATATTTGAAGAGCAGAGTTAAAACCAGAGTGGCCCAAAAAGTGAGGCATAGAATCAATCTAAGGACATAGCTATCCATGAGGGAGATACTCCTTAGTTTTTTTAGTGTTTTACGAAATTTCAAAACTGAAGATTTAAAGTATATATTTCACGTCACTCATTTGGCTCAGGACCTTGTCTCCTCAGAAAAAAAAAATGGAAAAGCCCGTCATAAGAGTACCCACCGCCCGGTTAGTCACCTTGCAACGCTCAAGTAAAAGCCTGTATAAAGCTGTATTAACAATACAATACCTATGGTCTTTGCGATCGATATTGTCGGGGTCTAAGGCGTTTAATTATTTTAGAACTACTAGTACTGAAAACTAGATTATGATGCCCGCAGAGACTATCAATATACCAGCAGTGACACCGGCCTAGTGGTTATAAAAATATTAGAACATAAATACGTGTTATAATTTTGTGCGCCAGATAGAATCAATACACTTTTTCTTATTTTCATCCAATCACTTTACAATATTATTATATTTTGAAAACAAATATTAAATATTGACCAATCTATATGTGAGCCATTTGTAAATAAGAGTGCCTGTATTTTTGAAGTTGGAAAAGTCGTCACGATTGGCGACCATGGCTGTCCTCCGTGGACAATTGGGGAGTCCAATTTGTGTTCCACGTTTTTGTTTACTGACACAAATGGCAATTACCTGCACTTGTTCTCACTTGGTGTGATAAGGACAGCATTTTCACATTTTACCCGTATTAGTCCTTTGGTGGGCAAAATGGAAAAAGTTGCATGGGTTTGACACATTTAAATTAATTCCTAATTAAATTTAATTTACAACAGCGTGCTTATATCAAAAGTTGATCATGGTGCTACTACAGTTCATCAAATATATTTAACCAGCACAGAGTGCAAAAAATATCTTTCCTCAAAATGGTAAATATTTCCGTCGGTGTTATCGAATTTTATGAGTACTTGTCCCGTTAAATTTGTTATATATACATCAGTATGAGTATTATTTCAATTATATTTTCATATGATTATTCCTAAAAAGGTTGGTTTCAAGTGAACAAAATATTATTAGAAATTTATTTCAGTTTTAAAGTACCCGAGACTTTTCGCACATTTCTGGTCTATTTTTCTCCGACTGACTTGTAAATTAGTCTCAGGGTAGAGTCGCTATAGATTCGGTTATGCTGATAAGTTGATTATGTATACTTGAAACACAGGTATATATGACGCCAATTAATACAAGGCTTACTCATGTAGAACCGACATCAGCCGATTCCTTACGGCAACTTAAAATGCCGCTTATGCAGGTCAGTAGTATCTCATAATTTCCTGTTTCTTTTTAAATGGTTTTATAATTACTTCTATGTCCAAGATGTATATTCTCTGATATTCGCATTATATATAAAACTATGATTACATATATTATTTATAAAGTTATTACATATTTCGATGTGTCACAATGGTGTACGATAATTATTCACTATCTGCAAAACACAATCTACTTTCATTTATCTTTATAACATTTTTATTTTATTTTTTCATTGATCGACACTAGAAAATCAGAAATTTGCAACAAAAAATAATAAAAGTGTACTTGAATGAACGGAAACAAACGCTCTGCATGTCTGAATATGCATTAATAAATGGGAGCATGCGGCTTGTGAAACTTTCGTGCAATTTTGTGTATATCAGATCATTTCTGAGCCGACCGTCCAATTGTATGTAGCTTTACACAAATTCGGGTTATGGCTATAGATAAAATAGCGTATGTACATTATATCACGTGTTTCTTCAACATTAATATTTTATATTAACATTGTTTTCTAAACCCATGTCCCCCAAGCGACCCACTTAGTGAATAGACCTATGCGCCCCTCCTGATGATATTGCGTCTTATCTTGACCGGTGGTGATAATTATAGCTAACATCTAGTACGTGCTTCGACTTCCGACAAACAGCGCATTTCCCTGCACATGTTTGCTTGAGGAATGTACAGGCCAAAATGCCAAAAAAAAAAAAAAAACTTAAAGACTCGTCAAAAATGAAAATAATTAAACGATGTGTTCACGGTACATATTATAGTGAGTACTCAAACCCTTAACCAGCCCTACATCAAGGAGACTCCGTCATCCTAAAACCTGCCAAGCCTCCACCCAAGAGAAGGTAGCGATTAGATATAGGATATTTTTAGATTGTATATACTTTATATCAGAATCTTGTACTCTTAGTTTTCTAATGTAAAGATGATGGATAAATCCAAACCACAAGTCCAAAAATCATGAAACCATAGGACATACAAAATCAGTGAAAATGAAAAACAAATGGAAAATAACAAAATATGTCTACTTGAAGAGCATATGTGAACCCCTGTGATGGAGTGAGATCAGGTGCCCGGGGAGAGTGAGCATCTCCTGCTTGCTAGCAACACCCGTCACATATACCCCGTAGAAAGAGTCAAATCGTGTGAATTCCATATGTATCTATATATGGAGAAGTCGAAGTAGGTAACCTTCTAGTATAGAAGGTGTCAAATCTGTGTAAAGTGATCAGAATCGGTCTCAGTCCAGAATATCATTTAAAAGTCTGGATAACGAGATATCATATGGAGTAATAAGAGTCTCGTAACGACCGTAGAACTTCCTCAGTGACGATGCTAGTCTAGCACATATATAACCCTGGTTGAGCAGCTTAGCTGAAAGTCGCCTAGCCCTCAGAACAAAGTCATTGTAATTTGAACATGCTCTGGAAAAACGTATTAACTGAGATATGAATACGCCGTATGCGGGCGATGATGGAATGTTGCTACTTATGAAAGGAAAGTTTGTGATAGCGAAATTGAAATCGTCACGTTTATCATAGAGTGAGGTGTTCAATTGACCATTAATGTCGAAAGACAACATAATATCTAAATACGAAGTAGAATTACTAGTTTCTGTGGTTTCTTTGACTTCCAGTTCACTTGGATAGATGATGCTAAGGTAATCCGCGAATGAAGGATTATTAATTGAAACTTATTTTTAGGAGGTGGACTACGTAATGGGGAGTAGGTAGAAGGGGTGAGCGTAATACATGAGGCAGAAGAGATCGAGTTTGGGAACATGAAATGGGCAGAGGTATACGTCGTATACACGATATATATTCAAATTAAAATTAGACGATAACTTGATATCTTTATGAAAAACTTAATGAAAGAATAGAAATGATCATTAGAATTCACGATAAGGTGAAGCTTGGCTTTTTATAACTCCATCATAGATTATTCAAGATTACTTAAAATTCTCTCCTTATAATATGAAATGAATGACAGTTATTACAAAATTGAGAGTAAGAGTTCTTAACAAGCAATAGAAATATTATAAATATATATATATATATATATATCACCACCAAAAGAGCACTTTCAGGTATTGCAATAGTTGTAAAAAATGTTGAAAATTAATCCTACTTTATTCTTTCATGTCTCAGGTACAACTACCTGCGCAATAACTATAATCCTAATTTAGATATATCTAAAGACAAGTCAGACATGTAAATTTAAATTGCACCTGAACTTTCCAATGATTTTGGGTACGGATGTGCGTCTTGAATTTCTGGTACCCTGCCCATTTATATATTGCGCAAAGTGTAAAAACATCTCCATTCATAAACTGACCTATGACTATTTATATAGTTTGGGATTAGCAATATACCCATTTATATATATTTGAAGGGAACATGATACCCATTAATATATTGTTTGGCCTTAAATGTACACCCAATTTCAGTCGCACGTCTATATATATATAATATTTATATAGAAAGTTAACACCCTCTTTCCGCGTCTTTACAGATCTCTGTGCCATTGAAAAAGCTTTCACTAAAATATTTCTTTGCTGCTTAGACTTCAGCGATATCTCAACATTTCTTAAAAACTCATAAACATCCCCGGGTACCTGATTTCACTCCATCATAGGGGTTCACATATGCTCTTCAAGTAGAGATGTTTTGTTATTTTCCATTTTGTTTTCATTTTTACTGATTTTGTATGTACTCTGGTTTCATAGTTTTAGGACTTATGATTTGGATTTATCCATCATCTTTCCATAATAACATGTGGCTACCAATATTGTACTTGACATTCTTGGAGCATCGACTTTCTTTTCCGTTACTTAATGGCTTAAATACGTATAAAAAGAAGTACTACTCAAAATGTCGGCAGACATCCATCATTTCTGCCTTATTGACTCTTTTCGTTACACAGAGTTATTTCCCATTAGAGACGGTATCTGACGTCAAACAATTATGACGTCATCAATTTCCTATGAAAACGTTATTTGTGGACTCTAATTTCCCTGAGATTTAGATAAATTTCCATAGAATTTGATGACGTCATATTTGTTTGACACCAGATACGGTCCCAAATGGGAAGTAACTCTGTATAACGAAAAGACCGAATATAGGAAATGCATAAATAGAAGTATTTTAAGTACACAGTATCTATATTCCCATGTAAAGTATTCATTGTGTGGAGAGGGAATACAAGTATATTTATGTACCAGTATGTAAAATACAGTACAATTTTTAAATAGCAAACCTATTTTTAAAACTGTGATATTTCAAATTATTTATCTTCTGACTCTTTATTTGTCATGACATTGTCATGTAGTTCTGATATGTGGCCGTATAAATTTATTTCAGTTCTTTTATCAACTTTTATTTCCTTTGGAAAGACGATCGTGAAGGACTTACTTTTCAAATGTTATAAAAACAATTAATATCATTATTTTTTATTCCTTGACCATATCTGAAATTCAATTAAATAATCATTTTCTTTGTGATAATCATCTATATCAGATGATGGAATTGCATGTTAAATTCTTTCTGTATTTTCTATACTCATTTCTCTTTCAATTTCAACCGTACAAATCTCATGGCAATTCCCTTCAGTATTTTCCATACTATCTTGGAGGCCTTATTACCTTGGGACATGTGCTACTGTTGAAAATTGAAAATGGACAAGCTGTGTTTGTGAAACACTAATGCCCCCGAAAGCAAAGTCCAAAAAGTTAATGGTTTTTTTTTTTTATTGCGCAAAAGTCATTGTCCAGGTCAAAAGGTACCGTTTGAAAGGGCTTCATTAGTTGAGTACGCGTTTGAAATATTACGTCTCGATCCCTCGGCTCAAAAGTTATGGAGAAGATGAATGTTGATAACAGACAGGACAAAAAACAATATTCCCGCAATATATCGATCTGGGGCATAAAACTATATTCAAACCCATTATTGTCCAGACTTAACTCTGTAGCTGAATTAGACAATATTAAATATAATATGAATGAAATATTCTTAAAGATCGTCTAGTAGTCGATAAAGATTTAATCACGAGACACTCTTTTCTCAGAAGTGTTCGGTCACCTTTCCTTCATCTCGTAATTAACAGAGATTTTTGTTTTGTTACGTACACTACATAGATACTATTAACATAAATTGTTTGTGATTATGTATTTTAATGAAATGGTGTATACGTCTGTTATCATTAATTTTTATGAAACTATATCAACATGCAGCCCCTTATTAGTCCAATTGGGCAGAGGGCATCCACCATATTGCGTAATCTCATTATTCATGCATGTAAAAGGTCAAGTTCAGCAAAAAATTTCTCCATCGCTGACATCCGCTTTCATCTCAACTATAAAAATGCTATGATTTTTATAACAAGTAATAAGTTTTTATATGTATTGAAATGGCAACTGCTGATCAGGCAGAGATTTTGAAGGGTGTAATATTAAAAATGTCAAATTTTACTGATCAGTAAAATATTTAGCTTTGTCTCAGAAAAAATCGGACTAGTCGCGCTTGCCTTTAATAAACATAATGAAGATACTGGTTCTACCCACAACATGAGAAAACACCAATGAGACCACTCCTTAATTAGATATACCTGACCAATCTCATTTCCAAGGTTTTGTACGATGGAACATCAAATGACGTAATTGATTTTTTTTAAGTTTTAAAACATCGTATAAAATTAAAATGCATTTCAGACCTTCTTAGTATACATATAACATATATGAGGTAAAAGAATGTTGAATATAGGTTCTTATGTGCCATGTAGGACAAATACATATCAAATATCCAGTTATCAAATTAAGTAAATCACTTAAACTAAAACTAAGGAGTACCTCCCTCATCCATAGCTCTGTCCTTAGACAGAATCTTTCGTTCACTTTTCGGTCAGTTTAGCTTCAACACTGCTCTTCATATTTTTATATTTTTTGAGAATTCCGATAATTCGGCTACGAGCATCACTGAAGAGACATAACTTGTCGAAATGCGCATATGGTGCCCTAAAGTAAAAGGTATATATGTTCTATATTTATTTATAATAATAATAATAATAAACAATTTCATTTTAGTTCATTTAATCGAAACTGCATATTTCGTGGTATTCAGAAAATGAATGTTTGTGACATTTTGTCTTTTTTCAAACATATTATTTACATTTTTAAAACGATTAATAAAGTTGCGTGAGACATTATGCAGGTTGTAATATAACAAGCTGAAAGTCGTGGCATAGGGAATTTACATATCATTAGAAACCCCTTATTTATGTTTTATCTTTTGATCCAAAATTCACAAATTTTTCAAATTCTAGAGTTCTGACCTTGATGGATTTAGACATGATAATATTGAGATCCTGAAGAAAAAATACATTTCCTGGATGTTTTGAAAGATACTCAATAACGTTCAATAATTATGATCACAGTTACTAGTGTTATGATTGAAAAAGTGGTTTTTACATAGCAACTAACACATCATACAAGATCACACAAAAATTATTTTCAAAATATACCTTTGTCTTTTCTGATAGTACATATGATAACAACGTTTTATCACTTCTCCCGGACACCTGGTCTCACCTCTGAATGTCAGGGGTCCATGAATGTGTACTTTTTCGTTAGTGCAGTCATCGTGAGACACCAGTTACAAACGCATTTTACATTATAGGAAAATTTAGCAGAACCAAACTGATGCTAAATCCAATGAAAATAAAATATTACTCTAAATTATACACCATCATCGGGGGTGTCTTACTTTGAGAATGAATAACAGTTAATTGAAAGGATTCAGTTTAACATTAGCAATCTACTGATGAATCTCATACAAATGTTAAACAAACTACACATATACTTTTATTCGTCAAATCTTGAATGTTTCACACAAAGTTAGAATATACTGAAAAAAAATATGAGCAAAACAATCGTTTTCTCATTTTTTTTTTCTACACGCCATTCACCTGCCCATCTAGAGGTAATACTAAATACTACAAAACACACATGTGCATAAATTTAGAGCACCATATTTCCATTTGGAAAAAAACACTTATTTAGAATAAAAACAATAATTTACAAGACATACATGTATATAGTTGTTTCAAATCAATTACCGGGTATTCCATGTGTTACTGTCCTGTTGTTAATCAAAGAAATTAAAACCTACATAGGATAAATTAAACAGACCTCGATATTATAATGATACATACCGATCATGTCTTTCACAGCCAATAGCAAATATTGCACCTATCACACTAGCAAGTAAATAGATCACTAGAAACATTGCGATATTTTGTCCTGTAATATAGGGTTGTTATGCAGTTCTGTTAAAATGCAGTTTTCCTTTTTTATGCGGAAATGGTACTATCTCTAGTGTCAGAGTTTCAAATAACGGAATTCCTGAGACGTAACATCTTAATGACATTTAGGGCATATGTAACAAGAGCAACGCCTAGCGTGGCTTAATACTTTCGTCGCTTACGTTGGACGGGATCAATGTGAACGAATGGTTTTATTACCCCCAAACATGGGTCTCTTTGGTAATACTTTTATGAAATATTGAAATCCAAAAGGAGGGATCCAAGTCCCGCAACTCTGTAATGACATAATGGAATTAGATCAAAACTAAAAGGTGGTTTCCCCTAAACCATTTAAACATTCTGTATAAGTTTCATAAAAACAACTGACGTTTACTTAAGTTACATAACATCTCAATAGCATCATAGTAAAAAATAAAATCCAAGTTCCATAATTCCGTAACGACAAAACAGAATTTGCTCAAAATCGAAAGGTCCCTTCCTCTACCATATTTAAGCATTCTATATTAGTTTCATGAAAAACAGCTGGCATTTAGTTATTGTGTTCCATAGAATTTTACTATAGCAAAAATGAAATCCAAGCCCCATAACTCCGGAACGACAAAACGGAATTTGCTCATACATACCGATCACGTCTTTCACAGCCAATAGCAAATATTGCACCTATTACACTAGCAAGTAAATAGATCACTAGAAACATTGCGATATTTTGTCCTTTTATATAGGGTTGTTATGCAGTTCTGTTAAAATGCAGTTTTCCTTTTTTATGCGGAAATGGTACTATCTCTAGTGTCAGAGTTTCAAATAACGGAATTCCTGAGACGTAACATCTTAATGACATTTAGGGCATATGTAACAAGAGCAACGCCTAGCGTGGCTTAATACTTTCGTCGCTTACTTTGGACGGGATCAATGTGAACGAATGGTTTTATTACCCCCAAACATGGGTCTCTTTGGTAATACTTTTATGAAATATTGAAATCCAAAAGGAGGGATCCAAGTCCCGCAACTCTGTAATGACATAATGGAATTAGATCAAAACTAAAAGGTGGTTTCCCCTAAACCATTTAAGCATTCTGTATAATTTTCATAAAAACAACTGACGTTTACTTAAGTTACATAACATCTCAATAGCATCATAGGAAAAAATAAAATCCAAGTTCCATAATTCCGTAACGACAAAACAGAATTTGCTCAAAATCGAAAGGTCCCTTCCTCTACCATATTTAAGCATTCTATATTAGTTTCATGAAAAACAGCTGGCATTTAGTTATTGTGTTCCACAGAATTTTACTATAGCAAAAATAAAATCCAAGCCCCATAACTCCGGAACGACAAAACGGAATTTGCTCAAAATCGAACGGCGGCTTTCCCTACACTATCTCAGCATTCTGTATGAGTTTCATGAAAACAAGCTGACGTTTACTAAAGTTATTGCGTTCCATAGCGGACGGGCAGACGGACATCGCCATACCATAATACGTCCAGTCTTTCGACCGGCTTATAAAAATATAACGTAAAATATTTATTGCGTTTCATGTAATTAAAACAGAATATACGTTCAAATATTATCATGATGGTAATGATTATCTCAATAGTAACTCTTCGAATTTCTGCACCTAAATCGACGATGAGCGGTGTATAGTAATATAGCCTAGATATTAACAGCTACTCATGAAGAAGGCCAGCGATTTGAGGTGAAACTTGAACAAATTTACAAGGTTGCTGCTAGTATTTCATGGTGGAAACTACCTCCAATACATGGCGGTGACCTCTACTAGTGGTAGAGACTTCAGCCATGTATACTTTATGGCACCCAGTGTTTAAAAGTTGGTGACTTACCACTTATACGTGATAATGATCAGTGTTTTATAGTACTGACCTTACCACGTGTACACGCAGTTGCTAGGGTGGTGAAGATTATTGTTTTACTTCACTCCACGATTATTTCAAGTATATGGTGACGGCATCTGTCTGATCCATGGCATAGAAATTTCTACCTTTGCAACGGGCCCAACCAAAACATTGAGGGATCTTTTACGTGCCACGCCACGCCACGGGACCTCGGTTTTTACTGTCTCATCCGAAAGACGGAACATCTGTGAGCCCAGGTCAGGAGTCGAACCCGGGACCTCTAAGTCAGAAGCCGAGCACCTCATCCACTACATGTCTGTATGACAGTGGTCATTGTTTTATGGTGGTGCCTTTACCACGTGCATATCGCACTGGATAGAATAGTGAAGAGATTAACATTCATATATTGTAATGTGTGTGTGAGACTATTGTTTATTATAAGAAGTCTTACCTATTACAGGCTGAACCACTATTTGTCTATTCCGTGCAACTCTTAAGTGGTGGTGACCGCTATTCGGTAGTTTGAGACATAATTGTCTGTTAACTCAGTGTTCTTGTCTCCCTCGTGTGCTCGTATGTATATATTTATGTCTTTATTTATATCTTTATTTATGTATTTATTGTCCTTTCATTCCATGGACTTCGAGATATGGTTTACCCTTCGGTACCTCTTCGTTGTTTACTTTATATGGTAAAATACATTTTTTAGAGTTTTAATACTTTAAACCTATGGATGGTCATGGCCAAATTTGTGATAGAGACTTTTTCACATTTTTTGTTTACATGGTGGTACCAGTACATAATGATAGAAATTTTACCACCTGTACATGACGGTGGATTGTGTTCGATGGTGAGAACCTTTCCACCTACAGGAGGACAATATATGTGAGAATCTCGCGACATTTTTCTTTACACTCCCGACCACGCCGAGAACGACCACGGCGATATAAAATTGTTAAAACACCAAAGATAATATCCGTTGCGTCACCAAATTCACATGTTTGTGTACAGAAAGGTTTTCAGACACCTTGTATATCATTGAGTGTACAAAACTTTGTTATTTTATTTTAATCCAATCAATATCGAAGAAGTACCAAACCGTTAATCATTCTCAAAGTCCAAGGACAGATACAAAATCGTGTAAGTTTCAAAAAGGAACCGTTGTGAACCCCGAAATACTGAATAATTCCGAGGTGAGATCAGGTGCCCGGGGATAGTAAGCGTCTCCTGTCTGCATGCATCACCCGTCACAGCAGTCCTCAAGAAACATGTCAAAATCAAGAGTTTTGGTTTCCTAATTGTACATACGAAAGTACAAAACTGGCATACAGTCATATTTGGTTTTTCACTGAATAGGTCATTTAGTCGCATTCTAGAATATTATCAATCATTCTAGAAAGAGGCACATCATATTTTCGTACAAGATCCGCCAATGTTAAATAGGCAGTAAATCTTCTATCACTTTTTTTTACCAGAAACCCGATATTTTACTTTAATCGACAAAAGAATTTTATTACACGTCGATACATTACTTCTTTTATATTTGAAGTCTTTTTATAAGCATTAAAGAAGTTGAAGTTGCCATTTTAGTAGGAACTGAAGAAGTTATCAATACGTAAAGGGACGTTTTGCAATGTGAATGTTCTTTGACCGATCGGTCCGCCATTTTCTTTTTACTTCTTTACAAAGGAGTAAACAATTCATATCCGGTCAAGTGTGCATATCAGATAAAACATTTTTTTGGTTTTATTTCAAATCTGAATTTTTAAATATACACTAACTTGTTATTTACTGCTAATGATTGCTAAACAATCACCAACAGACAATGACTGACGCTGGTGCTTCTATTTGGGGGATAATGCTGATTAGTTAAACAAACAGAAACAAAGGCAGACTGCCTATATCAACAACTCCTAAATGGCAACAAACGCTGTTAAATGAATAAATATATAAAGAGAAATAAAGGTAATAAAAATACTCAAATTGGCCGCTACAGTAAGCCGGAGTGGTTCAGTGGATAAGGTACTCGGCTCGTGACCGAAAGCTCCCGGGTTCGACTCCCGCCCTGGGCGCACCGATGTTCTGTCTTTCTGATGAGATAGTAAAAACCGAGGTCTCGTGTCACGGTAGGCGTGTCACATAGGCAGATACCGTCACCATATACGTGTTATAATGGTGGAGTGACGTAAATCAGTATATTCAATCAATCAATCAAATTCACCGCTACAGTAGTTTGTACATCATTATAAAACTAAAAGGTTTCCCCTCATGCATAGCTCCGACTTTAGATGAGTTCTTTGTCGAATATTTTGGTCAGTTTAGGAATGTGATAGCTCTTCAAATATTTGTACTAGAGTTTCGGCTTTGTACATCACTGAAAAGACAGAAGTTGTGGAATGCGAACATGGTTCATTAAATTTATCCAGGATCCATGAATACCCACAATTGCACTTTGTTATATATACCAGTCCAGTTTCGTGGTTAAAATGTATTTGTCTTACTATCTGATGCAGGAATTGCAGTTCAACCGTATTTCATACCGTAAATGGGATAATTTGACTTAGTTTTCTTGTCTCCTTTATGTGCTCATATGTGTATATTTATGTATTTACTTCCTCGACTTTATAAGTTATTGCAGGACTTTTTCGACGGATGTTAATGCAACCAGTGGATGCTTTTCACGGGCACCTGGTATCACCTTGATTTAATTGGGGTTCGCATTTGTTGAATATACACGATATTGCCCTGTTATTATATGGACTACGACACGTGGTTAACCTTTCGGTACTTCTTCGTTGTTTACTTTGAATATTGGACTAATGTTGAAATACAAGGCATATTTTGTATTTCTATTCTAATTTATAATTGTATACAATTGTGGCTGTCTTACATAAATAATCTTCAATATGCAATGCTATGTTGATGATGTGAATGATCATGATAGAAATAATAATAGTAAATGTAGTAGTAGTAGTAGTAGTAGTAGTAGTAGTAGTAGTAGTAGTAGTAGTAGTACTTCAATTGACCGTCCTAAGTCGGAATCGTAACCGCAGTACAATCAAATTTTTTAATGTCGTTTTTTTCTGTGTATATTTAGGGGATAAACATACTGTGTTGATTGTTGTTTCCGACAGGTATACCGTTGGAAACAGAGTTTTTCTGGCGACGCTTGCGGACGCAGTACGTTTATCCCCATTCTAATTTACAGTAACACTTTTCTCATTGAAATTATCCCAAAATTCCTCGATGCTAAGGGACGAATAGCGCCATGTTTAAAATTCTTCCGAGAAACGAATTGATATTTAATGCACCGACATAAGAAGTTTTCTTCATTTTCATTTTCTTAAAATTTTATGATTAAATTATTAATCACAAATTGATTCATACATAAGGGACTTGACATCGCATCGTATACAGCTTAACAGACAGATTTGCTGCGGCGCGGCGAGATTAAATAACATGCTGGAAAGCATGTTGCATGGTGGTACGTCATCATGTCATGTACCTTGTCAGTTTTGTTGGTTCAATTTGATTGTAATAATTTTTCACGTGAATGCTAAAACTTGCAAATCGCCCTTGATATGAGACTTAAGATGGACGTTAAAAGCACTGAATGAAGTTGGTACAGACAGGATTTTTGATAGTTGGAGTCAGAGGCAATGAGGACAAAGAGTAGGTACAATATAATAATACATTTGAGGACAGTATATCGTGGTTATATATGTCTGAACGCTAATGTGTGGACCTATCAGAATTGTCAAAACAGAACAAATGAATTAGAATTTACTATTATCGTGTTTTATGTGCATATCCTGGTGATTTGTGTCATACAGCTTTGTCAAATGTATTCTGTTTTCTCTCTAGTAGTTATAGTAGTAGAGGTAGTAGTAGTAGTAGTAGTAGTAGAAGTCTCAAACATAGGACCTGATTACCCATGTGATAATCACCTCCGTCACATATAGAACACGCTTATGTTTGTATCAGTTGTTTATTATTCTAGTTGTAAAATGGAACACAGAACGATCCTTTTGATAAGTATATAATATTTGTAGATACATTGTCTTATGCCATTTGTAGTGTCATGAAGTTCAGGAGCATATTTTCCGATAAATTGCAGTATGTCATAGATGTTTATCCAATGTCGCTACCAATTGCCTTTTTATTCATTTTCATTTAAAGATAATGGAATAATAGATATAATTTCAAACAATATAAACCGTTTTAACGTTAAGGTTAATATGTAAAGTTTATAACAATTATATCGTTGTTTATGTACTCCTCAATTGTTCATAACTGAATTTCAAACAATAAAATTATCATTATTTGCTATGCGATAGTCATCTTTCTTCTATTTCAGATGAAGGAATTTCATTGTAAATCCACTCAGTATTTTCCATACACATATCCGTTTCCGTTTCAATTGAGAAAGTATCATCGTAATTCCTGTCATCCTTTTCTGTGCTAACCTGGAGGCTTTCCGAACTAGGTGATATTTCCGGGACCGTCCTTGACATATTACCAACATTTATGCCTGGACCAAATTGAAGTCCATTATTGTTTGGACTTGACTCTGTAGCAGAATTAGACAATATTTAAGAATAATATTAAGAAAACATTCTTGATGATCATCCACAAGTCGTTAGAGATATATTCACAAAACACTTTTTACGCAAAAATTTTCGTCCACCTTACCTGTATATAGTGATTCACAGAATTATTTTACATACAATAGTTCTCTGAATCCGCCACTAGTGTTATAAGTTGTTATAATTTTTCTTATGTTTAACGAAATTACGACTGCCGGTCAGTCATTGCGGATGAATGATTTTGAAGGGTGTAACAATTACAGTATTAGATTTTATTGACTGGCAGAATGTTTAACTGTGTCTCAGGAAAAAATCGAACAAATTTTGCTTGTCTTTGAACACAATAAAATGACCGATCTTACCCACCGTATTACAATTGAATGAAAAACAAGCTGTATTTGTAAAATACAAATGCCCTCGGCGGCAATTCTACCAGTATAAACCTTTGTCTTTACGTCAAACTCAAATACACATGTGAAATATAAAGCCATTCAAAATGTGTACCCATTGCTAAAGTTTTTGAAATGCAGGACAATTTCTCGGTCAATGCATCGAAGTCAAAAATATTAAACCGACAGAAAGGTCTTGTCACAAGGAATAAGTATGTGAAATATGAAAGCCCTACTTCCTACAATTCAAGAGTTATAATTGATGTGTAAGTTCTCGTCACGATGTCAAACATTATTATACCGACGAAAAGGTCACAAGAAATAGGCATGTGAAATATGAAAACACCATCTCTTGCAATTAAGTTTTATGGAATGTTAAAGACTTTTTGTCAAAGACAACATACAGACAGATAGGCCAAAAACTAGATGCCACCGAACCTTTGATTTCGGTGGCTTACACAAATGGTACAACCTGTTATTTATACACATATATATTTAGATATCCCTGACCAACTTCACTTTCCAAAGACTGATATAAGGGTATTAAACTAAGTAATTCTTTTAAAAAATGTTTTAAAATATATGTAGATGACTATTGTTGCATTAAAGTTCATACTTGACACACAGGGCAGATAAATAGCAAGAAAAACTAAGCCAAAACCATATTTACACCTACTAGAATAATTGTGTGTGGTTAGCATTGAGCTTAGATATGGTACCTTGGTGGACATACATATGCATGCATGTTCGAAAATCCTAGCTACGACAAACGAATAGATGTAGCGAAACAAATATATCACCCTACAACTTTGCAGGTGGATTTCTATAGAAATATTCTTCATACCCTCTCAAAAAACACTGCATAATCATAGTTTAGATATTTCAATTTGGGAACTCAATGGACTTCAGTTTGATGCAGTAGTATTGTAAAATGTTAATGACACAACATCTACTGCAAAAGTTAATAGATTAGAATTTAAAACTAAACACACACACACACACACACACACACACACACACACACACACACACACACACACAATATATATATATATAATATATATATATATATATATATATATATATATATATATATATATATATATATATATATATATATATATATATATATATATATATATATATATATATATATATATATATATCAAATACACATATATATTTAGTACAAGCTCCAAGAAGTACAGTTTTCAGTAAGTATCAGTTGAAAGCAAATATTCGATACCATATTATTAATTTGTATAGGTAGAATTACAATTGACATGCAAAGTCTTTTATGAAAATACATACATATAAATATATGTGTCATGTTCGTGACATAAGGATTTGATTGGACATAATAAGTATGACGTAAATGTATTTTTTCTGTATTCTGTAAATAACAGATAAAAATGAAAAATTGCCAGAAATCATTTAATTGAATAATTGTGCTGACCTCAGTGTAAGTTTCGTTAACATCATCTGACAGGCTCCATATCTTTCAGATAGTTATGAACGAACGGAAATAATTTCAATTTGTATTTCAAAAATATTAAGGAAGTGTAAATAAATCTTTTTAAATATAAATTAATTTGTGATATATTTTCTGCGATAAAGATACATACAATGAATGTTTATAATTCCAAATCTATGTGTCATTTATGATTGTGATATAAAATGTTTGTAACTCATTGCCTCCCATTTGTTTTTATTAGTCGTGTTTACAGAATATAAAGCTTTCATTTTAAGTACTAAAATCCTGATAAATCACAAATACCCTGTATACGACTGGGTTAAATTATTTAGCAAAATATCCATCATAAATTACGTATCGATGTGTCTAATTCATTAACAACTGATTTCTAGATTTAGAAAGGTACGTGAACGGGTAACATCTTACCGTAGTCCTCTCTTGATAAAGATGAAAGAAATGTGAAACACGAAAGTAACCGGTGTCACATGACAATGGCACTAACAACAATGTACCACAATGGACATTTGCAGACCCGTGAAATTCAGAGGACAGGCCAGGTGCCCGGACGGAGTGAACTTCTCCTGTTTGGCTAGCTACACCAGCCGCGAATACCCTTACCAACAGATGACACAAAGATAATTCAGCACTGTATATGAACAAGCACTGTGTAGAAAGTGCCACTGCCACATAACATCAGGAATAAGGATATAATAAAAAAAAGAAAAAGGAGAAAAACAAACTGAGTAAAAATATACATACCAATTGGAATCTGGAACATCTGTGGTTTCCTTTGATATTTAGAGAAAGTATATTATGTCTTAATTTTTAATTGAGGCTTGTTGTTGAAATCCATTTCATATGAATCACAAATTACATATAGTGTTATAAGCGGGCTATTAACTTGAATAGCAAATTAATCAGCAAACCGTATAATTTATGTATCTCTCTGAAAAACCGATGGTGAATTACGTATAGGAGAATGTCCGATTATCGCTCTATTCCTTAAAAATAATGGAGCCCAGGCCCCGAGGCCCATTGTTTTTAAGGAATGAAGCGATACCAGAATATCCACCCATTGAGTACATCGATGAGTTACCTTTGACATATTGATTCGTTATCATGCTAACTCATTGTGAAGTAATGGACAGGTCATTTGAGGTGACCATTCAAATGCTTAGTTAGAAGGCTGCTCCGTCTGCAGTAAGATGGAAATCTTTAGCATCGACGAAGATTTGTTTCTAACACAAAATACATTTTCAAAGACGGTACCCGAGAGCGAATTTGACACTAATCATATCATTCGGGATATTCTCGACCTTGAAACTGTATATGCTAAAGTGCGGCCGATATATGCTCTCCTGTGCTCAGATATCAGTGATGATGGGGATGACTTATTCTCACTGCCGAGAGAGTGGAGAAAGAAGATGGACATTCAAAAGAAACGCAGGTCAAGGCCGAGAGTTCAAACAGTGAGGAGATAAGCATTCCACAGCCAGTCTCAGGGAGTCGCATTCACAAACTAAAAAGTGATCACGATATTACAATACATCAATCAAAGCAGTAAGTAAACTACTTCATGATTTGATCCCATGATGTTGCACCTGCAACGATGTCCGAAATAAAGTGGACTGTTAATACATTTAAGGAATGGCAGCGTTATAGGAAAGAAATGGCCAGACATTCTCCGGATATAAGTCCAATAACAGTACACATCGACGACATGACGAAAGATGAACTTAATTATTCTATATCTAGATTCTTATGTGAAGTAACAAAGGTAGATGGATTCGAGTACCCATCGGAAACAATTTACAGTTTTGTTAATAGTCCTCAGCTTTCCATGGATACAATTGGACGAAATTATAAATTTTTGAGTGACGATGCCTTTTTGCAAATAAAAAACACATTGGATAATGTAATGAAAATGAAATATAAGGAAAATATCTGTGGTTCTATGAAACAGGCATTGCCTATTACCGAAGAAGAAGAGGAGGTATTATGGACTAAAAACATATTAGGAAATGACATGCCAGAAAAACATTTTTACACTTTGGTGTATCTCATTGGCTTACATTTTGCATTGCGTGGAGGCGAAGAACACGGGTATTTAAGACGCGGTGACCGATCGCAGTTATCAACATGTGAAAATGAACACGGAATTTTTTTTATACTGAAGATACACCAAAGGCCAATCAACATCGAAAAGTACCAAAGAAATCTATACAAGTCTACGAGAACAAACAAAAACCTAACAGGTGCATTGTGAAATTATATGAAAAATATATAAGTAAGTGTCCTGATCCAGAAAAATGTGATGCTTTTTATTTACGCCCCGCTTTGAAATCAACCGAAGAATTGTGGTATGCTTCACAACCCCTTGGGAAGACAAACTTGCAACCATAGTGTCTACAATATGCAAACTTCGAGGGCTGCACGGATACAGAACAAATCATTCACTTCGGACCTAAGACGCTACCCGTTTATATAGAGCAGATATTAATGAGCAATTAATTACTGAAGTAACTGGACACTGATCAGCTCAGTGAGAAATTATAAATGAACAACTGACGCACAGAAAAGAAAGATAAGCGGGGTAATTCAAGGCTCAGGTTGTTATAATATATTATAAACATTCGTATTAAGAATTAGTACATATTTATGTAGATATGAGATTTACTATCTTTACAACATGTACAATGCACAAAATGTTTTGAATATCTTGATATGTATTTAAAAGGAAAAACACCAAAGAGAAAAAGACATTGCCGTAAAGTTTTATCCACTCCAAAAAATACCAAAAGTAAATCATAGATGCAGAAGAAAGACTCAATGACTTAAGAGAGTAAACTTACCGAAATCGAAAATAACACGATATAATAATAGCAACGCAGGTGAGGCTGCATATGACAATTACGATGATCACGTAACTTGGAAACGTGTTGATACTATCAGTTTCTGTAAAATTACACAGATTACAAGTATATTATGTCAAGTATACTATGTCAAATTTAATGATGAACCAAATTTGTAAATCATTTACATCATATCACTCTATTACACATTATTTATGATTATATACTTCCCATTTAGATTGCAATGCCCACAGCGATAGGGGTGGTGGTTAACCCTTAACATTTTATCTCTGTTTCTCGAGATAGTTACGTTGCCCCCCCCCCCCCCCTCCCCCTTTTTTTTTTATTGTTACAAAATATAAACTTGCAGGCCTACAATAACATTCCTGCTTGCAATGTCAATGATATACTTAAATAAATAATTTCACCAAGTGACAAGAAGTGAAACTGGAAGTGAAAATTTGAAAAATTTTTGCTGATATACACCATTGTTAAACATACGAGACTTTTTGGGGATATAATTGATGTATTCAAAAGTCAACTTGTAGGAAATATGATCCGATTAGCTATGAATATTTGTACATGTGTATTTTATTCCATAAAAACAATATACTGAATTAGGTTAAACCCATTCATCTATTAACTACACATGGTATTTCTATCACGTCACATTTCAAGTATCGTTTTACATTATTTAAGCATAGCTCTGTTTTGATTTAAATATATATGAAATTCAACTTTATCATCCATATAATGTCGACTATCACCTTTACAAATAAACTATATACTATGAAACGTGTTTGAGGAAAAAAGA
The DNA here is from genome assembly GCA_035048485.1 of Pteria penguin. Taxonomy (NCBI): domain Eukaryota; kingdom Metazoa; phylum Mollusca; class Bivalvia; order Pterioida; family Pteriidae; genus Pteria; species Pteria penguin. The sequence continues at coordinate 9,376,184 of CM068582.1, forward strand.
ATTAATGAAAGCTGAACCGCATTCAATATTCAGACAAATATTCCTTTGTAATGGCTCACTTGTGTTCATGTAACAAAAACCATTTTCTGACGGGCGTAAACACATTAAGAATGGGGAAAACTCCAAATATCGGTATTTACGGTTTTGATGAACAAACGCACTACGCTTCCAATATTGACAGATGATATACTATGTAAACAGTGTATGAATGGCGTACTGGAGGCTACTAAATGAACGTAGAAAATTGGTCAGACAGCCAGATAGTCTTTAAATACAGGTTGTATTTTAGTAAGGAACACAAAAAGGTTATTGTGTAATACATATTATTATCATGAGTCTGCGTAGATCAATCGATTAGGTGTTTGGCTTCTGACAAAGACATCCTGTTTTTGTCTTGATCCTGTCATCTCACTCCATCACAGGGGTTCACACGTGCTCTTCAAGTAGACATATTTTGTTACTTTCCATTTCTTTTTCATTTTCACTGATTTTGTATGTCCTATGGTTTCATGATTTTTGGACTTGTGGTTTGGATTTATCCATCATCTTTACATGGTAGACGTGACATATAAAACATCCTACAGTACATCTGATGTGTGCGTTGTATATATCTAATATTCTGTGTATTCCATCAAGTAATTGTCGTCATCTTATAAATTTAATAACAAGTAAGACGTAAAATAAAAATCAGATAAACAAAATTGATTATCATTGTATAATTCTTATTATAAAAATCATTATAATTATTATGGAAAGGACCTTCGGTATTCTTGCTGATTTTTCTTTACATTTATCATTTTTATTATTAGCACAGATTTCACAAAAAAATATCTGAGAAACTGCTAAATCTCATTTCCTGTTGCTAAATTCCAAAAGCAATTAGTTTCACACATTTATGGCTCTCAAGAGAATTATGTTACAATATAATATCTATTGTTGATGATGAACTGTTCAAATTCTACAGTTCTATAGAATGAGTAACTATCCCAGTTACAGTCCACGCTCACTCCTCTCGGGTACCTGGTCTCACCTCTGAAATTCAGGGGTCCGTGAATGTCCATTTTAGTTCATTGTTGTTAATGCCGTAGTGATGTGACACCAGTGGGCCGTTTCACAAAGAATCATACGTGCGATATTTTACGTACGTACAAAAAATTCCTTTATATTTAAAGACATTTTTGTACTTACGTACAATATCGTACGTATGATTCTTGGTGAAACGACCCACAGTTACTTTCGTATTTTACATTTCTGTACCCACCAGAAATACATTTGTTAAAATTAACAGTTACTACAATGATTGAAACAGTTTTAGCCTTAAGCATCACTGAAAAGAATTAAACTGTCGAAATGTATATATATTCTCGAGTTCCATAATTTTTTTACATCGCAATAGAAGAGTTATGGACCTTTTACTATTAATGATTAATGATGCGCTATCTAATGAATATAAGAATACACATTTTACTGATTATTCATCTATCGTACCGTATCACTAAGTAAAAAGCCCATTATGAAAAATGATTTTCACCATATAGAGTAAACAACAAAGAAAGTACCGAATGGTTAACCGTATTTTGTAGTCCATGTAACGAAAGGATAATATTGTGTATAGTGTCATTGTCAAACAAATGCGAACCCGAAATAAATCAAGGTGAGTCCAGGTGCCCGGAAGGAGTAAGCGTGTCTTGTGTACATGCAACACACATTGCAAAAGTCCTGCAACAACTTATCAAGTCGAGGAAGTAAACGTACATACACGAAATAATCTAATCAAAATAATGTATACGAGAAACGTTAATATTGCTTACATGAAACACTGCGGTACATGATGTGAATACTGCGTAATACTAAAGATGAATGTTTGTCATATTTTATCATAGATTAGTTACATCACATTAAAATACTGACTTAATATAATTCTCAAAATTATCTGTATTTTTCTTTTATATTTTCCAAAGACACTAAAAAGATTCTTGCAGATAAGTGAAATATAGAGTGCCTTGTTAGCTGTAGTGTCTTTCTGCTTTATATATATAATATATATATATATATATGTAATATAAAAAAGAGGAGTTATTGGCTCAGTTATGTGGCAGAAGTCACCATGGAGCTATACAATACATAAACAACAACAACATAAATTTCACATGATGCAGTATATTAATTCATGTTACAGCAGAGGCATAATGATTAGAAATTAATATATAATGGAAGACGTATTACATATAATGCATGTAAACCTTAATTAAAGAGTCGCTGTGATAAACGGGATTAAATACAAAATGTTTTAATGATCCCATACGTGTTTAATTTACATTGATGCGAGATTGATTTAAGAAATATATCTGAATTATAATAGATTCTATTTTCATAATTTGCTACAGTGATTAATACAAGAAATTGAAATAGTGAAATACATTAAAAGTGCACTGATGATCATATTAACATTAATATTTAATAAACACTATCTCTATATTTACATAAATAATTATAAAGTAAACATTATGAACGTATAGCAATTTTTATTTTTATTTTATATATAAACAACAATTAAAAGAGATACATCAATGGAATACGTACTTGAAATGATACATCCTATCTTGGGTGAACAAGAAAATCCAATATCACAATTGCACTCCTGCTTACAAAGGCGTCCAAAATAACCTGGTGGACAGCTTTTTAAACATTTGACACCAAACGATCCATTTGGACAAGCTGAAAGAGGAAATTTCGATAAAGCATCCGTGTTTGTATAATACATTATAAAATACACAATTCATTTAATAGTAATATTTATAAACATAACATATAAGCATTATGAATACATGTATATTATAACATATATCAATGAAATCAAAAGAATAGAAAAAATGGAGTACATTTCTATTTTTATGAAAGTTTTCATATATTTACACGTTTTACATTCATTAACTATATATTTCATATATTTTACATATGACTGATGTCGTTTTTGGCATGAGGTTTTAATTTCACAGCTTTTAGTCTATGCCAGTGTATCCTCACTCCCTTCAGCGGTACTTATTTTGAATTTATATATTCAATATAAGAATACTTACGATCACAACTATTACTGTATTTATTGAAAATGTGATTCACTGTACAGCAACTAAAACACAAAAACGCACTAGTAACATTTCTTAATATTCATTTCCTGTTTCAAAAGAACACGTGGGCATTCAGCTAACACAGATCTTCCGTTGTTATGGATACAAATAAATCAAAACAGAATTTATGTTTTAATCCTATGAAAATGTATCATGTATGTCTTCTATATCCATTTGTGTTAATTGTTAATGCGAGCACTGACCTCATTATTTTGTATTAAATTATTTATTATCTTACACATGATACCTGTACATGTGTTTACGAAAATGTATACAGATTTCAAATTTTGCCATATAATTATGACCATCTGCTATTTGTTACATACGAATTTCATGCAATAATACTTAACTGTTTTACCAAAGCTATCTGATAAAATTAAAAAATAGGGCACCAGTAAACGATACATTATACGCCTTCATTTTTATCCTAGGTGTTGCACAAATTAGCATTAAATATTTAATCTGATTGTGGCAAACTTAAATTCCATTTAATACAGGTATAAAGTTCCAGTTTTCTTCTTCGATTGTTTGTAGGTAAATGCTAAGTCCAAGGGTTATAACTCTTGTATATTTTGACAGCATCCCTTTTCTAATTATGCGCATCTTCATATGGTGTTATTTCCTTTCGTAACGTTTCATAAAAAGCCGCAAAGTGTTAAGGAATATTTCTGAGGATAAGTTATTTTGTAAATAAAAAATAAAAGTTCAAATGTCATAATTCCTATTATGTTTGTTTGGACATCATTCCCCTTACAATATGCTGTTCTTTCTTTGAACCAAGTGTCATTAAATCCAACAAAGGGTTTAGGAGGAGATGCCCAGTATTAAATAATTTTGCTTTAAACTAAGTAGTCAATTCGAGCATGTCGTAGTAATATAAGTTGCATGCACGATTGAGGGAGGTACACCGTGGTTGAAATTTTTTTTCAGGGAACCAATTAAATTTGACATAAAAAGTTAGAATTCGCTATTTCTGACCAACACAGCTTTTTCCACTAGAAGTATTAATTATTATGCCATGTCGACTGATGCTGAATAGTCAGCGAGCACATTATTTTCATGACACAACTAATTTAACAGCAGCATTGTTTTGGTGGGGTTTTTTTTTCTTAATGCAGTCGAAAATTGTAGTTTAACATGGGATAAGTAAAATATGTATAACATACAATAAAACATACCCGTCTGGTTTGAAACAGACCGTTGTTGTCATCTCCACTACTCCAAGGAAAAAGAAATATATTTTGATCATAACCATTTTCACCTTATCAACATTTCCTCATTACTTTCAACTCCCGATGCATGTCAATGTTTCAAATCGGAAATAAACATTTTACAAGCATATGGTTACGTTATTCCATAATGCGGAAACAATTTATTCTCAAATCTTAAAATTCAGGATATAGGTATAGGTATGAATGAGTAGGTATACTTTGACATACATTGTCATAGCAGTGCATGCTTTTTCGTAAAAATATTGTTTACGTTCTAACTTTGAACATTTCTGTCCATTAGGAGTACGTGGATTATTTTTTGGCATGTCAACGGCTTTCTTTAGTTTAGCCTTATGGTTAATCTTTTTTTTTTTTTCATATGCTGTTTTCATGAAAATATTATGTAAAAATAGTCACGTTTAATATAACATGATTAAAGTATTGATAGATTTATTCTATCACACATAAATATACGAATAAACAATAGCCATACAATAAAACCTTGTTTTAATGCACTTTTCTACATGATGATAACTACAATATATGACTTCTACTTTGCTACTTTTCTACTGATCTAAAACTCAGGGAAATGATAGCCTACAAATGACGTTTTCATTTGAATTTTATGACGTCATAATTGTTTTACGTCAGATACCGTCCGAAATGGGAAGTAACTCTGTCACTGAGAATGGGTTATTAAATACAGTAGTCAGTAAATAATTGATCGAATATTAGAACAATATTTGGGACACCATTTACACATCTGGACAACTTTGGTCTATTAAGTGATGTTCAAGTAAAATACGAAAGTAACTGGTGTCACATGACTATGGCACTAACAGCAATGTACCAAGGTGGACATTCACGGGCCCCTGAAATTCTGAGGTGAGACCATGTGCCCGGGAGGAATGAGAATGAATCAACTGAAAATCGAAAGAAAAATATATTTGAAGAGCAAACTCATTAGAGTCCACCATCTGAGGACAAAGGTGTTTATGACGGTGATACTCCTTAATTTTAGAATAATTTTCGGATTTAGATTACGCTTTACTCTCTCCTTGTATTGAGTAACTATCAATATAGTTTGATCAGCGCACTTTATTATCACAATACATTACTCATATGACGTTCACCAATTAGGAAATTTTAAAATTAACTAGATTTATTATACCACCTGCAAACAATTTTTTTTCGGGGAGGGGGGTTATATAGGAATCACCCTGCCTGTCTGTCTGTTCTAATTTGTCCATAACTTTTTACCCCCCTGTCAGATAATATTTCACACATGATGTGTCATAGCCTTGACCAAAGGTCATATCTCCAAGGTCAAGATCACATTGTACACATGGTCAAAATCATTGTCCGGGCCATAACTTTTTACTGCTATGTTGGATCTGGATAACATTTCAAGCGATTCTTGTAAATGCCCCAAGAGTGTCATGACCTCGACCCAAGATCATATCCCGTCTCCGAGGTCCTTACTGCTACGCAGGATCTGGATACTATTTCACACAATTGTTTTCCATGATCCAAAGATGTGTATCACATTGTACGGAGCGTGTTGTCCGCCTGTCTGTCCACAAAAATTGTTCGGGCAATAATTCCTTCCTTTTAATCTGGAGGCGAATAATATTTTGCACAATTATTGTTCATGACCGAAGGGTGAGTCATTGCCTTGAACCAAGATTATATCAACAAGGTCAAGGGCGCAGTGCATATATAGCCAGAATTAATGTTCGAGTCATAACTTCTTCCATTTACTTTGGAGGGAGATACTATTTTGTACAATTGTTGTCCATGACCAAAGGGTGTGTAATGACCTTGAACCAAGGTGATATTTACAACGTCAAGTTCACAAGTAGCCAGAAACCTTGTCTGGGCCATAACGTCTTCCTGTTACGTTACTGGAAGATTGTATTTTACACAATTATTGTCCATGGCCCAAGGATGTGAAATGACCTTGTACAAAGGTCATATCTACAAAGTCAAGGTCAGAGTGCACACAAACCAAATTGGTCGAGGGTCATTAATTTATTATGTTGACCTCATAGCGTGTAATCAATTGTTTTATAATACCGAAATTTTGCATATCACGCCTGGTATTGTTGACATACAAGTAAACAAACAAGTTATCACAGCAGTTATAATCCATTTCATAGTTCCAGATTATTTATATTTATGGTTCGTATCTGAGGCGTGCGATCGCCGCCATATTGAATTTCCACGTCTGTCACGTTTGGCGGTCATTATTTACATAAATGACCAGATCATTATTTCCGGTCAATATTTATCACTTGGTGAATTTCTCAGTCTGAAGTAATTGCTAATTGTTCATTATCGACAATTATTTATTATAATTTTATATATTAGTGTTCAGTATTCGGAAGTGGAGAACTTAACTAGTTGGTGTCTAGTATAAAGAGTATTTAACACAGTAAAATATAAAGTAATGTGTTACGGTAGATATTTGCACGTAGAAATGAGAATTGTTTTTCGTGTTTTGCGTTGCATTGTTGTGTAAGTTCATTTACATTATTTTCTTTACCAACTGCATTTACACACCAATGCAGCCCTCATCCCGAAATAAAAAAGGAAAGAAAAGGTCAAAATCAAGACGAAAAACGATTCTTAAATTATATATTTAAAATGTGCTTAACCCCCAGAATGCCCAAATACGTCGAATAATTTTGCAGTTCCGATATCGGGATTTTTTTCAGAGCAAAGGAACAGATTAACAGCGAAATATAAGGAGAGGATGTTACATACCAAATAAAAAAAATTATTAGATATAAATGATGTTTAAGAAGCGATTACATTGATTTTAGTGTTTAATGTTATTAGTGCCCATTTTGTGATAACGATTAACCAGCTATTGAAATATGTATTCGTAAGTAAATCTATAAAATGAAAAGTGAACGTAATTGACCGCTACTAATTCTTCTGCCGTGATGATAAGCATGTGATTGCTAGCGTGACAGTGACTGTAAACTTGAAAACTTGTACAATGAATATGTCAGGGTATTCTGGTCATTTAAAGTTAGAAATTATGAAATTTTGATTATATAGGGTTTTTTTTCCATTTTCAAAATGTTTCCTCTAAGGACACGACTAGCACATCAAAGAATGTACTTGAAATCGTTTTGCATCCAGGAAGTTTTATGTAAGGGGCTTTGTCAATCTCGACTTGTTTTGGTGTTTTGAAGTTTAGATATACTTGAATTGTTATTTTGATTATGGGTTAACTGCAGGATGTCGATGTAACAGTTACAAGAGGAAAGAAGGTGAAGATAGAAAATAAATAAATTAATTAAACGATTGTTCTCGTTAAAGTTCATGGGACATTTTCAGAAATTGTGCCAATTGAAATGGAAACAATCAGAAAAAAATCATATTGAATTTAAACTCTTTTATTCAGCGAACTAACTTGTAAGTATGATAAGAACTTAACAACAAACATTGAGACCTTAAACATGTCAAATAACTTTTCTGTGGTTTAATATATGAACTGCATTGATGCAAAATGTCCCTCATGTTACCAAATATATATCATATTTTTTTCATAATGCATCTTAAAAATTCAAAATGTTTTGTCTTCTGTTATGTGTTGAAGTCGAGTATTTTTCACCAGCATATTGATTTTTCGTTTGCCAAGATCACATTAAATTTTAAGGCTTAAACAAAAGCAAATCTTCATTAAACGTGTTTTTCAGTTAACAAGTGTTTGTAATACTGACATTTCAAAATATATAAACCTAACCAATTTTTCACCAAACATACTTCTGCGTTGTATCTTTTTATCAAATAATTATTGTTTATAAAATATTATGTTTGCTTGTAATAAAAAGAAAAAACTATCTGGTAACAGGAATGACATGTCAGTAACATGAGAGACAGAAAAGTAACAGCAGTGACAAACTTTTGCCACGTTGACTTAAACATCTACACAATATGTTCATGTAACAAGAAAATTAGGTTTAATCAAATATTAAAACATGTTTGGAAACGTGTCTAACTACTTGTTTCACGTTGAAAGCATTCATTATGACATACTTGTTTATAATGGTAACGGTAAGGACATATGGTAACAGCAAGGACATATGGTAACAGTAAGGACACAAATGTATATGACATATTTTGAAAAGTAGCAGAAAGAACAATTTTGCCCAGAATATATGACCCATTTTATGTCATTTTACCAAAAAAACATTCATAAGCTGTTATTCGTTATTCGAATTTATCAACTATGCACAAGACAATAAGAAAATCTTTGTTATATGATAGTCTGCCATATCCATTCAGATTTATGACCAAATCTTGACCTTTTCACCAAAGCTGACGTTTTTAATGGATTTGAGAGGTTTCAGTGGGACAGTAGCGATGGAATGCAATTGCTAATGGGACGCTGGCTCCCTCTAAACTCCTATTCCTATCCCATTTGAAATTTGCAGTTGTTCCTCAATTATGATAGAATAAAGTCATAATTTTTTCGGACTTTTATAGAGAGAATTTGAAATTGATTACTTCATAACTTTGTCAAGAATTTCTTTCCAAATAATTGGATCAACTTGAAAATGAGAAGATGAGCCTTCTGTTCTAGTTGGCTCTGGTATTAATGTAACTATATTTTCATACAGGTACCAACATTTATCTTTAATCTTCCTTGGCCAAAAGAAATAGTTGCTGTCATTCTGTCTCCCAAAGCGATGCATGCAGTTGACATATACATCGTCAAAACCAGCATCTTCAACATATCCAGGATATGGCAGACCATCATACAAGACAACAACATACATTCCCAAGCAATCTTGGGGATCAGTAACTTCGCGTAAAATCCCTATAGTTACTGATCCATCTACTTCCCCTTCATTCCCAGATTCTGTCATCTTGTTAGTCCTTGACACCCTTTCCTCTACTCCATTCACATATTCTGTACTCCTTTTAGTCTCCGTCCCACATTCTTCCTGTCCACTCACAGATTCATTACTCTCTTTAGTCTCTGTCGACCCACTCTCATTAGTCACTGTCGACTCACTTACTTTAGTCTGTCAACCCACTCGCATTAGTCACTGTCAACCCACTCTCTTTAGTTACTGTCGACCCATTCTCATTAGTCACTGTCGACCCACTCTCTTTAGTCACTGTCGACCCACTCTCTTTATTCTCTGCACCACATTCTTCCCCTCCACTCACAGATTCATTACTCTTTTTAGTCACTGTTCGACCCACTCTCTTTATTCTCTGCCCCACATTCTTCCCCTCCATTCACAGATTCATTACTCTCTTTAGTCACTGTCGACCCACTCTCTTTATTCTTTGCCCCACATTCTTCCCCTACATTCACAGATTCATTACTCTCTTTAGTCACTGTCGACCCACTCTCTTTATTCTCTGCCCCACATTCTTCCCCTCCATTCACAAATTCATTACTCTCTTTAGTCACTGTCGACCCACTCTCTTTATTCTCTGCCCCACATTATTCTTCTCCACTCACAGACTCATTACTCTCTTTAGTCACTGTCGACCCACTCTCTTTATTCTCTGCCCCACATTCTTCCCCTCCACTCACAGATTCATTACTCTCTTTAGTCACTGTCGACCCACTCTCTTTAGTCACTGTCGACCCACTCTCTTTAGTCACAGACCCACTCTCTTTAGTCACTGTCGACCCACTCTCTTTAGTCACAGACCCACGTGCTCCTTCGTTAACGTTTAATTCCCTTTCGATTTGAAGAACTGGTACAAAGTGATTAGGTATCCAATGTGGAGATGACAGATCTTTTCGAGTCGAAGTCCATAATATGTAAGCAACATCTTCCCCCAATGGTTTTTTCCGCGGAAGAATTAGTCTGTTTAGATCTCTTCTGACCACCGTATTGCCAAGCATTGGATAGACAGAATACATTGGCATTTGCAACACACTGGATAGTGCAAATATTTGCCATATACCCATGTAGGATTTTGGTCTTGCAACATTCATTGCTTCCTTCTGGTAGATTCTTTCGATCTCCATTTCAGTTAGGACGCTCCCTGGAGTATACTCCTCAGAATGCATGGCAAACGCTTTTTTGACGTTTTGATTTGACGTCTCATCTGGCAATCCTTTTGTGAGGTTATATGTATCCAGGTAATAGTCTTAATTTAGTGTAAGTTCAATTACTATTCTTGCTCTTATTTCGTCGGTAAAGTGATCGTGTCCGAAGGCATATACGCTTCCCGAGGCAGGTAGACAATCACCATCTGCCTTAACTGATACTGGGAATCTAGTTTTATCATCCGGCACATCAGATGGGTACACGTCTATGGCAGTGTCATCGACGTCAAGTCCTTCTTCAAGGATATACCTAGGTTCAGCGGCAATGTTTTTGAAATTCGTGTTCGCACAGGCAAGCTCGAGTTCTTCGAATGTTTTACATTTCAAGAAGCAAAGGAGGAGATTGTGGAATATATTCGTCATGTTTGTTTGGATGGCTTGTGATGTTTCTTTGTGATTTTCAGTGCTACTTGAGTTGCCGGTAGTTGGTTTGTTTGTCACACACTCTGAGGTTCCTTCCTCATGTCCATAAGTGGATTCATTAATGTTCACCGATTGCCCCAAATTAGTGTTTTCTCTATTCGTTTTTCTTTGTCTTTTTCTCTTTTTTGTTTTTGTGCTGTTTTTCTGTTTGTGTTGCAGCACTGTTTTCAGGTTTGTCTCTGGCTGATGTTGTCCTTTTTCTCTTTAGTGTCCTTTCTGTTTTGTTAACAAAGGAGAAAGTTTGTAGCTCGTGATCGGAACATTCTACTTCGACACAAGTGCAGCTGACATCACGATATTGAATTTCTCCCTGGGAACTGGTAATGAGCTGATGCAACTTCATGGTGCCTGGGACAGTTTTCATAGTTTTTCCTTTCAGTTTTTCTTCTGTCAGTTTAATATCAGACTGTTGAATTTCATAAAGTTTTATTGACGTTTTCGATGTTTGAAGTGCACTCATGAATGTAGCAGCGTTGATAATATCAATTTTCCCTTGGTGTACACATGCATCGGCAGTTCTTTTTAGAGAACCACCAATACCGTCTGGAATGCCATTCCCATGTCCAGCTTCTAGGAATTTCCAAGTTGCCTCCTTATACCCCAGCTCAAATATTTCTGTAGAAAAGAGGAAGAAATTGGTTTTCTCTCTATATTGTGGTGTTGGTCCGTCACTGTAGAAATGGAGAACTTCAACTTCAGGATATTTCTCCTTGATTTCGCGAAGGACTGGAGAAAGATGAGTCCATATGGCTGCTGGATCATGTTGTAAAGAATCAGACACTCCACAAAATGAAACTGAGTGGTCTTCGTTTCCGCGAACTTTGTAATATCCGGTATGAAGGGTTATTTGGGTCTTTGAAGCGCCAAAGTGCATGCTCTGAACTTCGGTCGTACATTTTGAGACATAATTCTCAGAGAAATCGATATGCACGAAGCATTCCGATTCCTTCAAACTTTCTTTAACATGTTTGTAATGTCTGTGTTGGTTTGTAATGTTGAACGCATGACGTCTGTACCTCCAAATCTGTTCATGGAACTTATCTCTGAGTTCATCAATTGTTCCATTTTCAATGGCTTTCACTGTCAGCACTAGATCTTTCTTTTCTCCATTTTTCAGTATGCGCTCCTCCTTCACGCTCTTCCATTGTTTCCATGCAACCTCTTTCTGTACATCAGGAATTGTCATGGCCATCATTTTAAGGTGGCATTTATTGCACTCCCCATACATACACTTTTTACTTGATTTAGAACATACTACATAATGCAGCAAGTCCTCAGTCTTTCTATTAGGTATTGCTTTTTCCTTATACAACGCCTCAGTCAAGTAGTCAGTGTTTTCACATAATGTACATGCACATGTGTTTCTGTCTTTTTCTGAAGGTGCAACAACCCGAAACGGTCGTAGACGAGTGAATGTTGTATAGCTGACGTCAATTTTGTTTTCTGCTTGAAACTTCTTATAAATATTTCCTATGGTATCACAATTTGAATTTGATTCCTTGCTATTGCAGGCCACATTTGTATTTTATTCGAACACTCTGGTTAGCTAATATGAAAAAAAAAACCCAAAACTTGCCCGGAATAACCATGCAAAAAAGTTTTGCTTATATTTAGCTTGACATAATATCTTGCTCTGATAAAGGAACCGAAGCCCCCACCTATTATCAAATGCACCGTGCCTAACTAACATTCCCCTATGAAAGCGACATCTGATTGAATTTACATTGACCATTACGACTGATAGATGAATGAAAATACAATATATGGTATAAAGCACATGAATAGGAACTACCATTGCGGATACGAAGGTCTACAAATAACTACATTAGGTACGTCATATAAATACATAAAATATGCTTGGAAATCAGATGAAATATGTATCTGTGCTTGGACTTTGAGAATGATTAACGGTTTGGTACCTCTTCGATATTGATGAAAAATGTGCAACAAACAGTTTACATTATCTACATGTACGTGATTTTAGTAACAGTGTTCTGATATCCCAAATAAAGGTCAAGACCACGCCTACATCCTGAAAAAATAACGTCAGCACTCTGTACCTTGGGAAACAAAATTTGACATGGCCTGTCATGAAATCCTAATGGCTTTATCCATATAGAATTGTAACGGGTTTTACGGAAGAGGACAACGGTCTAAATTTTCTTTAGGAGACACTATTACCTAAAACGGAGGTACAAACTCATAACTAGGAGATGTTATCCTCTAAATATGACTTAACTATAAACAAATCAGGAGATAATTAGGAGATACTCGCTCATAATTAGGGAAAACTACCAACTTGCATAACAATGGTTGTATTTTTACATTCATCAGTCCTTGGGAAGAATCTAAGAATGGTGGAGGTATTGGATTGATATTTACGCCTCGAGTTACTACATTGCTAAACACACACACAGTCATCAACTTACGGGCTCTGAAACGGATATTGAAAAGCAGTAATTTTGTTTCTCCGTCCACCATTTTACTGATATTGTTGATGTGGCATTGTTTTAATTGATGAACGTTTAGGATACCAAATCATGCATTTCAAATATAGACAAGACGGGCTTGTCATCATACAGGAAACTGTGCGCATTTTGGATTTGGATTCTTCGGGTAAAGTTCTAAGGCGGCGTCACATTACAAAGAACAGAGTACTTGAACCATGAACCGAACTGACATATGGACAATTATGTTAAACTTAAACCTCACGGATTTTGTATAAGTGGAGCAATCGATGAGTTTTCAGGGCGTCTTTTGTGACTAGATGTCCACTGTACCAGCAGTGATCCTAAGGTATGGGGCTTGGTATTTTATTAAGGAAGTCCAAAAGCGGAAATGATGTTCAGCTGGTATCCGGGCCGATAAAAGAAGTGAAAATTCGCATGTCAGAGATATGCAAATGGTAACACAGTAATGGTCAACATGCGATTTGATTTCCTAATGGGTTCAAGCAATCCTAAGCAAGACAGAACACTGGTAGGGGATCGTTCGAAGAATAAACACACAACATTGGATAGATTTTTTTTTCATTGCTGAGACATGGTGGCCTGTTCATCTTTTGTTATAATCACATTGTTTTGTTGATAAATCATCGATACAATCATGTTTTACATATACCATTCAGGTTAAGATGGATATATTATTGCTTACCATAGGCAGTTGATTAGAATGATTGCATGAAAGACTATCTCAACTATAGCACTGATATATATTCATTGTGAAGCTGTTTGTGTCAAATTAAAAACAGAATGACATTAACATGCCCTTTTTGTTTCAGGCGGAACTTGTTCGCGTTGTTGTGCCTCGGAACGCAATCGTGTAAGATTATTAAAGACTTCCTAAAATTGTCATCTGGACGATCATCCGTAACGTACAACTGCCACGAAGTGTATGATAGAGGCAGACAATAACTTGTGCAATGTAGAAAGAGAAACAGATTTGAGCGAAAGACACTACACTTAAAGGTCCACTTAAGTGTGACAACACGGCACTCGAGTTGTGTGCTCTCTTGAATGAGGATCACGAAACACAGGAAGTTACGTCAACAAAAGAAGCAGTTATTCTGTATAGACTCTTAGGAGAAAAGATTGTCAGAGGGTTAGCTTTTACATGAATATGCACAACATTGGTCGACAAAGTAATTGGACACAGCAAGCTCATGCTTAATTCATTAATTCATTTGACAATAAATCACATATATGTATATCATTGTATTTCTATTGTAATTATAAATGATGCTTTGTAACATCTGCTCCTTTTATAGAAATAACATGAATTAAAATAAACCAATCACCGCCAATATCCCTTAAGTTTTATGACACCCGAAAAATGCTATATTTTATGTATTAAAGACAATAATGTAAAAAAAACCCACACTTTGGAGACGCTGCTATCCATCAATTTCAACCGACAACTGTAGCATTTATTTTGCGTTTAATACGGCAAGCACCATATCAATTACATTTCCTACATAAATACATGCAAATTCATGTTACAAATTGAAAGTTTTTGTCTTAATGAATTTTTGTGTGAAATAATGGAGCATTAAGAATTCGTGATAACGTTGTGAAAGATAAATAAAACTATGCGTCAAGGCTAATGCACCAAGTATGAAAATTCTATAGTGGGTCAACAGATAACACCTAAGCTAGTGTTTTCTAAAAGAAGGTCAAACAATTAAACACTTGGTAACAGATACTAGAAGAAATATTGGTCAAGAGGAATAGATATGCTAAATATAAGTACTGTCATAATTGGACTGAAGGATAAAGGCAAAATTAAAGTATGTGTAACCGGCAGACAAATATTCAAATGGATGGCCAAACAAACGCCTGGAATTTAATGCCCCCTTGCTTCTACAGAAAAGGGAGTCTGCAGTTAGACATATTCTAAATACGGTAGGAAATAGGTAACTCATCACAGCTGTGCGGTATATCGCTAAAGAGACCGCTACTATACAAACTGTAACGTTATCATTATACGAAAGTAAAAAGACATTTTATCTCATCCGTCTGTTTTACGATCTCCATGGGGACAGTTTATTCAGTTCTATTTAGAGTAAGGCTGAATTCAGATATACTAACGTTTAATTCATAAAAATCATAGTCGTTATCCGTGAAGGTTCCATTCTTGCACTACTGAAGTCTATCGTTTGGTTATGTAGTTCTCATTGAGGTGAATCCTCGGCCACGTGGCCGGGGTGCAAAATTTGACCCTGGCCGTCAGTGTGGATACTAGACCTTTGTCCCACACAATGAGTGCAGGAAATTGGTCCACGTCTTACACGTTGCTGTATAAAAATGTACACGAGTTTCTGTCATTTCCCTCTTTATCCAATGTATATAAATACAGGGTTACAACTCCTGCTTTGAAAACTTTAAAAGACCAGGTCAATAGCTGCAGTAAATGGTACAAGGGACTTCTTTGATATCAAGTAGGTCAAAGTAATTTTCCTTCTTCACTTTTGTGAATTCAACCAAACTCAACTTACCTGGTCTTCATTCTTGCACGTGCTTTCGGAGGATCACTTGCAGATGATGATTCCTTGGGCGGTCATTTTGCTTTTAAGAACCTCAACCAAACAATAAACGTGACAGTTTAATCATAAAGAAAGCCTTGTGTTCTAGTTAACTATTCTCTTAAATTTGTGTTATAACCTATTATGTGATTTAAATGGACATGAAATACTTAAGGTTCTGGGCAGCCATTCTGAAATATTATTGCGATCATGTATAAAGTAAATCGTTAGTGCCAGGAAAAATTTTACCTATTCTGTGAAATACTCAAATCTATGACCACAGTAAAAGTTAATGGATTGGACAAGATTAAACCCATCATATACATTGTGACCTTCACCAAGGTTTAATTCATTATACACCCTTGGGTCATGGACAAGAGTTTGTAAAATATTATATTATAATTTATAGATTATATCATAACGCTTGCAGGTAGTTAAACGTTATGGCACGGACATTTTTTGCCACAATATTCTCTGTTTTCTTGACCTTGGAGGTATAATCTTGGAACAAGGTCATAACACACCATTTGGTTCTCGACAACAATTCTTGGATATATTATTCAAATTCATGCAGGCAGTAAAAGTTATGTCCAGGACAAGGTTTCATCTCCATGTGCACTGTGACCTTAAATCCAACAATATGATATTTGATCACAATGATTACACATCCCGGGGTAATGGGGAAAATGTGTGATATACTATTAAAATCTATGCAAGCAGTAAAATGTTATGATTATCAAAGAATTTACCAATCATATGCACTTTGACGGAGCATCTTTTTCACATTCCGAGCTGCAGTACCAAGTGCTACCACTAGATGTCATTTTAACGTCCGTTATATCCGGTGAGAATCGGGAAACTACTGAGCAAATGGTTCCATCAGCAACAGAGGAGCATTACCTAGGTAATATAGTTGAAACCATTAAATGAATTGCACTTGATCCATTATCTACCTCTCCTTCCAAATGGTCAAGTGAAATTGACGATGTCTTTGCACTAGAGCCGATAGTTGCTATTTAAGGTCATCTAAGCGAAGCTTACGACACACGGAGTATTAATAAGCAACGAGATTGCTGGTGCACAGAGAAAAGAAAAAGGTACAAGAAGTAAATGTGCCCTGTCTTAATTCATATTCTCACCATTTTTGAAATAGCTCGTTTAAATCGACGAGTTGTAATTTCTCTTTCATGATACTAATTTAAAATTAGATAATGTAGATAGATTTGAAAAGAAATCAACAACTTGGCTTTATATGGCGCCGTGCTATACGTATTCACTGAAAATGGTGGTCTCAGTCAGAGCGTTGTTGCGCCCTTCGTATCGACGTATTAACGTTATGACCTTTATATTCAATAAAAATGAATTTTGAGACAACCCCTGAAATCAGCACAAAATTACGTATCTGTGGCATATGAAATAACATCCGCTATAGTAAATTTTGTTGTGAGATTTTAAAGTGAACAAAAATGGGTAGCAATTTTAAAGAATAGTCACTAGAGAAGAAAAAAGAGATCTTTAGAGTAATAAACGAAGGATTAAGGATTAGTGAAATTTCAAGGATGTTAGAAGTGCCAGAATCTACATGCAAATCTTTTTTAAAGACTTTTAGGAACGGGGTAACCTGTTGAAGACTTTAAAAGACCTGGTCGTCTGTTGTGAGGAGACCAAGTTGCTTCGGTTGCTGAATGGTGTTAGAGGATATTACATTCGCATTTTGTTTTCGAAATACTTTAAACCAAGTCAGTAAGATGTTCAGCGGAGTTTGCACAAAATCAGATTTATTGGAGAGAAGTTAGGAAAGGTATGGTGCTCAAACATGTCAACCCCCCCCCCCCCCCGCCCTAAAAAAATCAAAATACAACGAAGATTAACTGTAAAGAATGTTAAACATGATCTTCCGTGTTGAGACACAGGTCGTACTTCGTCAAAATAATATATTTGCACATTTGCTGTTGTTATACGGTATCAAACAATACTTGCGATCACAGTTATTATTGCCTTTATTGCAAAAGAAAAATTATTTACATGGAATTTTCTGTGGTAAAAATACTATTCTATATCCTGTTGTTTATATTTTCTATTACTGTGCTAATAAGGACAATGATACAGAAACATTTACACATCCAATAATATATGTCAGTGATGCTTCTTTTAAACACACAGTGAGATTTTAAGCTATAATTTTTTTTTTTTTAAATAAAGTAAGGAGTTTTAGGATGATAAAACAGATCTACAGGATAAAACAGTATAAAAGTTCCGAATAAGCACAACAGGTTAATAAACAATTAATTATCTTTTAAATGCCATGTATTGAATTTTCAATGTTTTCAATCAAAACATCAAACAACATGTTTGAGATATCTAACCATGTATGAAAAAACAAGAGATGTCAAAAGTCTTTTTTGTATTTAGCATTATATTTAGGTCGTCCACTTTTGAACCTCTGAGATATATGATTAACGCACATGCACAGATTTCCCCTAAGAGACAAATTAAATTATTCTAACATAGTTTGCTTTACATGTTTTCATTGCGCAAACTTGTTGGAATTCATTGAAAATAAATCTTAATGTGTAATATAAAGAAATGTATTTTGTGTCGTTGATTGTGTTATTGCTCTAACGTTGTCAGTATTTACACTGAAGAACGACTACAATACAAGATTTATTTTTCTCCCGTTAAGCATTGTTTGTCACATCACCCGTACGGCTGAATGCAATGTGTACTCGGGAACATATTGTTCCTCCTCAGCGGTATGCCATATACAACTTGCGATATGAATCAAACGTGTTTCGGGTATGAAGTTCAGTGAGCCTAAAGTAAACCGACCCATCGGAAATGTTGAAGGCTAAATAGCTTTTATTGTGCAAAGAAATATTTATGGAAATTTTAAAATGCAAATGTATATAGAATCGGCAGCAGGGTTTGCTTTTCAAATTCTGAATAGTCTAAAACTGAATAACGTTTACATGAAAGGCATATTTTTACTGTAAATTTTTAATTAAATGTTTTTGCTCTATCCTAGTATAATTTAAAAGATAAGACATTGCAGATCACATTACATACACTTATATTCGTGTCACTGTGACGAAGTATATACTTATAGGAAATATATACCCTTGTTGGAATTCTGTTCAGTGTAAAGTGAAACATTCTTTATCTAATTTAAAGTATAGAGTGCGGCGGAATATTGAATTCTTCCACGGAGCAAAGAACATAAAATACATAGGACACAACTAAATCCTTTTCTGTTTATAATCTTTTATTTCCGAAGCATTCATCGAATATAGATAAAACAGTTAAAACAATGCAAAAAATGCATACAGGATGTCGCTAAAATATACCATTACACTGAAATTGACACTGTCAACGAAAGGCGATTAATAAAAAACTTAAAGTAAAACCAAAATACAAAACACAAAAAGAAAAAAACAAAACAAAAAAAATAAAACTACCTTTGATTCTTCTTAATATTATTCATCATCACTATAAACAATGTATATATCTATTACTGAACGATACGCTTTATTCTTTTAAATAAAGACTTCATGGTCACTGAAATTAAAGCATGTAAATATTTTAATATGCATTACAATTAAGCATGTTAGAGTTGTCTTCCTATGTAGAATCATTTATAGTAAATGCAAGAGTCGTCTTTCCTTATAAAAAGTAGAACTCGGCTTAACTTTGTTCTCGGGTTGGTATTTCTAGTACTCCTGTAGATATCCGACCAAGACCAGCTAGCACATATATCATTCTTCTTCTTTCCCTCTTCTGAATTTTTTGTTTTATTTCTTTTCTCTTTTTTACGATCGGAACATGTTTTACATTGAAATAATATAAGTATACATACACTACAATTATTCTAACCACTGAGTTTGTATTAGTGAAAGTTAATAATCAACCCAGTAATACATTGTATATTATTTAAAATAATAATGGTTTATTGTTATTTTGTTTAGAAGAAAGTATTTTAGGTACTCTCTAATTAGAGTATTAAATCGTTTTAATTTTCAGATTGTTGATCTTGCTTGCTCACCGCCATCCATTTTCCCAGTATCAGGCGGCAGCAAATAGGTTCTACTACATGATTGTAATGCTGTGGTAATATTGTCATAGGTGTTTTCGTGTTCAGCATGCACACATACTTCAAGTTTGTTAATCTTATATCCTTTGTCATTTTCACAACAAGAAATTGCGATCTCACGTGCAGGAACGAGGCACTTGTTATAGAGGTTAGAATTATCAACCGAATCCTCGGACAGTTTGTTGTCAAAACATCTCAAGTTATACTCCTCATAATTGTTCTCCATGGCATCAAAGTCGAAACTGTTGCACGATATATTGCGAATGCGAAGTTGTAGTGTTTTGTATTCCGAAGACTGTCGTTTTAAATAAGCATTATCCGATGCCGGTAATGTTATGTTGTCATAAATTCCTACAATGGGTTCTACTGGATCATGGTTGCCTACTGTCCCTCCTATAGTCTCGCCGAAAGAAGACTGTGTTAATGTGTAATTGGCATTTGAAATTGATACATTTGCTAGGTTTCTTCGATTATTGTTTCCAGGAGCTGAAGTATTAGATTATAGTGTATCAATGCACCATTGCATTATAAGACACCTTAAATTAAAATAAATCAATAGGAATGATACCCGTACTCTAAAAGAATTTATACTTTTGTTAGAAGGAAAACGCAGTTTTCGTTTTACTTACCTTTGAAATGTAAAATTTTCGAAACCTGTCCGATGTCGAATTTCCTAAAGCAAGAAAAAGAAAACAATTGTAGTTATTATCATTATTGGGTTGGGGGTTGTTTACAGGGGATAAATAAAAGTACCCAACTGAAATCCCCACAAAAATGCACTGTTAATAATATAATGATAAAAACAGCAAAAATGCAGCTGCAATACCGACTAAGGACGGTCAATTGATATGACGGTACTCAATAACTTGTAGTTACCCAACCCACCTAACCTCCGGAAGGCCCCCGGTTATGACTCCAGCCGTGGACACACCGTTATCCTGTCTTTCGGGTAAGAGCAAAAATTGAGTACACAGTAGGCATTACACGCAACCGATCTCACACTGCTGCGGGTGGATCCCTTGCAGAGATATAGATTTCTATGCAATGCATCAAGCAGATGCGGTTATTATATATACGTGAATTAATCATTGAGTGACGTGAAACAATAACCGATAAATCAACAATCAAAGCTGGTAGATAGATAAGAGACAATGATATCTCCGATCCCCTCTCGCCTCTGATTTTCAGAGGTCGATAATTTTCAACAGGATGCTTTTCAGTCTGTTACAAAATTAAATAAATCTAGTTCCTCCTGTATATTACGGTTGGAACGTTCATAGGAAATAATGTCTGAAAAGTTTGTTTATACTTCCGTGCTTAGGTAATGAATTAAATCTACCTTCCGTCGTCCCCGTGCCACGGATGTATACACTGATTTAGTTTTGACATCAGACGCATGACATAGTTTAAACTTGTTCCTGATCAAGATCACTCCACTTTATCATTGAAGAAGAAAATGTCTTTATACAAGGATGTTATATACGGATCAAAGTACACAGTCGTTTTAACATTTACATATTCTATCCCACGCTTTTGATTACAAAATTACAATTTAAATTTATTTAAAATGTTAAAATGAAGTGCATGGTAAAAGTACAAAATGGATTACACCATACCTCAGTTTATAGCAGCACAGTACACCAACAGTTAAGCAAGAGAAGCAGATGACCAATATCATACTTATACGAAAAGGGGTGGTATTCACGATTATAATGCTTGTATCACTACGATCTACAAAATTGCAAAGAATAATAAAGAGATCTGACACTTTGAATATATTCCTGATATGATGATGATGATGATGATAATTATTGTTGTTATTATTGAATTTTCAAAGCAAAATCAGAATAAGAGTGATATGATATAAAACGTTGTGCCTAAAAGAATACGAATAAAAATGAAAATACATAGTAGTACATATATATGTGGATAAATTTAGTGAGCTGTGCAGTGATGTACCAGACTGGAACCTTTTAAGGATAGATCTAGATGTAATTTATTTGTATCTTTATAGGTGTGCGTATGTATATATGAACGTGTAATATTTATAGCAAAAGATGATCCGCCAATGGAAATCCTCCACTCCCTAACTACAAAGATTTACCATACCATACACTTGTAATTTCGCTGAATCAATTTCATTCGAATGTTTAATTTCCGAAGGAAATCTGCATGATCTTAACTTCTCTAGCCTGTGATATCACTGGGTATACATGCGATGTATAGAAATATGAATTCGAATTTTACACTTTTTGTACGTAGATTGAGTCGATAAGCGAATATTTCGACTTAAACGCTCTGCCAACACGAGACACGAGTCAATATTCTATTTTGTTTAAACACCTTCCTATCTCAATGGAGTTTCTTATCGTTCTTGAGGATATGGCATCAAACATCTTCACGTTTCTCCTCAAAACATACTATCAAAGAAGCCGGACTAAGTAACCTAGAATTAGTTCATCGCCTAACATATTTTCTCTCTCGCTGATTTCTCTTTCTTTGAAATGGTAGATGACGTCTAACCGTGTTTTGGGCCACAGGAGGTCCTTGTTTGTGAGTGAACACTGATTCAAACAGCATGTGCATTTGAAGGGTTGGTGGACAATTTCAATCGGAAGCTGGGGTTTAAGGTAGACAATCTTTAAACGGAAAGTGATTGTTAGCGTTCCAGTAAATACCAGTTGTGTCCTTCATCTCTATGTACTAATACGGGGGATTTTTTTGGTCGTTGCTCTCTACAGGAGTAGAGAGTTAAAGTCTGTGTTCAAATTCACATGCAGAACATTGACGATGTTCTGCCCATGGGCGGTCCAGACTTTAAGGTTATCATTCGGTGTTTGTATTCCGTTGGGCTTGAGATCAGCAACACGAGATAGAAAAATGCATCTGCTTCAATCGTAGACCTACTCTCATCTATCGATAGGGATGGTCAGTTACACACTTTCCGTTACATGAAACATAACGATTTCACTAATTTGCTCTCCTAGAATAGCAACATGTCGTCATCGCCTGTCGACTCTCAAGAATTTAATGTAAAAATCTGAGATACCGATCCGATTTCGTCTTTTTACCGATCTGAAAAATTATCGGTATGCCTTTGCCTCCTAATACGAGAATACTTGTGACAGGTGTAGTATGACTGCAGTAGAAGCTCACTCCCTCAGGATACTTATATCATCCACTTTAGTATTTTAATTTTTTTTTTTTTTCTTGTTTCTTGGAATTTTCAGTGTTTAATCTGGATTATTAATATCGGACATCCGGTGGTTGTCTTCGAAACGTGTATGATACTTTATTTATATTACTTAAATTACGAATGTATGAAGTACGAATATATACAGTACATGTAGTTATGTAGTTTTCAATGACAATCAAAATTAATATAGTGACGACACACATACTTGTAACTATGAGACTGAGACACACATACTTGTAACTATGAGACTGAGACAACCCGTCGCGGGAAAGCAAACCATTCCACTGCTACAATTACACTTCCGTTTACACAAGTGTCCGTAATAGCCTGAGGGACAAGGGAATGAACAATTGCTGCCAAATGTCCCAGAGGGACAAGCTGCAAGAGAACATTTTTAATAAAACCTACTGTGCTGATATAGAAAATTTACATCGCATACAAGGTCAATACTGCGATTTCATAGTGCAAATGAAACTTCCGTTCAAAGAGATGTTTTAGCAGCCATAAATTCAATCTGGAATATTTTACGTAGGTCTAGTAGTTGTAGGAATTAAGACTTCTTGCCATTGATTGTTTTCCTTTGATAGGTATTTAGGACTTTTATCCTTTTACATAAATTTTGATTGGTTTCTCGTTTTCCTTTGACGAGTGTTTTCAGGACATGTGTATTTTATACATTAAAAGGGACCTATGAATTATTGAAAAAAATGAAACGATATATGACCATATTGGTTCTATCAATGTCTTTTAATGGTTTTTCTTCTATTGTATTTTATAATAAACAATACCTACGGTCACAACGATTGGTGTCTTCATTGAAATAGTAATTCCAACAGCAACCCAATCTAAAACACGAATGTTCACATATCAGTGAAGGATGTCGATATATAACATGAAATTTTGTTATGTGTATCTTAAATTCAAAATGAAATGCAATTCTCCTAATTACTTCAGAATAGTATAAGTGAAACAGGGGTATTTTTGGTGTGTTTCACAAAAGATTGTTTAAATCACTAATTCACTACTGTCATCAGCAGTGTATAAGGCCGAGTGGGTATTCTGAAATACCTAAAACACTAAAAGTTTTACAGAGATGGTTAATGTTTAATGAAACCTACCTGCTTTTTATATCGTGTTTAAAAAAAGAGAAGACCATGCAATATAAAATACAGTAGGTAAAACTGTTTCTCAAATACTACTAATACATACGCTTCTGGTTTCGAACACTTGTTTTTATCTACTTCGACCTCATTTGTAGTCATTTCCACTTCTAAAAGAAGAAATAAATATATCATTACTTGATTAATTTGGTCTAGATTTGTCAATTTATCGATATGGAAATGTATACATGAAATGACTTATTTCGCATTTGAACATCCCTATATGGCAAGATTACCTTTGACATATATCAATTTAAAATATTGGACAAAACACAAGTAAAATAAGAAGTCAGATGTTACAAAATTTCAAAATTACAGATTATAGCTGTGACATGTCAGACATGAAACTAACCTAGGACGATAAGTGACGTCATTTGACGAGTACAACCCATAGCTGTGCTTAATATTGATATAAACAACAATCAATCCATCAGATTAAAAGATTTTAGATGCAAAATAAAAGTATAACAAATGGTATACAACACTGAATTGTATGGTCTCAAAGAGATCCCAGCCAAGGCAAAAATGCGTTAATATAATACAGCCAAAAGATGGTGCACAGAATTTGCCAAAAGGCTAGCTAATTGATTAATAATAACAGCATAATTAATGTAGACATTAATTTAAGGACGATGGAAGGGAGATGGTCGTTAACAAATTCGTCTGTAGACCAACAATCCAACTAGAACAAAGTGAAAATTGTAAATAAAGTGCAGTGAATAGAATACTGCATTTCAGTTGGTTGAAATTCTATGAAACGGAGGTAAATGTAAAATCCTTTATATAGAGAAATGTTTGTGAATCAATAAATATTTATAATTTTGTTCACATGTATTATTGAAAACAAAATTTATTACTAAGTATATTTCTAGGTCATTAGAATCCATTTAGAGATTATTTCCACATTCTCGTCGCGTTTGATCTAACACTTATGGAGAGTTCTTGAGAATAAATCGTTACTGACGATTGAAAACCTAAATGTTAAAATCTTGGCTTTTTGTTCAGGTTACTTGAGAAGTAAGAGCATATCACATTTAGATGCAAGTTTTTTATAGTCAACGTATAGTATAGTATGATATAATACAATCAGAACTAAATATGTTTAAACTAAATAATACATACTTGTCGTTGAAGTTATACTGAGACACCCTGTTGTTGGCGAACAAGAGGTTCCATTATCACAATTACACTTATGGTTACAAAAAAGTCCATAGTAACCTCGGGGACAAGTTTCTGAACATTTGGTACCAAACCTACCATGTGGACAAGCTGGAACAGAGATTTATGATGAAACAACTATACTGATATCAAACATTATTACATACAAATTTCATACAGAGGTAATGCAATGTAGTATATACATAATAAGAAACACTGAGGAATATTTTATTTCCTTCGATCAGTTGATCTAGGGTATTGAACGTCTTAGCATTGAGACGTGTTTCTTTTTCAATCTTTGCTTTTTGAAATATGTACACACGTTTGCACCACTTCAAGATATACGCCTCATAGAGAAATCATGTTTTGTGATCTACAACAGCTAGCAGTGAGGTAAATGCTGCTAATTACTATCAAGTAACACTGGGGTAAAAAGCACACTACACTTGGATGTTAAAGTGTTAAGACTGTAAGGCTATATTCATTAATCTTTCGCAGATTGATTTTAATTAATGAAAGCCTTGATATTTTTCTTATTGTTTAATGATATGCACTACTTACGATCACAGTTATTACTGTATTTATTGAAAATGTAGTTTGCTGTACAGCAGCTGTAACATAAATCACATCCAAGTTACAAGTCAGTGTATATTTTCCTGTTATGATTAAGAGATTAAACAGCTTTTCGTTATTTTTAGCATTATTATTTCTAATTACTTAAATCATACTTTTTACTGATTTTATTTATTGATCTATTTTGTTTTTGTTTGTTTTCCCCCAAGCAAAAAGAGATGCTCATTTTGTTTTATATTCTTAATAAATGGACAAGCATGCAACATGTTTTAAAAAGGTGATGCGGAGCAAGCATCTTACAAAAAGGTAAAATTGTAATATTATTTCATTATAATCAAAGCCATAATTTTTTTTCTGGAAAATGGTTTCATGTTTTGAACTTTAATTTGGATTGGAAGGAACGCATAGGCTGACGAAAACTGGGGAATTGTCATGAATATTCTGCGAAAAGGTATTTTAGCGAGTTCTTTTAAGTGACATTATTTGAAGTCTATGAAAGTTAAACGTCAAGGGATATTCTAGGGATATCCATGGTTGATATTTCAGGAAACACGATGATCAGTAATAATCAGTCAGGATTGGAACAGACTTAGAAATCCAATGTTAGTAGTCCAATATCCCATTTATAAATAATTGAATAAATCAACATGCATTATATTTCCATAAACCATGAATTCGTATTATATCAAACTGTGTTGGTCATGTTTTACCATGTGCAAGCTTGAATGAAGTGAATTAAAACGATATTTTAATATAGATTTTAATGTTTGATGTAAGAATATATGTTTTCGAAAAATACATAGCCGAATATACGACAATAGAGAGCGTATATACATGTATCAGTTTGGTCACCATGTGCGCATTTTGACGATTGATGTCTTTTCTGTAATGCCCAGTCCAAATTCTAAACATTGGGAATCGAAAGTGTAATTATTTGAGGATCAAATTCATTTCTAAATTGACATAGAGCACAATTGAAACATTGAGAGCACAAGAACCAATCTGAAGTCTACACGATAAATACATTATGATTCTACATACCCATCTTCTTCGGAACAATCCTTTGCGGTAATATCCCCTAACCCAAACGCAAGTAAATAGATTACTATCAACGTTACGAAATACATTTCGTCTGATTATAGTACACCTTTTCTAATTTCTCGTGAAATCCAGTTTATGTCAGTGATTAAATGAGGACATGATGCTATAAAAATACATCTCGTGATCCTGTTATTTTATTTCCGGAACTCCGGAAACATTTCGGTCATTTCAGATCTTGGTGAAATTGAAGTGATATGTAACACTGCATACATTCTTGCTGAGGAATAGAATGTTTGTTAAAACTGTATAAATCATAATACTTTCAATAAATGATAACTGGGTAATTCAGTGGCTGAATGAATGAACGGGGGGATTGAATGGGTACTTTACCAATACTGTAGGTTCACTGTAGATAATTTTGTTCATCCCCTTAGCAAAAACTAAACTGTTGTGAAGCAATTCTTCATGTATATCCACAATTTATTCATTCATGATAATAGTGTGAACTTCGTTGAGGGAGACAAATCGTGTAATAGTAACGAGTTGCTACAAAGTTATAAAAATATTCAACGCCATAAAAATATGTGGAATGGCGCAGACTGATTGATTGTAGTTTTACGTCACTCCACGGTTATTACACGTATATGGGGACGGCATCTGTCTGATGCATTGCATACAAATTTAGACCTTTGCAACGGACCCACCCTTAGCAGTGAGGGATCTTTACGTGCCAAGCCTTCCGTGACACGGGACCTCGGTTTTTACTCTCATTCAAAAGACAGGACATCGGTGCGTCCAGGCGGTAGTCGAACCCGGGACCTCTCGATCACGAACTGAACACCTTATCCACTAGGCCACACTGGCTTGAAATAATGCGGAACGACCGACATACTCAGTAAGTTTATAACGAAGATTATTAGTAGGGGTCCGCCATTTAGCGGGTAATTCCTGTCGGTCCGTCAATCGATGCTTTTTTTTTGACACGCGATAACTTCAGTATCCTTTAAAGAATTTTTATGAATTTTATACATAATTTTTCGATAAATAAGAGGGAGAAGCCTTTCGATTTTGAATATTATCCAATTTGTGTTCACAGTTATTAGGCTTAGAAATTTTTGTTCATAATAGAATCATACTCTGCCAGCACTTTCTATTACACACATAACTTGAGTTTGCTAAGAGTATTATCATACATACTATTAAAATAAGATGTATAATGATGATTGGGAGACACCAATAGCCTTCGAGGTCAAATATCAGGGTCACAGTGCGAATTATGAACATGGTTTTCACATATCAATACTTGGTTCTGTTGTGATAAACCAACAAGAACGTTTCCTAGAGTCTTCAAAATTCTATATATAGAAATAGGCTAGTGGAAGAAACTTATATATTTTGAGGTTGAGGTTGGGTGATTTCAAATGGTGGGCATATAACAAATTATATATGCTGGTGGCCACTGGTATGTGTATACGGGTATACCTTCAGACCTGTACATGCTGATTGATGATAGTCAATGTTTTATGGTAGATACTCTACCACTTATATAATATATACAACTTACTACCAGTATATGGCAATGTCCATTGATGACTGGTTGAGAATTTAATACCTATAGGTAGAGGTGGATATTACTGCACTGCAAATGGTAGCGACCACTATTTAATGGCTAGAGTTTTGCCATTAATATATGATGGTAGCCAATGGCGAATCTGTATCACCCATAAAAAAAACTGAGTTATTTTCCATATAAGACGGTATCTGACGTAAAGTAATTATGATGTCATCAATTTCCTATGAAAACATCGTTTGTGGACTATCATTTCCCTGGGTTTTAGATAGGTTTCCGTAGGATTTGATGACGTCATAAAGTTTTACGTCACAAACTGTTCCAAATGGGAAGTGACTGTGTAACGAAAAGACCGAATAAACAATGAGCCGGCATATATCAATATGCAGCGTGCTTGCCTCGTGACTGAGAGGTAGATATTTATACGTAGAACGGCTGCGATTGTTTCTTTCATCACAAGATGCCGACATCGCACGAGAAAAACTAATCTTGATGAGACATAAAGCAAGGAGAGAATAAGCACAAAGTAGAAACTAATACATGGCACTTGTTTAAACAATCAAAAATATATCTAAATTGTGAAAAATACTTTATACGCGTTTGATCATTCAACCACCAATTAAAGATATTTTCATATTTATCCAAACCCGGATGAACTTTGGAATATCGAATACACAAGGGTTTTTTCACTATTTGTGAGGATACTTACACTAATGTTCATATCACTTCAAGGAAGTTTATACACATGACACCTTCCAACACATAATCCGGTATCATTTAGTATAAAGATCTGTAGAAAGATATTTCTATTCAACACATAGACAATGGAAAGAAAGACGTGGAGTGTATAATAAATGAAGGCTTTAGCGCTTCGATTAAGGCCAAATGAAGATAAAAGGAAGTGAAATAAATATATAAAATGAACTTATGAATTCGAGTGTACATAAAACAAAGATCTATGAGTCAAAATCGACCCTGGGTACAGGAGTAAATATGAAGATCCTTCAACTTGGTTACAGGAAAAAATACGTGAAAACTATGACACTGGTGATATTAACAATATTAAATGTCCTCTGTCTTCCTAAAATTCTAGTCCAAAGGCGTCCTGGATGACGCTTAAACAGAAGCACATAGGCAAATGCTTCAAAGTTATATATTGAGTCTAAAGATCAAAGTAATATGCATTGGTCACTAATTAGAACTCATTATACATATAATACCTAAAGGGGGGAAACTCTAATGTGCCCCAGCGGCCACTTAGAAACTGATCCATCTTCACTATTTCAACTAGCTGTATCAGAAAAACATTTTAATTTTTTAAGTGTGTGTGGAGGTGTGTACGTGAAGGCATCCTAACACTCGATATTGATTGTGTATATTATTAATACCAGGAGTGAAATTCCGCGGACAACCTCTCTTTATATCTTAATATTTTCGCATTGGAATGGCGGAATCAGGAATTTTAAGATTTACTTCTGTGCTTTAAAATTTTAAAAATGAGTGCATGCATGATTTTGCGCATGCATTTGCAAATCACATCGATTGTTTTACACATACAGCAATATAGATTTCAGTCTGATTGCTATTACAGATTAAAGCTTACGCCCATTCTTAGTCTGTCGTCAGAGACGTACACGTTCATTTCTGACTTACCTTAAGGAGTTTTTAGCTTACGCTGTTTTGTGACACGAAAATAAGTCAGAAATTTAAGCTAGTCAGAAAGTTACGACCGTCTTAGCCTTCTGTGAAATCTGTCATGGAGCCGTGGTTGCTATGGTAGTCAGTGTACAACGTGTAAGATGTGGCCAGTATGGAAATGTTGTGAGTCTTAATATAAGACTAATACTTTTCACGCCTGTTTGAGAACTTCCTATCTTGTGTTTCTTCTTAATATGTAAACTGAATAACTATAGTCTAAGGAATGTCTATTATTCTTGACAGAAACTGTTAATTTTGTGAGATTTTATTTCGATTTTAACTTCATGAGAACTTCATCATGTAGATAGCTTGATCGGCATCAGAGTTAAAATTGCTAGAGTAGTCTTCCTATATAGCAGTTTTATTAAGTTGTCTTTCTTTAAATAAATTAGGACGAGGAAAATACGAATGTAACTAGTGTCACATCACTATGATTCTAACAACAATGTAGCACAGTGGACATTCACGGACCCCTGAAATTTAGAGGTGAGACCAGGTGCCCGGGAGGAGGTTTTTCTTCACTCTGATTGATGTTTTTTTTTTTTTCAGAAATGCTACATTTATGCGAGATAGGCATACACATTT
Organism: Pteria penguin; assembly: GCA_035048485.1. Classification (NCBI taxonomy): domain Eukaryota; kingdom Metazoa; phylum Mollusca; class Bivalvia; order Pterioida; family Pteriidae; genus Pteria; species Pteria penguin. Next base: position 9,407,125 of record CM068582.1, read on the forward strand.
AGTTCGATCCTAGAAAGTAAAAATTATATACCTGTTATACTACTACCATTTTACTTTCATTTACTTTCTATGACAAAACTATGACATGCTTCTTCAATTTGGTCAGACAAAAAGTACAACTATACTGATTATAGTTATTGGGAGTTCCCTTGTATATAATGTCTCCATCGTCACAGTTCCGTTACAAGTATAAAATATTTACTTTGTCGTGACACTACTTCGGGTATCTTCACTCCTTTCTTCCAGAAACGACTTTATTAATGTTTCTTGAAGTTGAGCATTACCATATAGTGAAGCCCATTTCAAATACCTCAGTACTGACCCGAAATGTATACATCAAAGCTACTGTGAGAAAACATTACTGTATAACTGAGGAGTATCAGTCCTTGGATGGGTTATTTACGTCTTACGTTTTGGTCAGTGTGATAATGAGTTTTCTCCTTAAACATTTATATTTTCGATCTCCACATTTAAAGCCTTGAGCAACACTGGAGAAATATAATGTCCATACGGTGCACTAAATTAATTCAGGTATTTATCTATCTATCTATCTATCTACATTATATATATATATATATTCAAACCTGTCTATTAAGGTCAGCTAAGGAAAGTGAAAAGTGGCCTTTACAGACAGGTGGCCTTTATACAGAGGTCTTTTATTTAGGAAAAAACAGATTTTGGAAATTTAAATGTGACCTTTATAGGCAGGTGACCTGTTAATAGCGGTGGCCGCTAAGACAGGTTTTACTGTATATATATATATATATATATATATATATATATATATATATATATCTGTGTGTGTTCTGAGGTTCCGGCAGGTTTATAAATTATATTGGAGTTCTGATCTCTGGTAATATTGTATACGATCAAACTTGATATGGACTATTTACTGAGTCTGACTGTGACTACAGACTTTATATGTAATTCATTTGAGCAAGGTTAAGACGTAAGAATGGATGTAACAACATACAGGAGACGCATACTGGTCCGCTGTTGATACTTTGATATTTATTTCTCCCTAAGATATTTATTCAGTGACTGTCTTTTTTTATAATTTTGTATAGCATCTTAATATCTTACTGCTTTTCTGCCACCCATGTAAAATATATCATTTATAGTCAAGAATCAAACGTTTCTATGCCAATCATACAATGTTACATTAATGTTTTTATTTTCTATGATAAGTAGCTGTCGTTGCAAACCAAATTACTGCTATATTTGACATTTTGAGAAGCATTCAACTGTCCAAGTTCAAACTACCATCATCCAATTTGTTGAGGCATGCACTTAATCCCAATAAAATAGAAGCGATACAGTTCAATGTACCATAAAGCAGTGATATTGCAAAAGTATTTTCTTTTCCGTAGTGAAATTGTGATTTAAAAGAAAACGTATCAAAAGTTGTCGTCAAATACCTGATTTAATTGATACGACAAACATACCTTGTTGATTGATTTCGTCAGACAAAATTGTATCAAGCTTGGATGGAACGCAGTTGTTATCTGTGTGAAGAAAGCAAAATGGACAAGCGATGTCTGTGCATTGTTTTGTCACCGTGTTGAAAATCTGATCACTAGAACAAGCGCAAACATTTAATACATGGGTTCATGAAGAAATTATGAAGCAGTCTACGTCGAATGCTGATGAAAAAGAGGATGTTCATATCTAGGTCAATTTTTATTTTGAGGTTATCAACATGTACATCTATTGGTTCAGGGACTCCATGACAATTGGCACATTGTATGTTTCTATAGCACTGTTCTGATGGACATTCTACCAAATCTGCCAATACAAAATCGCGAGGCTGTGGATACTTTTCAGAACGTTTCTGGGATCTCGAACACTTTCTCATAAATACAACAGTGTCATTGATGTGAAGAACCTGCGCCCAATGCAATTGTTGTGACCACTGTATAATATTATCAAGCGTAAAACCATAACATAGTGCACAATATTGATTTTTGCATACTATCGGTATATCTCTGTCCAGTGAAAATGCAATGTTTCTCCATTTTTTGCACTCTTCCCTTCATAGGACTGCTTATTCGTTGTGTCGAGGCAATCAAACGGACACGAACACACACTTTATATTCCTGTTTCGGTCGAAGAAAATCTTTCATTACCGAGTATACCTGAGAAAAGCTTTCATACGAGAAAGAAATTAAACCTCCGTACCGTAGACTTTTTGTGGCGGGACATCACGGCAGATGTCCATAAATAAATGACACTATTGGTCATAGTAGCAAAGTTCACTTTTATAGTTACAATTCCAGTTGTCACAGAAAGACCCTAAGAAATTATCTTAGTATTATATGATATTAACCTCTATGACAAGTTCAAATATTCATTCCTTCATTTTCTATAAAATGATTGGTATAATTACGAGTACTGGTATATACTTGCTGCTCAAGTACCTCTATTCCATTTCTAATTTTCAATATCAATTTTTATTTGATGAGTAAAAGGAATACATATAATTACTCGTGCTCTCACGTTGTATTTACTGAATCAAATAATGTACTGCCGATATTCCTTCATTGTGCATTAATATAATATATTTGGTGTAATTATTGTTGCAGGTGTAATAAAGTTGGGTTTCCACGAAGTTCCCCCCCTCCCCCCCCCCCCTTCCAAAACTCCCCTTCCAGAGTAAGACTTCCACCATTACTCAGACCGTCCCTACATAATCAAGGAAAATAAGATCACTGCAAGAATGATATTTCAGTTGGAGTCATAAAAATTGGTGTTTTATTGCTGCTATGTGCTAATGATATATAGTTTTGTAAGAGTGTGTTTTGACACTGTTTTAGTGGTGTAATCGAAAGAATATTGGAATACATTGGCCCAATGGCATTCTTGTGATCTGTGTTCAAAGATCGGATTAAGCTCAAGAGGTCGGAAGCGTCTAGCGGGAGTACAGTCTTCTGTTCACAAATCTAATTCGCTATACTTGGTAACAAGTTCTTGTCAACTAGCGTCGACTATATGGCACTATTTAAAGCCAGTGCACCTTTCATAGCTGGAAAATATATTTTAATTATGTGTTTGAATTATTCTTATGAAATTTAATTCGAATACAGTACTTTGTATCAAATAGGCTGTTCACCGGAGAATGAAAAAACACCAATAAAATAAAACATGTTTAAACTGCTGTTTTGTGTTCAGCGTATAGTTTCAAATTAGCAACAGTTAAGATAAATATAGAACATATATACCTTTTCATTTTGTGCACCATATGCGCATTTCGACAACTTATATCTTTTCGGTGATGTTCGTGGCCGAATGATTGGAATTCTCAAAATATATCAATATTTGAAGAGCACTGTTGAAGCCAACATGACCGGAAAGTGAACCAAAATATCAATCTAAGAACAGAGCTATGCATGAGGGAGAATTTGTGCACCATATGCGCATTTCGACAATTTATGTCTCTTCAGTGATGTTCATGGCCGAATGATTGGAATTCTCAAAATATATCAATATTTGAAGAGCACTGTTGAAGCCAACATAACCGAAAAGTGAACCAAATAATCTATCTAAGGACAGAGCTATGCATGTGGGAGATATTCCTTAGTGTTAGAGTGATTTACTTAATTTGATCACTGAAAATTTGAAGTATATATTTCATGTCAGTACAAAAACACTGAAAACTAGACTAATGATGCCCTCGGAGACTATCAGTCCACCAGCGGTGACACCGGCCTAGTGGTTATAATAAATATAGAACATATATACCTTTTCATTTTGTGCACCATATGCGCATTTCGACAACTTGTCTCTTCAGTGATGCTCGTGGCCGAATATAACGTCATATGAACTTCTTTTCAAATAATGCATTATTGCATTTGTATTAGCCAGATGTATAACATTATTTCTTCAAAAATTTCTTTATTGAAGGATTTTATTAAAATGAGACCTCCCGTGAGTTATTTAGGGTCACTTGGTTGTTATATACATTATTTCAGGAGTCCTTACATCAACACCAAACTTTCCAAAAGGGTAGTTAACTCTGTATAATAAGAACATCCAATATAATTATTTTACTGTTATTTGTTTGTTTGTGTGTGTGTGATTTTGTTTGTTATTATTTCTATGAAAACCTGATTTAAAAAAAAATAGATTTTGATAGGGCAAACTGTAACTGGGTATCCCTGAGGCTACATAAAAAAAGGCGTACCGCAAGGATTTACTCTAGTATTTATACTTTTTTAATCAATATATAAATTGTATTTTGTCTATAATTATACAGATGAAAATGCACTATCTATGCCTTGGTTATATTATTTTAAAATACAGTCTCTGACGTTATTCTGTTCTTTTTGATTTTTGAGTGGTGAGAGTGCTGAGAGTATCATTTGTATATAAGTGAACGCAGATAATTTCCATGCAATCACTGGCAAGAAGATCAGTGATAAGTAGTTTGTTTTCAAAATAACAAATACATATATCAATGGCGAAGATTCAGTCAAATCATTATGCATAGATGATGAGTTTTTAAGTGTTATAATTATGTGCCTAATATCTGAGGACAATCTGCATAAAATGCCTTCTTAAAAACTGGACAGAATAACAATTTTCCATGCTTTCCTTATTATTATTTTTTTTCCCAAGTAAGACACTTCTATTCAAAAACACCATTCTGTATAAGATGTCAGAACGTTAGGCAGTAAGGCGGCAACATTCTCTACCCAGAGTTCCGTGCGCTAATCTACTACACCTCTCTCAACGTCATTTTACAAGGTTCTTTTTAATCCATGGTTAGTATATACAGTAAAACTAAATTATCCAAACATGTGATGATATGCTTAATATAAATGTAAAATACGAAAGTATGATGTAATCTGGCTTACATGCAGAAGAAGAAAAAGTTTAAAAAGATTTACAACATGATATATAACCAATACTAATTTTATCCGTACCAGGCAAAACTATTTCAAAAGCACCACTGAATCGGCCCTGGCACTTTAAAAAATATGTCGGTCAATTTCCCATAATGTTGACATTCACGAACCACTGAAATTCAGATTTGAGACCAGTATAATTAATATTTTTTGGGGAGCAAGGATTAATATATATGAAGACCAAGTTAAAAATAAAAATTTTAAATGTGATTTCCCTCGGTCTATATATATACATATTTTCAAGTATTTAACCACAACAATTGAATGACGTTTTTTATTTCAATTGACCGTCCTAAGTCGGTATCTTAACCGTAGCACAATCTAATATTTTTGTAACGTCGTTTTTCGTTGTATATTCTAGTATTATCATGTTTTGTGCGCATGTCATCGGTGATTTTTGTCATACAGCTTTGTCAAATGTCTTCTCTTTTCCCTTTTACATTAAATAATTCAAGTAATAAAAAGCCGCCCTGAAGTAGATTCCATTTGTTTCCTACATGCATTTTTACATTGGACAAAAATACAATGATATTAGAAATTAATACACAACCGTTCGAAAATGCTACAGAATTGGTGTTACTTACTTGAGTGATATACGAAATGGGTTATTGCTCTATATTTTCGAGGAGAAAACAACTGTCCGTACTCCGTATTAACCAAAAGAATAAATGTACGAGAAGTTTGCAAACGCTTAGATATTATAATTTCCGCTTTTTGACGTTTTCTTTTCTCCCAGAACAGGGTTTGTTTCTAGACATACTATCGTTCTATCCTGACAACTCTCCATCAAAAGTTTTCTCTGCATAACACGGAATGCATTCATAGTGGATGTATGCTTATTCAATGATTTACAATAAATAAAGAACATATATACTTTTTAATTTTGTGCATCATATGCGCATTTCGACAAGTTGTGTCTCTTCAGTGATGCTCGTAGCCGAAGCTTTATGTCATCATTTGATTTTTCACCCCCTGACCACTAGTATCTTTGATATTTCCCAAATCAGCCATTAATTTTCGAACATGAAAGACAAGAACATGCATATATGGAGTGACATGCTTTTTGTCCTATCCCTCAAAGAAATTTCCAAGTTGGACAAAGTTTTCAACCCACGTCCGAGCTTTTTTCAAATAAGTTGTGTTTATCGGTGTCCAGCGGAGATGTGGAGTTAATAATCTCGTTAGTTGAATTAAATTCATTTATAAGGGATAGAAATAATTGCCTCGTTTTGTTGTCACCGCTGAGCGAATAAGAAGCTTCTAGTAAGTCTGGAAGATTGGACAATTACTTTTTTTGTCCTAGTAAGACTAGTCCAGTCCAATCTTTTAGGGACATCGCCTTCCAGTCTTAATTTTCGACTCCCAGACATGGAATACCACACCACAATAGTTTATACATTTTACCACGAAATCCATTGTAAAAGTATTTTGTGTTTTAGATTTTGTTTTTTAATATTTTCTTTTGATCTGCCCTTGCTGCATTTTCAATAAGATCTCTGATAATGACGTCACCCACCCTCATCCTGAGGTGTAAGTTCATCTACAACAATATGGTGCATTTCAACGGAATTCGTGAATGGTGAATTTCAACAGGCTGATTTACATATCAATAATTGTGTCCACTGCCAGCCTCATTCTTGTCATACTGGCCAATTTTGCTTATAGTTCGAACCATAATAGCTCGTGTCGTTTTCCCAGCGGTAGTGTCTATGTGGCAGTGTGAATCGATTTCGTTTCTACACTATTTGAATATGTAGGATTTGATCATGAAATCGTTATGGAGTGTTAGTTCACGAAGTCACGCCCGATACTCCAAACTTGTCCAGATTGACAAAAAGGCCCTTGATTTTATCTTTTTAGCCTTCAGACATTTTGCTGTAAGGCACATATGGAAAATTTTCATTTGAATTTTTTTCCCCTGGTTGGTCTGTAAGAGTGGCATTATCTATAGTGATTCCAAAAGATTTTTGTGAACCAAATGGCCTTTTGTGTGCGTTTGCACAAATGTAAGGGTTTCCCGTTATGTTCCAATTCAGTACCTGAATTTGCAAAGTAAGTATTGAGCTTGTCATTTGTATAGGTATATGCATTTAAAAGATATTGAAATTTTTTTGTCTCTTTATTGACCTGAGACTACAACTTACGAAGCTTCTTGTAGAGCATAGCGATTTCTGTCTCCATAGATATAAACTTACTTTTAACTTTTTCTATGTCATTGATAGAGCACATATCGTTTTGGGGAATTCCAAACTTGTTTTCGGCTTTTAAGTATATATACTTCTTTGGATCTTTTAATTGTTTGAAAGATCGTCTTACCCAATTACATTTATTCAAGACTTCGAACTATTTACACGACAAACGATATCACACCATAGTTTGACTGACTTGTCAGCTATATCCCTGTATTTGCAAATATAAATTCGCATGTTTGAACCACATAATAATAAACAAAATATCTTTCATATGTTAATTTATTACCTTTATTGTTTGGCGATATTTGGCCATGACTGCATCAATAAAGGTGCCAAGACCCAACTTGCACCTTATGGTCATCCCAATAAATAAGTTAAAAAATTGAAAATAAAATTATATTTAGACGACACAATTAACACAACCCTGAGATTAGAATTTCAATACAAATAATCAAACTTTAAATTAAATTTAATTAAATCGTGTTTCAATTTTCCTCTGCATATTTTCCCATGTCATACCCCCTGTCTTTGCCCAAAAATACTGACATTGTACCTCTTTAACTCAAGATCAGCACCAAATAAAAACTGCTTAGCTCGTAACAAGGCATTGGATATAATCGACGATCCAAATCTTGCATATTATTAATTTAAATCTTACACGACTTGGTTGGAATTTGAATATGAGAATTGAAAGAATTACATTTCCAACGACCAAAACGTGGTACTTTATCATCACTTAACCCAACTAAAGCAGCAGAAATTGCAGCTCAAAATTTAAAACATTGAGACTTGTAAAATTGCGAGTCAATCCCTTCATTATGCAAACATTTGTTAAGGTTAGCTATAAATTGATATCAAGTCACTAGATTTCCAGAAGCGTGACGAGAATAATCACTTAGATAATTTTGCCTATTAAGGTCATAAATTCTAAACGCTGGAACGGATAAATTGAATTATCAGTCGCTGGCAAACAATTCACTGCGCCCAAACCAGATTCATCGGTCTTAGTGTGACATAAATTACTTTCTAAAAAATTGATTCCCGGTATATACTTTATATTCGATTTTAAGACGGCATTAATATTGTTAGATCCTGATTTCACTTCTAGTTCACCCAGTCTAAAGAAACAACAAAATGTTGTTGTACCGTATAGCGGGTACTTTCTGTGAAGACTTCATTTCTGCGATTCTGTGGTCTTAGTCAGTGACCGCAGAATATTTTACCGAGATAATGCGCGTTCATGCATGTTGATATTATTAGAGGCTGGACTGAATATTACCGTATCCCAGTATCCGATTGGACCATGGGTCCAAAGTACCCGCCGTGTTAAAATTAATCTACTTGGGGACAAGCGTCAGGTCACAGCTATCTACGCAGGATCATTAAACGTAACCGTATATACCGTTAATTAGTTAATTGATTGGCTAACTATAAACTCCCTTGTTTATTGCGGTTATTGTTTACCGTGCGTCGTCAACCTCGGCTTGGGTGTGAACAAACGTAAGTTTCTAAATCATTTTTATTTCAGGCGACTTTCTACCACTGCAAATTATATTTTGGGGGAAGACTGATAGATGTCACCCGAACTTTGAATTTCATAATGACTGGGACATAACACACAGTGAAAATCATTGGGCAAACACGACACACAAATGCGTTCTGTTGAAAATATCATTAAGCCGTACCTGAAAAAGAAACGACGTGAACTTGGTTTGCCAAAGGACGCATTGTACGTATTGTATCGGTATCAATTGTGTTTCTGAATAAAATGTGTTTTCAATACCTTTTTTATTATTTCACAATGTGATGGAGCGATAACTGGTAATCACTTTGTCGTCTGATCACCCACTAATGTCCGTCACACTTTACTTACTAAGTACCGCAGAAATAAATTACCAATGATCGTTTGACCGCAGTAATCAAACCCGCAGAAATAAATTCAGCCAATTTTCTGATGAAACCGCAGAAAGTTCTGACCGCAGAAATAGCCCGCTACACGGTATATAAAGCTGTAATAAGTGCAGTCTCATAGTATGACATGCACACAACCGACAGAGATTGTTCAAGTTTATTCAAAATATCAAACGTTATTGGCATTTTAAATTCCCGCGTTTATCAAGTCTAGAAATACCTTCAATCATTTAACTGACTACAAATGACTGTACTTCATCTTCAAAGATACGCATTTTACATTGAGACGCTGATAGATATGATCTAATGGTATTTGAAGCATAACCTTTTATAGATAAAAAGGCAACAAAATCAGTTACATGGTTTACCATGGAGGCCATTACAATTGATGACCTTGAGAAATACGAAATAAATGAAATACACGTAAAACGGTATTGTACAATTTTCAAGTGCTTTCAGACACCGCTGACATCAGAATTTGTCTTTTTCTATTGTTGAGAGCATCTGCGCTTTCCTACAATATGCACAGCCTTAAATTGAATATCATATACAATATAACACAACACTGAAAGCCTTAAATTTACAAAACTCTTTTACATATAGATGCTTTTATTCAAAGTTTGAACTAATGCGATATTATCCGAGTACAAAATCAGTTTTTATTACAAACTGACTACCCCAAATATGAAAAGCTAACATATTAAAAGGAGAATTCTAGTAATGCTATATCTTTCATTACCATTTTATCATGCCAATCAGTTGGTCACTGCAAAATAACACGATCTGTCTCAAACATTGCTGCACATCCTAAATGATCACCTCCTACACTATATACAAAGAAACATCACATATGTCTATCCATTGTTTATTATCAAAATAAGAAACCCCACTAAATTTTTATTTTAAATGTTAACCAAACTTTGATATTTTCTTTCATTTATCTATTTACTTGAAGACGGTGATAAAGCTGATTTAAATCCATCATTGCGTCATAAAACGCTTTATAGATGCTCTTACAGAAGGTATAGCACGTGAACAGAAACAAAACACACCAATATCATATTGTATTTGTAGCAACTACAATTTTATAATGTTTCTGTTGCTTGCCACCTCGGTTATTTCCTGCATTAACATTGTTTGCTGAACTGCTAGACCTAGAATTAGTAAATACAAACTTACATTTCATGGATGATTGTGGATACGAACATTTTATACATTTATGAACATAGGGTCAGATTTTATCAAATAAGGGCCTTTATAATTATTTGGGAAGTATTTGTGTTCACAGAGAGTTGTGACATATATAAAACCCAGAATTCCTGATCTACCACAGACCATGACAATGAAGGGTTTTTTTCCTCTTTTTTGAATCTAAACTGAATGTAATGTTTCCAATATAATCCAACAATTCTGCTGGCACCTAATCGCATTGTAAGCAAATATTTCAAAATTACGTTGATTGACTAGGAAAAGCTTTAAAAAAAAACTTACAAAAATCAAAAAGTCATCTGTCCATTCTTGAATATTACTTATTTTTGATAGTTCCTCCTTGGAATCTAAAAGAAAACTTCTATTATTATTTTTTTTTGTTCAACAGAATCTAAATCTATATGTTTGGTTCTAAGGTTTGCAAGGTCAATAAACTTATTTTTCTGTTAGTTGAAGCTCTTGACAAAGAGCTTCAACTAACAGATAATTCAAGTCGTTCCCTACGGAATATTTTGACAGTTTGAATAAACTTATTGTTTAAAATCTAATCTTCCACATATTTGAAACATTATAACCCAGATCTTGCGTTATACTCTCAATAGAGGAACATTTTCGAAATCAAATTGAAAATTACCTCCATTTGCATTGCAGTCAGAAATTGGTACAGTCTCTAGTGAAGCTGCATTACTGTGTTGTCCAATATAAGTAAAAACGCGATTGGAGACTTCATCCAAAATGGCTGCAATATGGTCAACAGTCAAACTGAATGGTATATTAGCATAGACATCACTCCTCACTCCTGAGTCAGGCACAAGATTATCATTCTGTACTGCAGCTCCTTCTACAATAGCACTGGCAATTAAATTACGTGCACCACGTCTAGGACGTGTAATTAGTCTATTTTCCACTCGCTGTCTGGTACGGCGTGGTCTATGCATGACGAAACATTCATTAAATATTACTTACACATTTAAAATACATGACAATTTCAATTATAACACAAGCATACAAAGAATTTCCAAAATGGATGAAATGCTGTATCCATTTTTTTAATCTAGAGACGCAAACCCAATAATACATAATACTTATTTCGTCATTAACAAATATATTAAGTATAAATACTACACTTTTGACAATACTGTAACAAAATACCTATATCTAAAAAATATTGAAGATATATACAAAATTTAACACTATATAAAACCGCAACTATACTCAACCTACAATACACTACAATATACTATATGTGATATACGTAAGAAAGGTGTTTACAACTTTAAAAATTCACTCTGGTAATGTTTAGTTACTTACGATTTACATTTTGGCATCGCTTTGTGACGAAAAGGATTTTCACAAATTTCGACCGCATTCTTTCTCCGAAGCGACAATGTCCAGCTGTTGTGAATTTAAAATGTGTTGCCCCATCTTAAACATGCATCCGCTCGCATTGGGAATTCTCTTTCGCGACCTTCCCCCTGTTCTGAATAGAATAACTGTTACATTAAGACCTCGGTAAAAGTAGCCGATCGAAGTCCGACTTGATATAGTTTGACTCCTTCTTCCGATACGCTTCCCTTGTCGATGAAACAATAGCAATATATATCTATTGGCAACGAAATGTAGAATATAACTCCTTCGCTCTGATTCAGTCTCCGCTGAATTGACGATAAAAACTGATCCTGCAATCTTGACTGGTCAACCTGCGTTGGGGTTAGATAACTTTTTAGGTAAGGAATATGGTGTGCAGGCTCCCAAGTTGAGTCATAAATTGACCATCCTTTCCACTTTATCAAGTATTCTTTGTCCTGCAAGTTCATGAAGTCCTATAGATAACAATGTTTTTCATATTTATAAAGAATTTTCAACATATGTAGATTCGATTAAATTCTTATAATGCTATAAAAATCAAATTAAAATTATACATTTTTAATTTTCCTTATAAAGTCTAATTTATCATAGAAACTTATTTTTAAGTGCTAGATTTATACATATCCTTTCAATTGTCACCCCATGTAGCATTAAAGAAATTATTTATTTACTACATGTAACTCTGATTCATTTAAGATTTTTATAGAAAGTATTTTTGAGACAATGTATTGAAACTTGGTGTGAATGTTTAGTATGATGTCTTACATGTAAAACACACGTTTGCAAATGACTTGCCATACTTTTTGTCTTTTGATGGAAATCAGAATTCTAGAAGATTTTTGGCCTTGCTTTGAGAAATACAACTGAAACTTACTGTGTATGTTCAACATGACGCCATACAAATGAAGTTCTACCTTTGTTCGATGAGAAGCGATTCTAGTATTCAAAAAAGTATTCGGTCGTGCTTTGAGATATCGAAAAGACGCTTAATGTGTATGTTTAAAATTATGGCCTTACTATGAAATTTAACTTTTTTCACAATAAATGCCATTGCAAAATTGGTTAATTTGCCCATTGTAGATAATTGCTATCTTAAAGCATAGAGACATGCGCAATTTGCAACGTAAGCGTCGCTCTTTTAGTCCTTCAGCTATACCTAAGTCTGTCTCAGTGTAAAATTATTGGTCTGTGACCCCAGTTGATTGTTATATTCAGACACTGAATTTTCAGTATATATGACACGCTACAAATGCATATGCCTATATTCTTGTTCCATTGGTTGCTGTGTGACGTGGCATCACTGGCTATTGGTAAATAAATAAAATGAAACGGATACATTCCGAAGTGCAAAGTAAAAAACGAAGAAATACCGAAGGGTAAACCATATCTCATAGTCCATAGAATAAAAGGACAATATCGTGTATAGTACCATATTCAGACAAATGCAAACCCCAATAAAATCCAGGTGAGACCAGGTGCCTGGGAGGAGTAAGCGTCCCCTGGTTGCATGGAAGACCCGTCGCAAAAGTCCTTTTTCAAAGATAGCCATCATTAGATTTCAGTATTTTTAAGTACTATTTCAAAACTTGTGATAAAAGGGAATTAACTCAACAATGAATTATGAGACACGTTCTGAAAACAACCCGCCTGTACAAAGAATGTATAGTTTTTATAGTTTTATTTAAGAAATATTGCTCCGCATACTTCTATTGGAAGCAATGTATCGAAACATTTCATCGTTGCATGAATATTTAGAATGTTTGGCCATACATAATGTATTTTACTGAGGTGAATTACCCTTTGTTAAAGTTGAAGCAATTAAAAACAATTATTTTTTAACCGAACTACATACATTTAACGATAGATTTGCACGCATTCTGATCATTTTTTTTTTTCTCGCTTCAACTTTTTAATCACCGTGTGCATTCCTGTGCATACTTCAAATTACCTAAATATAAGCTTCTACACAAGTTATTGTAGTAGGTTACCACTGAAATCTCTGACAGCTTCCAACCGAGTCAGGATAAGTCGCCTCAAGGTTAAGTCGCCCCAAAGTAAAATCGCCCAATATCGGTCAAGTCGCCCCACGATGTCAAGTCAGGTCACCTCAAATGGTTGTTTCAAACACTATTTATATTTTAAATTATCAGTCATCTCAATGTTCTCTCCTAACTGTGGAAAAAGTGTACTGATGGACATAGAAATGTAGATAATAAAAGAAAAGATTAGATTGAACAAGGACTTATAAACTTAATTATAAGTCCTTGTATTGAATAACATACATAGAATAAATTTCGTTGACCAATATCCAGCAATCATTTTCGATAACGTATAAAAAATAGATAAATTTATTCATAATACTTTATTAGTATCAATATTTATCCTACAAATCTTTCTATTCATTTGTACATAAAACATATCACAGACAGGGCGACTTAACCGACACAGGGCGACTTTGCTTTAGGGCGACTTAACTTTGGGGCGACTTAACCGTTGACCCGTCCAACATCTTTTCTTTTCCATAGAATTAGAAAATATATACTTTTTCGACAGCCCCCCCCCCCAAACGTGAACGGCCGATTATTATATCTTTTTACCAATTTTAATCATAGTCATTTTAAATTGATATTCATACATACAGCTATCATCATCATTTACTTTTGCAGATGCCAGCTTGCATCCAAGTCTTTTTTATTTGAGCTAATATTTACACGTGAACATGATTAGGGTGTTATGATCAAATATGTCTTCTGTATGACTTTTATTCTATTGTCAAATATCAGAAGTTATGAATGGAGCTATTGGTCTTTGACATTCCCCAGCGTCTATTGTGAATGCTACCTTATAAAATGATAAACAAAAATATGAACATAAATATTTCTTGAATAGGTTTTATTCTTTATGACGATTCAATACATTATAGAGTAGCAGAATTAATATTATAGAATGTTATATAATAATATTATGTAACATGTAATACAGTACTATATAACAATATAGACAATAAAGCAATATCAAATGAAATAATAATACAACATATAATATATTATAGAATAAGTAGTCCTCCAAAGGGAAGTAAAATACACTAAAAGAAACAACACAAACACTCTTTGTCGCAAATTTTCGGCCTCCTGGCCTTTATCAAGCAATTGTTAGAAAAGTACAGAAGATCTATGTAACATCCATCTTTACATGTCTAATATAAACAAGCTTCTAAATTCCTATAAACGTTGACGTCATAACGTCATTATTACGCGCGTAAGTATGGCATTAAAATAGACTAAACAACAAAATAATACAAGCATAAATATATAAATATATATAAATATCACAATCTGATCGATCAACCGACCGTACGACAGACCGACCGGGCGATAGCGGCAAAGTAACACCCCCTCATTACCGAAAGGGGGGGGGGGGGTGCATTAAAAGAAATCTAAGCATAGAATCACCACAAGAAATAAATAGTTCATAAATTAGTTATACAATCACATGTTAGTTAGTTTTAATATTACATCCATTTGGCCTGCGCGTTTCCAAATCTCTTATCCATTTATCTTCGACAATTAATCTGTATATTTTATTTTCTCCGGTAGTCCTAGCCATGACCGCAACACGAAGATCACCTTCATCATGGTTCGCAAAATGTTTCATAATTGGTTTTTCTCTTTGGTACTTTATATCGCTTCTATGTTCTTCTATTCTTTCTTTTAACGATCTTTCTGTCTCTCCTACATAAACAGTTTGTTTACATTTATTGCAGATTAGCGCATAAATCAAATTCCTGTCTGTACACTTCGCGTCTTTTACTGTCTTGAAGGACTTCTTTCTCTTAAAATCAAAAGTATCACCATTTTTAATTATCCTACATATTTTACATGTACATGATGTTTCATCTTGTTTTATAGAATTTTCAGTTTTCCTATGCACAAGTGTATCACATACATTTTTATCGCGTCGAAAAGCCAAAATTGGGGGATCGGGGAAAACGTTGCGCATTCTCTCTGATTTATACAGTGTCGACTGATGTTTTTTAAGAATATTCCTTATGTCCGGCAGTAGTTTAGAAAATGTCAACTAGTGGAACTCGTTCAGATTTGTCTGCTTTAACCTTCCGTTTAAGTAAATCGTCCCTATCTAATTTATCCACTCTACATAATTGCTTCTCAATCAGTCTACCGCTGTAGCCTCGTTTTCGTAATTGTAGTTTTAATTCATGTCGGTGTATCGCGTAATCCCCTTCCTTTTCGCAAATTCTCTTTATCCTTAACCCCAGTCCGTATGCAATCCCTTTGTTCGTATGTGGTGGGTGGCACGAATCCGATCTAAGTGTTTATCCGTAGGTTTAGTGAACAAATCCGTATATACATGTCCGTTCTCGATTTTAACTCGCATATCTAGGAATTCAATGGACTCTTGACCCCATCTAAGTTCAATTCTAATATTTTCATGAATACTATTCGCGTGCTCTGCAAACTTAAGTAGCGAATCCAGATTTCCGTCCCATATACCAAAACCGTCATCGATGTAGCGTTTGTAAAACTTTGGTAGTTTTTCAAATTCCATAAGTTTTTCATCCCATTTTCTCATGTACGCGCACGCAAAATTTCTGCCAAGTTTCGATCCAATCGCGATTCCCTCTATCTGTTTATAATTTTTGTTTCCCAAGCTGAAGCCGTTGGAATCCAAAACAGTTTCCACCATCTGGATCGCGTATTCTGTAGGTATGAGTGGATCAGTCCTAGTCTTAAATGCCTCTTTACATGCTTCCAGTCCTTCCTTTCTAGGTACAGAAGGATAAAGTTTACAAAATAAAATCGCGTCACTGGGGATAGAAGAGTCCATGTTTTTAAGCTTATAAATAAAATCGGTAGTATCTCTTATATATGAAGGGGAGCTGGTAACAAAATTATCTAACTCATATTCCATGACCTCGGCTATCCTCTCCGTAGGTGTATTTATACCGCTATCAATTGTCCTAAGTGGTGCGTCTTTTTTATGAATTTTCGGATTGCCCTTTAGTTTCCCGGATGCCGGATACTTTGGAATGAGGTAGTGTTGCATGTCCTTGGTGATCGCTCCTTCCTTACACATTTTATTAACTAGCTTCCTAATCTTTTTCATAGTTACAGCAGTCATGTCCGTTGGCGTCTCCACATACGAATTACTCTGCGTCATTTCCGCGTGTATCTTATCAATATAGTCACTCTTATTTAGTATCACAATACCGGATCCTTTATTAGCCGGTCTAATTACTATGTTTTGGTTATTAAGAAGTGAATAAAAGGCATCTCTCTCTTCTCGCGTAGTATTCAGTTTCCCTCCTTTCTGAAGACTATTAATAATGTCATTTTTAACGAGTTCAATATACATATCTAACCACTGATCTCTCCCGGGCGTTGGTGTAAAATAACTCTTCTTTTTTTCTACAAATTTCTGTTCTACTACTTTACTGTTTCCATTCTCATCAAAGAAAAACTCGCGCAGGCGCATTCGTCTATCCCACTCTGCAAGATCAGAAAGGAGTTTGGTCATGTTAACCTTAGTTCTATCGGGTATAAATTTCAAACCTTTAGTAAGTAGATTGATTTCAGATTCCTTTAGCGAATAATCAGATAAGTTTGTTATTTTTTCTTTCCCTCTATAATTTGTTTCCAAGCGCGGTTTATCGGCCATCCCAATTTTATCTTTTATTTCCCTATTATGACTTAGTACCGCATGGTCTTCACAAATTGCCTTCTGTCGGATGCGTCTGCGTTTCACTCTAGCACGCCGTTTCCGATTTGGTGTTTTTTCACTGGTCTGCTTTTCTAAGTTACCGTTCCTGGCCACACTACGTCCGCTCATATCTAAGTCCTGCTCTCGGGGCTCCTCAGCCGCCATTGGGCATCCACCTTCAGCTGTCCTCAAAGATGTTTCCCTTCTGGTGTAGCCAAGATCAAACCAGTCAAACGTCTCACCATTCTCAGAAAGTATTGCAACATCCGACGGTTCATGCAAAATAAGATTATAATGATTGGAATTATATGATAAATCTATGTTTTTATTATAAGGAATTATAGAATCAAAACCATCAGTTAAACGAAACGTATGCGCGTGCCATACATACCTTCCCTGATACTTAGCCTTAACTCTAATGTTTACCCTAAATAATGCAGATGCCCCCATAATCTCCGCTTCTGTTGCCCACGATTCTCTCCTGCCATCTGAGAAGGTTTTGTCAAGAAGGTGTTTCTCTATAGGATCGTCCGAAAATTGTTGAAACTTCTTTGCATTATGTCCCATATATTCTACTAGCCGATTCCGGATTTCCTCATGCTTATTCTCGTTCCCGAAAAAATGATAACTAATACATCTATAAAAACAGTTTCCGTCACCCAATACTTCGAGGTCAAAGAAAGGTAATTAACGAGAGCCGTGATTGGCTGATGTGGTGTAGGGAGAGAGGGACTACTATTTCAATGTATCAGGAGCTGTGATTGGATGAAATTATTTGATTTATGTATAAATAAAGATTGATTCTGCTGTAAAATCATGAATTTTTATCTCATTTCGCTAATGTAAAGATTTAATGACCTAAAAAGGGGTGGTTGTTTACATTTGAATTTTGGCCAATTTTGGGGGGTATCCCCCTTCCAGCATGATTTTCTCGAAATTAAGGTGGATAACCTATGGTAAACTGTTAAAATTCTGATAGAGGAGGGTCTGACAAACATTTTGATATGTGGATTATATATAGCTAAAATGTAGGATGTTGTGTAAATCTTGCTGGAAGTTCGGTAATTTAACATGGGACCCTATGGGAAATGGAATTACTATGCTTTGACCTCGATCTCTTTAGTTTTCATAAAAAGGTTAGCTAGTTTTTTGTCTTTAATTTTATTCATCCTTACTTTTTCATTCTCTTCATCGGCATCTGTTTTTCTCACAATAAAATCGTCTGTAAATTTTTCTCTTTCTTTAATTTGGTAATTTAAGCACATAATCTTTGTTTTACACGCCTCCGATGAAAGTTCCATTAATTTCACAGCGGCATCATTCTTGACTTTTAAACATTTTTCTCGAAGTTCCTCTGTCATCTCTAAAGTATTAGTCCATTTGATACTGAAGCCTTTTGGAATTATAGATTTTTTTATACACGTATTTAAAAACTCTTCGTGTGACAAATACCTTGCACGCTTTTCTTTTAATCTTCTTAGATGCTTGTTATCCTTTTCTACCATCTCTAACAGGAGTGTGAATAATATAAGATAGAATAAGTAGTCCTCCAAAGGGAAGTAAAATACACTAAAAGAAACAACACAAACACTCTTTGCCGCAAATTTTCGGCCTCCTGGCCTTTATCAAGCAATTGTTAGAAAAGTACAGAAGAAATATGTAACATCCATCTTTACATGTCTAATATAAACAAGCTTCTAAATTCCTATAAACGTTGACGTCATAACGTCATTATTACGCGCGTAAGTATGGCATTAAAATAGACTAAACAACAAAATAATACAAGCATAAATATATAAATATATATAAATATCACAATCTGATCGACCAACCGACCGTACGACAGACCGACCGGGCGATAGCGGCAAAGTAACACCCCCTCATTACCGAAAAAAAAGGGGGGGGGGTACACTAAAAGAAAACTAAGCATAGAATCACCACAAGAAATAAATAGTTCATAAATTAGTTATACAGGCCAAATGGATGTAATATTAAAACTAACTAACATGTGATTGCATAACTAATTTATGAACTATTTATTTCTTGTGGTGATTCTATGCTTAGTTTTCTTTTAATGCACGCCCCCCCCCCCTTTCGGTAATGAGGGGGTGTTACTTTGCCGCTATTGTCCGGTCGGTCTGTCGTACGGTCGGTTGGTCGATCAGATTGTGATATTTATATATATTTATATATTTATGCTTGTATTATTTTGTTGTTTAGTCTATTTTAATGCCATACTTACGCGCGTAATAATGACGTTATGACGTCAACGTTTATAGGAATTTAGAAGCTTGTTTATATTAGACATGTAAAGATGGATGTTACATAGTTCTTCTGTACTTTTCTAACAATTGCTTGATAAAGGCCAGGAGGCCGAAAATTTGCGGCAAAGAGTGTTTGTGTTGTTTCTTATAATATATTATTTAAAGATTATAAACAATCATTAATTCAAATTTTCACTAATAATCATCCCATCAAATAGAACATAATTTAAAGGAGAATCACCAAAATATTTTTTACTCTAAAGTTCCTATAGCTTCCTTTCCCATTAAACATCACTTTCTTTTTCTTTTAATGTAGGCCAAACCCGGAAGTCCTAAAAGTCCTGAAATATCACTTCCTCATTCATCTCTGGAAACAGAATGAACGTTATCAATCTCAATTTTTCGTTGAATTTTAGGATCGTACTTCTACCTTTTCTCAAATATGTTGGTAATTATATATTCTTCCTTCATTCTTTTCTTTCCTCCTTTGATCCCACTCTGTATAGAAGAATGTTCCCTAATTCAAAAACATTCTTGATTTGTCCAGTCTGGTTCAAATGCATACTTGACAATAAGGATGGTGATACTGCATGTGTTTCTTTGCTTGGCTGAATTGTTTGTTACTAAAAGCACATTTTGGACACTTATGGACTGTTTAAAATTCTGCTCCGACCAATGCTGAGTGTATTCTGAATACACACTATATTATTAATTACGTCCTTGTACACTGGAAACAGAGTCCAAAATGGGCCATACTGATCTGTTTGAATCAAAATTGCTATTGAGGTGTTCCAATTCTTTATCAGTAACAAACAGTTCTATCTAAAATCATAAATTTCCATCTAAAATAGCCATCTTAAGTATAAATTTTAAAACATAGATTTAAGCAAATAACATGAATTATTTTATACCCGTGGTATGTGACCCTTAATTTATATATTTTTTATAATCTATATATTAATGTAAGATATTCTGAAACCATTAGGTGCACAAAATTAGAAAGTATATATGTTCTATATTTATTTATAATACACATAATTATATATGCATTTTGCTATTTTAATGTGGTTGGATTCCTGTATCAATATAAATGACAAGACAATCTGTAGACAATATTTATTGGAGAACAGGCACACAATACCGAACCACTATGTTTGTACATTCCTTACGTCGCTAAATCATATAATTCCATTAAAAAAACCACCGTTTTCATTTACCACACAGTTTATAAAGAATTAATGTAAAACAAAAGGCAATCAACTTCAGTTAACTGAGGTGCATCAAACAATATCCATTTTTATAGACCTTCTATAACATCCCATGTCACATGGGCGTAGTGATTTTTAACCCCCCCCCCCCCTTTCACCAAAAATAAATGTAGCAGGGAAATTTATTAGGTGAACATCCCGCCCACAGTTACATGGATAAAAAAAATTGAATAATAAAGATTGTTTTATGCGTAGTAATTTTTACCCCCCCCCCTTTCACCAAAAATAAATGTAGCAGGGAAATTTATTAGGTGAACATCCCGCCCACAGTTATATGAATAAAAAATTTGAATAACAAAGATTGTTTTATGTGTAATTGATATAGAATTTCATTAAATTTACTAATTTTTCATTCCTTTTGAATATAAATAAATATAGATGCTGTTAGTTTGCATCCGTTTCTACGTTTCGGCCGATGGCTTTTATCAAGAAAACATGAACTTAAAAATGTCTGACCTCTTGACTCTTATTTTCTTGATAAAAGCCATCGGCCGAAACGTAGAAACGGAGCAACACGAACAGGATTTATTGCATTCCCTTTGGAATATTTTGACTGGTTAAAAAGCCGGTGTAAAGCCGAATAATGACCCCCGTCGAATTATGACCGGATAGGTCATTATTCTACGTAGAAAAATAACTCCCTAGCCGTAGAATAATGAGTCAAAATCGTAGAATAAATACCCGGGGAGTCATTTTTCTACATGTTCGATCTATAGGAAAATGACCCCCATAGAAAAATGACCCTATATTGTACTTAATAATATTTGGTATTTTCCACAACATGATAAGTCTTTGAATCACTATGCTGACGGGAATAATACCCCGTGGCAACAATATTTTGTATGCTCAAATTGAATATCAAATGTTCTAACAGGATCTTGACAATAACGTTGTGACCTTGACCTTTCGCACACGACCTTGATACACGTTCATAACACACTAGCATACTTAAAGGAACAAATATACCGAAAATGATATATACCCGTTCATACAAGTAACAGATATACACTGGACAAGAATTATGCAATAGTTACCTTGACCTTTGACCTACAATTTTGGTTCAAGGTCATGGCACATTGGCATCTCCATGGGAAAAAATGTACCAAGTACATGTATGATTATTACCAATTCATACAACTGAAAGATATCACATACACAAGAATTTTACAAAAGAGTTAATAGTGACCTTTGTTCAAGGTCATGACACATCGATAACTAAAAAGGAACAAATATACCTAACACGATCATTACTCATTTATACAACTGAAATATATAGCTCGAACAAACATTTTGCAAGAGAGTCAATATAGTGACCTTGATCTTCGACCTACGATTTTGGTTCAAGCATATTTGCATCTCCAGATAAGCAAATGTACCAAGTATGAACATCTACAATCGGAACATCGTCGCATCGTTGTTTTCGTATTTGCATTATGATTACATCATCTAATATCATGGAAAAACACACAAATCTATACCATAACGGATTCAGCCATGCAACCAATGCAAAGAGTTAATTGATAAAATGATACAAAATACAAAAGAATCTAGCAAAATTTTCATAAAACCTTTTAAGATAAATGCAAGATTGGTGTGGGTGGGTAGGGGTACTCCGATTTTATGATCAGCACTAGTGTTTACACATTTGAACCACGATTGGCTACAAATCATTCGGTTACTATTTCTATATTTCATGGACTCGTATTTTAACCAAAGATGCAAAAACATGCGCACAAAACATGATGATAATATACCAAATTCTATAGGCACTACACTGATCCTTACATGAACAAAATCTATTCGAATGTTTCTTTAAGCTCGCTGAAGATGCATTGGATTGCAATTAGATGGATTTTAAATTATTGCAAGCACATGTGATTTACATGCAGAACTCCAAATTCATATTCATTGCTTTGAGGAGCCATATTTGCATTTTTTTGTAAGTTTCCTAATATAGCTCCGCCAAATTTTAAGATTTTTTTAGCAAATGCTAGAGACTTAAACACTCTTTCAAGCTCCATTTTTTTATAATTGTACTCAAATTGGAGAGCTAGCTTTCATGGGACTTTGATTCGAGACTGTATTTCATTTCAAACTTCGAAGCAGCTAAAGCCCCAGTGACACCGGATCGTACGATTTCTATATCGTACGATTGATGGAAATTTGATGACATTGCGATCGATCGTCGATGTTTGCTACGATCTCAAAAGGTAATCGCATACTGCGATTAATTTACGATCGGTGGTAGGTCATCGCACGACATGTGGCACGATTGGTCATGCGATTACCATAATATTGATCGCACGATCAGTCGCAGGTGATCTTAGGACCGGTCCTGAGGATTAGCAACTGATCAGGCGAATTAAACATGGTCACCTACGATCAGTTGCATGGCCAATTGCAACCAAAAGCAGCACGTCGCAGCTAGAAGGTACGACCAATCGCTAAAATGTACCACCAGTCGCACAACCAACCACGTGACCACTTGCATGCGATATCTTATACGATTGGTGGTGCGTCCATGTAGGACTAGTCGCACGACGATACAAGACCTGTCTGCGACCAATGAAACTTCTTAAATGATTGTTCAATCGCAGGTGGTTGTAGGTAAATTTTGAACATGCTTAAAACTTGGCTACGACTTATTTTGATCGTGCGATCACCCAAAATCTTTCCGATTGGTCGCACGGCTATTCTACGATTTACATCCGATTTCTATTTTTTCAGTCGCAGAAAGGTTGTATCCTGGTCGCAAGCCCGGTGCGACTGGGGCTTTAATCATCGCGATTCGTTTCTTCATAAACTTCGTATATCTGAAGTATGAAATCAAACTTAAAATTAATAATTGAAGCCCCTTTTATAAGAAAAAATAAAAATTTCTTTATAATACTTCATTACTGTCATCAAAATCAAAAATTATTTTAAAAGTGAACAATAATGAAATCAAATAGTGATTACAGGCGAGTTTCTTTAGACATACAGGTAACCCTTGAAAACCACAACGCACTATTAAACTCGGCGTTCTTATTCAACTATGACTATTAAAGTCACGATTCATATCAGAACTGTGTGTTCTGTTTCACGCCCATAATTTTCAATATTGTAGACTGCAATATTCTTCTCCAGATTGACTCAGAATGAAACATTTTGCGTAAAATTGTAAACAATTTTCCGGGGGGTTGGGATGCCCCCGAACACCCCTAGCAGGATCGCGCCTTAAGCGCTTCGCGAATCGAATCCCTCTCTCATAGTTTTCTGGCTATGGCCATGGAAATTCATGTTGAACAATCATAATTTGGGATTTTTAAATGTTGGACAATTATGGGGCATTGTTTTAATATTTTTAAGCTATTTCTGATATAAAAAATCATTTTGTGATATAAAAAAAAAAACATTTTCTGATATCAAAAATCAATGTTTTGATATCAGAAAATAAACAAGAATATTTTATATCACAAAGTCGAATTTCTGATATAAAAAATGTAAGTCATTTGCTGATGTCAAAAATTGATTTTGTGATATATTTTTGATCGTAATTTTTTTGATACCAGAAAATGATTTTCTGATATCAAGATATCGAATTTATTATATGAAAAAAAAACTTATTGGTGTGACCGGGAATCGAACCCCGGCCGTCTAACCCGAAGTCAATGTGAAAGTTAAAATTTATAACAAACAGTAAGTCGGTCCGAGTGATGTTGGATACATCAATGGCTCCCGAAAACCTTTGAAGTTCCGACATGGTATATGCCGTTAAGGCCATAGAATATTAAGGTTGTGTTTATCATGAGGGTGCAGCAGGGGCGTGTCTATTTCTTCTATTTTTGTGAATTGATTGATTATAATAATAGGAGTTTGTAGACATTTAAAAAAGATACAAAAGGCAAAAAATTGTCGACTCGATTCACTATAAAATAGTCAATGTGCCGACATAAATGAAGTTCTGAAAAAGTAACTTGAAATGTCCAGAAACAAACTTTCATTTTCCTTCTCCTCTACCCGCTCAGAACTTTCAGGTTTTGCACTACGTTCATCAGTTCATTTCGACAGTATATGCCCTCGGAACAAGATGGAGGAGTCCGAGTATAAAAAAATTGAAAGGTTTCTCTATAATCACAAATATCCAAAATCGATGTCAAAGTCAAAGTTGTTAAAACGGAACTTTCGACGAAAATGCAAGGATTTTGTTCTGATAAATAGAACATTGCATTACCAGGGTAAATTTAAACATACTATGAGAGTTGTGAAAGACACAGAGGTGGAGTACGTTCTTCAAAAGATCCACACAGATGAGGCTGGGGGCCACCTAGGAATTAACAAAACGTAAGTTATAATTTTAAGTAAACCCACAATTTTCATATATATATATATATATATATATATATATATATATCAAGTATAATGCAATATATAATTTAGAAATTCCTCGTCTTTTTCAATTCGGGTAAATTTACAAGGAAATGCGGAGTCGAATTCAACTTGTCTGAATGATATATTGTTGTTTGTATAAACGTAATTTTGTTGGGCTACTTTTTCGTTATGTCGACTTAGTAAGCGATCAAGCTATAACGTTTACAAAGTTAGCATGTCATGACACAAGATGTGTTCAACTGAAAAAGTCAAAAACTTCATTTGAACGTAAGTTAACGCCAGCGCCAGCTTTGCTTGACATATTGCAGTTTTAGCTTAACGTCATTACATGTCAACTTCAAAATGCAATGAGATCTAAAATAAAGCTATGGCGTTCCATACACTTTGATGCGCGAAAAAATCATTAGCGTGATTAATTATATATATATATATATTTTTTTTTTTTACTTTTTTTAAGTTGGAGAAAGGTGAGGGAGAGATACTATTGGAAGAATTCGTACCAGGACGTGAAAAAGTATATCGATGAATGCGATATGTGCCAACGAAAAGCTCCGTTAAAGAAAGCCAGCAAACCTCTCAGGCCTATACCGGTGAAATCCACTCCATTTTCGCAGATCGGCATGGATCTCGTGGGGCCTTTGAAAAAGACTGAAACTGGTAAGTATGTAGATCTATATCTTTAGGAGAGAAATTAACGATTAACAGCTATCGATGATGTTATATGCATGCAACACGTTGACCTATATGGTACATTACCATATTTGTTATCTATGGACAGCCGTTTTAACATAAACCTATTTAAATAGAGATATTTTTTCAATAAAAATATATCTCTATTTCTCCACTAATAGGGATGCATCTAAATTTATCTCTATTTATATTAGAGATATTTCTATTAAAATGTGATGTATCTATCAAATGAGAAATTAAGGTATCACTTATTTTATTTGAGATATCTAGTATCAAATAAAGATACCTGTACCTCTTTTTTGTATAGAGAAATCCTTGTTTACTGAAAAATAGAGATACGTCTATTTAAATACAGATGTCTATTTTGATAGAGATATCTCTGTTTAAATAGAGATATCATATCTGTATTTAAAGAAAAGAAGAGATATCTTTATTTCAAATAGAAATATCTGAAATACCTGTATTTGAAATAGATCATAACTTTATTATAAATAGAGATATCTCTATTTAAACAGATTTATGTTAAAACGGCTGCCCATAATAATTCTCTACTCTTCCGCGAGGGGAGGGTGAAATTCAATCGTTCGTATATTTGTATGTCCACATGTCCGTCTGTGCTATCTTTTGCAGAATTTATGCAAGAGCATTCTTATTTTGTATGCATGATCATTTGCCAAGTCTTTTGATAAAGTGTCATGCGTTAATTAAGCCACATTGCTATGGTTGCTGATTTGTGCCATTTCGCTTTTTCGCGTTTTCATACTGCGAAAAAGCGCCAAAGCGACTTATAAACGGCGCTTTTTCCCATTTTTTGCAAGGCGAAAAAGCGCCAAAATGCATGCAAAAAAAGCGCCACTTTAAAACGGATCACATACTGGCGCTTTTTCGCCTTGTATTAAATGCGAAAAAGCGCCGTTTATAAACTTGTCGCTTTGGCACTTTTTCGCCTTTCCCCTTTTTCGTTTTTTCGCAGAATGAAAGTGAAATGGCACAAATCAGCCACCATAAATTGCTTCTGCGCATGGGACTACTGCAGAACAGGTTCCAGAATTTTCTTGACAATATATACAACTAATACATGTACAACGAAAACTAACTGGAACATGGAATTCGGATAGGGTCATATATGCAACATCGAATTGTAAAGTTGGATAACTGAAACGCGATGTTGCGATGGCGATGACGCAATAATGTGATAGTGCGATGGCGATGATGCGAAAACGCGATGGCAATGAAGAGACAACGCGATGGCGATGACGCGAAAATGAAAATGCGATGGTGCGATGACACTTGTTAAATTAATGCGATTGGGATGACGCGATAGTGCGATAGCGATGACGCGACAGAGCACCGTCGCTTTATCGCCATTGCGCTATCGCATCATCGCCCCATCGTTATTGCTCCATCGCAATCGCATTTTCGCATCACCGCCATAGTAACATTGCATCATTGCCAATCTTATTTCATCATTGCGTTTCAGATCCAACTTTACAGTGTTATGGTGTACATATATTTATGTATATATGGCCTTATCCGGATTCCGTACAATGCAGCTTTAAATGTCTAGAATTGAATGCATACTTAATAGTATTACAAAAAATGCAAAATCTAACATAGACCCAAACTTTTTACAAAATAAACATATTTCCTTTTATACAAATTGTGGTATTAGCAAAAACACAGATTGGGCAATCTAGCATTGTCATAAGAGTTGCTTAACATTTTATGCGCCTGAAGGGTCTGATTATGATATGGTCGATATCGTCTGTATGTCCGTTCGTCTATCCGTCCGTATGTCCGTTAACAAATTTATGTCCTCAACATAACTTTGAAAATATAAGGCCCATGATCTTGAAACTTCACAGGTGTGTAGAACTCATGGCTATGCCTATGGTGTGCAGAGCACAATAATCTTTACCATACCATTTATAATTTTGGAGTAATTACTCTTTGTTAGATTTTATGCCCCACCCATAGTATGAGCATCTGGCTTATAATGCCACGCGTCGCCCAGCGTTGCTCTTGTTTTGTTTCAGTGCAGTACATGTTTTATTTTTCCCTCTATTCATATAAGGTTTCATGAATTTACATATTCGGCTTTCATATTTTACAATGAAATATTTTGATATTGACAGGCAATCGGTACATAGTAGTACTAACAGAATATCTGACGAAGTGGGTGGATGCAGAACCAATCGAAGAGAAAACAGCTGAAAATGTTACAAGAGTTCTTACAAAATTTGTGGCGAATCATGGCGTCCCAGAAGTCTTGATAACAGACCAGGGACGCGAGTTCTGTAATCAGTTAAATGACAAGTTATGTTACCAATTCGGAATGCAACACCGCGTGGCGTCACCTTACCATCCGCAAACGGGCGGCCACACAGAACGATATAACAGGACATTGTGTGAAATGTTGTCAAAATACGTAAACGACAGACATTCCGATTGGGATACGAAATTATCATCCATGCTGTTTGCATATAGAACTGCCGTTCACGCCTCAACAAAGATGAGTCCATTTTACTTAGTGTACGGTAGGCAAGCCAGATTACCCGTGGACTTAGATTTACCAACAGAAGTAGATGCAAACGAATCTTTGGCAAATGTTTTAGAGAGAAGATGTGATGCTTTTGTTGCCTTGAATTGTAACAGAGAAGAGGCGGCTGCAAACATAAAAAAGGCACAAAAAAGACAGAAGAGAAACCATGACAAACGAACCTCTGAAGCTGAGTTTAATGTTGGCGACCTAGTGCTGGTCCATAACACAAGAAAAACCACAAGGAAGGGCGGGAAACTTGAAAAGAAATGGATAGGTCCATACACTGTCAAAGAAGTCCTGAAAAAAGGCACGTACAAATTAGAGGAACTAAAGAATACAATTAATGGTAGTCGCTTAAAATTGTACCAGATTAGAGAAGAGTTTCAGGGTGTATCCAAAGATGGTATTAAAAAGAGAAAGACGGCAAGTAAAGAAGCTGAGAAACCCAGACATGTGTTTTCCTACTCCGAAACCGATCATGATGGCGGTTATGGTGCTTAAAATTGTTTTCCAAAGGAAGACACATGTATATCTCGGGACCCAAGTCCGTGTAGTGACAATGATACCATCATTATTGGAGAGGAAAACGATCTGGGTAAATCCAAAAATGGTGATAATAGGGGAAAGAATGCTAACAATGAAGAAGAGAAACCCAAAGATGAGTTTTTCGACTCTGAGACTGATGGCGAATATTGTGCTCGTTTGCCAAAAGAAAATACACGTAGATCTCGCAGCTCCAGTGCATGTAGTGACAGTGACACCATCATTATTGGAGAGGAAGAGGGCGTCAATTTGTTTAATTTTCGTCCGGTTACAGGAGACTGGCAGAGAGAAAACTCAAACAAATTTGATTTAACCGTAAAAAATGGGTACATCAGTGGGAGAGAAAGAAAAATAAAGCTGACATCCGAACCAACAAAAGTGGTTTGTATGAGGGGTGACGGAAACTGTCTCTTTCGAACATTCAGTTTCGTTTTGTCAGGCGTACAGTCGTTTCATTAAAATGTGAGGGACAAAATCGTATCCTATATGGAGGAAAACGATGCCATCTTTTCTAAGATCGAAAATACCCCAATGGAGCAATATCTTTCTGTATCAAAAATGAAAAACCTCGGAACCTGGGGAACTGAGTTGGAGATTATTGCATTTTCATCAATCTGCAATACCCCTGTCCAGGTCTTTTGTGAAGCTGGTCGTGGGCAGTACAAATGGTTAGTCTACACGCCTGCAAGCGGTGAAAGCTCATCTAATTGTTCTGTCTTTCTGCAGAATATTCATGGACATTTCGAACCGGTGCTAGATGTGAGTGAAGATGTGTATAGTAGAACACCGTATCTTAGAATAGCAGATTATGTCGACAAACCTCTGCAGAATTACGTTCCACAAGACATCCTGGAATCTGCATTAGTTAATTCGAATGTAGACGAAATGAAGGTGAGATCTATCGAGGACATAGAACCTCCCCATGTGATTACCAGAAAATTCACCGACAAATTCTGCACCAATTGCAGATTCAAAATCGATCCGAACATCTTTAACACCCTTTGCGATTGGGCCAACTTTGACCAGTTAATAAGCTGACTTTGACAAGATATTGTGGCATGTATCCACTTTCAACAGGATCTGCAAAGGTTTCCTTATCAAGGGATGCTAGGTCTTTTCTGACATTTGATTGATTTCAAGCGTCAAAGACGTACTTGAAAACGTGAAAAAACAGTTCGGTTTAATACAAAATGTAATGCATGTAACACGCAATGTTCAATTATGTTTTCTTTACTTTTTTATTATTATCTCAACTGACATATTCGTCTAAGGAAAAGACGTACAAGGTGGAATTTGCCTAAGCTGAAAATTATCTACTTTATTTCTTTATTATACTTCTTTTTATTAAACTATATTAAAAGTATAAATCTATGGTGTCCTTCATTGGAAAGAAGATTGAATAAATGTTCAAACAAACGCTCTGTTTGTCTGCAAATTTTCTGTCACGCGGCCTGTATCAATCATAAAAGGAAAACAATAGACGTGTTCAGAATTCCACCTTTGGCAACAAGTTGGCACATGTGTCACCGATGGTTGAAATTGGTCGCCAACGCCAGTATCATCAAATTTGAATTAAGTCACCAAACTTGGTCAAACACGCCAACACTATACACCTACAGTAGAGTGTTGGCGATTTTTACTAAGTTTGATGACCTATTAATAGGCTAATTCAAATTTGATAGTGCTGATGTTGTCGACAAATTTTAACCGTTGGTGACAAATGTGGTAATTTATTACCATTGGTGAAATACTGAACACGGCTAGAATATGTTATCTTACATCTATGTTAACACGCTGATGGCTTCAGCGCTAAAGTCAGCATATTAACGTTATAAAAAATAGACATTGTATTCCACTAAGGCTTGATAATGGCCGTGTGGCCGGAAATTTGCAAAAAGAGTTTGTTTCATTAGTCCTACCGGCAAATTCGCCGAAGAGCATTTTAAGTTTCCACTCCGTTAGTGTGTCAGTCTGTCTATCAAGATTCTGTTCCGCTCTATAATGCAGTCATCAATAAACATATCTTCATCAAACTTGGCACGAATGTTCCTTATGACTCAAAGGTGAGTCACAAAGTTCAATGTCACCAGCTAAGCATGGATTTTTCTGTACCGCTCTACAATTCGGTTATCTATCAACAGATCTTCATCAAACATGGTTCGAATGTTTCTTATGACCCAAAGGTATATCATGACCGTGGACCGAGGTCATTACTCTGGTTTCAAGGTCACCATCTGATCATGTGTTTCTGTTCTGCTCGAATTCAGTCTTCTATTAACAGATATTCATCAAACTTGGCAAAAATGTTCCTTATGACTCAAATGTGTGTCATGACCTTGACCCAAGGTCATCGCCCTGATTTCAAGGTCGCCAGATAAGCATGGCTTATTTCATGTTCAGCTCTATAATTCAGTCATTGGAATGTAACGTTTTCAAATGACACCAAGATCATTTACCTTGTGACCTTGATGTCAAAAATATTAGGATGTTGGAAGGTCAGAGAGTTATCGTGCGGAAACACCTTTTTCCACAGACACTTCGTTTGACTTTGACCTATTGACCCCCAATCAATAGTGGTCCTTCTCAGGTCATGGGCAACACATGAGTGAAGTATCAGTATTGGATGTGAACAAGTTTCAAATGGCACCAAGACCATTTTCCTTGTGACCTTGACTGTGGCCTTTATTTAAAAAATATTAGGATGTCTAAAGGTACTGTGTGACCTAATATTCATGTGGTACCAGTGTTTGCGGTTTTCGTGGATAGTTCTTCCCACGAACTAGTAAATCTATGTATATTTGATAAAGACAAATTTATATATCCACGAATTTTGAACCCCAAAAATAAGTTGTTTTCGCCCAATCCACGAAAATTGGTATACACGAATAAAAAGCCATTCGTAGTAATAGAGTTATCGTGCGGAAATAACTATTCACAGCCACTTCCTTGATCTTGACCTTTGACCTATTGATCCCAAAATTGATTGCCTGAGATCATGGGCAACACATGTGTAAATGAAAGGGGGAAGGTTACTGGCTCAGGTATATGGCGGAGGCTACCACTGAAATATGAAATTCAATGATAAAATAAACATATAAAACATAAAAAAATATTTGATACTAGTTAGTACAACTACAGTACCGACTTAGGACGGTCATTTGATATAACGAGTGTCAACCAAATGGTGTGTTTAACCGGTTGTGAAGTATCATAACCAGGTGTCCAAAGGTAATAGATTTATCTTGCAGAAACCACTTTTTCAACAGACACTTCGTTTGACCTTGACCTTTCATCGATTAACCCCAAAATCAATAGGGCTCTTTTGAGGTCATGAGCAATATATTTGTGAAGTATCATCAATGGATGTAAAATGGTAAAAGAGTTACCGCAAGAAAACCACGTTTTCCACAGACAGACGGACGGACAGTCTAGTTGAAACAGGTATACCCCCACAACTTCGGTGGCGGGTATAAAAAAACAAACTCTTTTTGTAAATTTCGGTCAAGCGGTCTTTATCAACAGATAAAGGATAACGATGACATTTTCAATGACATATATGTTTAGTATGTACCAATAGGCGCATCCGTCGCAAATGTTCTATGGAACACTCTCTGAATTGGTAAGAATTGTCATTTTAGGTAAGGTCATGATTAGGTGTAATGTCTGATTGATTCAGGGTTTTAATGTGTATTGTCTTGTCCCAGAATGCCATTTACATTTCGAGAGAGGGGGACTTCATATTGTGTTGTAGGGTCCTCGTATTAACCATAAAACGTCATAAGTGAGGATAATAATGACGCAAATTTACAAGGCACTTTAATTAGTTATGCAAATTATCCCTTAATTAAGCATATTCTATATAATGTCCTGGATCGTGGGAAAAGGTTTTCGTTTTATACTTCTGTCTTTATGGAAATCTCATTCTTCTCTAAACAGATGAAATAGTTCTCTTTTTCCACACCAAGTGTGCAAACTCAATTGTCATTTTATTTTAACATCTCAGGATGATAATCTGAATACACTAGGAAAAAATTCTTTGACTTCCGGTATGAACCAAGTTCTCCTGTAGATGTAAAGACTCGGAACGACTTGTCCAAGGACGCGTGTACGGGTCTAAAACACATAATTTACTTATGTTATAAATATTATAACATCCGATAAGTCACAAAATGAGGCGATATCCAGGTTTCGAAGGTCATCGGGTTTATTCAATTTATGAATCAGAATTACATACATATTAACCCTACCGATTTCGGCAAAAGTCTTTCGCCTACCGCTTTACAACTCAAATCTTCCGATTTCCTAACTTTCTACCAATTTCTCCCTTTGGATGTTTGGCTTCGGAAACCATTGTTGTTTACGAAATAAAACTTCGTTTATCCATTTCTCGTTTGATCTGGATCTTGATCGTGATCAATGAAAAAATTAGGTGGTTGAAAATAATCTCAAAAATGCATACCAGAATTATCTGAAGTATTATAAGCATCAACATGCACCATATCCACGAACTTTCAGTACACCAAGGTATATATATATAAAAAGTACACATTGAAAACATTTATCAAGAAATCAAGTCGGTTTGTAGGGGGTCATTATTCTATGGGGGTCAATATTTTTCACGAGGGGTTTGCAATTTTTGGGGCTGGTGCCACTTATTCTACGGTCGAATAATGACCCCCTTGGTCGTGGAATAATGACCGGGGGGTCATTTTTCTATGTAGAATAATGACCCCCGGTCATTATTCGACGGGGGTCATTATTCGGCTTTACACCGGCGTGGTCTAGTGCTATCGCGCTCGCCTCATGATCGGGAGGCCGGGGTTCGAGTCCCGCTCTGGTCATGCCGGTGTCCTTGTCTTTCGAATGAAACAGTAAAAACCGAGGTCCCGTGTCGTGGTATTCATGGCACGTTAAAGATCCCTCACTGCTTCGAGTGGATCTGTTGCAAAAATCAAAATTTGCATGCCCCGCATCAGGCAGATGCCGTCACCATATCAGTGAAATATTTGTGGTGTGACGTTAAACAAAAATCAATCAATCAATCAACTGGTTAAATATAGATGCTTTCAAAATTTCGGTTTTTTGTGTAACCTGAAGTGGCGATATCTATATTAATCATATATATATATATATATATATATATATATATATATATATATATATATATATATATATATATATATATATATATATATATATATATATATATATATATATATATATATATATATATATATATATATATATATATATATATATATATATATATATATATATATATATAAATATATAGATATAAATATAGATATAGATATATATATAAAGGACAAAGACACTACAGATAACAAGGCACCCTATATTTCACTTATATTCCTACCACGACGGGGACTCGAACCCACGACCTGTGGTAACGAATCACCTAGCTGTCATGCACCCGACCGTCTAACCGACTGGGTACCCGAGTCCACAAAAATAGAGCTTTAATAGCTAATCATTTGCTAATCGCATGCATGACAACACGGCCGCGGTAAGTGTAGGCATCTACCCGACGTAAACGCAGGCGGATCACTGAAACAGAAATAAACATATTAAGCACAAATAGAAACAGTGAAACACCCGGGAGTACAATGGACCTTGGATCTCCGAAGCAATACCTGTAGAAAAGACAAATTAGACAAACATATAAAGCACAAAGACACTACAGATGACAAGGCACCTTATATTTCACTTATATTCGTTCCCCGGCGGGGACTCGAACTCAAGACCTGTGGTACCGAATCACCTAGTTGTCATGCATCAGACTGTCTAACCGACTGAGCTAATCGAGCTCCACAGAAATTGAGCTTTAATAGCCAATCATTTGCTAATCGCATGCATGACAACACGGCCGCGGTAAGTGAAGGCATCTACCCGACGTAAACGCAGGCGGATCCTCTGAAAGAATACCAAGGTCCATTGTACTCCCGGGTATTTCACTGTTTCTGTTTGTGATTTATATGTTTGTTTCTGTTTCAGTGATTGTTTTCTTTCACAAACAAGCGAATGATCCCTTACATCGGGGTTAGTAGACTGATATCAACTTCAGGAATCAATTAATGTGCAATCACGACACTCCCCCCTTATTTTCCCTTCTATATGATTGACTCCAAGTTCTGTGTTTTTTTAAATCAACCCATATTACTGTATGACAAGTTACGATAAAAATCCGCAAAATATATACCAATAAATTCGATCCCAGGAAAAGCTAGGGGCTGCAATTAGTGGTATAGTACTCTCTGTCAATATATTACCTTATCAGTCACGTACATGTACGTGGTTCTGTAGCATCTTATCTGTCAGTGGCGTAGTTTCCATAAAGGCAACAAGGCAAGTGCCTACAAAATCTTTTGCAAGAAAAAATGTATAAAAATCCTAAGAGAGAGAGAAAGAGAGAGAGAGAGAGAGAGAGAGCGTGAATCTAAAAAAAACCAAAAAACCCACATTTTTGTCGATGCAATGTACGGATTGTAAAATTTTCGATTCTAATAATTATTGCATTGATATAAAAAAGAACGAAGTGTTCCGACTTTGTTGCCAAACAGCAACCTTCTTGTCTGAAAGTGCCAAATAAAGTGCACCCAACATACATGCTTCGAAATTGTAAATCAATTAAAAGAATGTATTTTCGACGGAAGTCTTTGAGAAAGAGGTTTTTTTTTAAAATAGAATGTGAAGCGTAACAATTTCAAAGCATATGCCGTATTTTATACTTCCCATTATACAAAGTCTGGGGTATATTTTTTTCAAGGGCTTGAAATCGTTAAAATACGGAGAGGAGATACTATAGTGTGTCTGCGTGACATTTAGAAAAAAGAAAATTACTTGTGTTTTTGGCAAAACTTTAACAGCAAAAACATTATTGATGCTGGTCTTTGATGTGGTATAGCTCGAAAAATATGCCAATGCTGCAACTGCATGAGTTTTCTTAAACATGCAACGAAAAATTATCTCAGACTGAATTATTTTGTTTCCAATTTGCAAACTTTTCCTGGGGGAGGCCTCCAGAACCCCCCCCCCCCCCCCCCCCAGTGGGACCCCGACCCGCACCTACCCCTTTTCGGCGTTTCGCACCTCAGTGAAAACTTCGGCTTCATTGTTCCTACACTCACTGAATTACATACCACGCTACGTCACTGACTGTACATAATGCATGCCTCGCGCTGGTCAGTCTGTCAACTAGCCTGTACCTCAGCGCAAATCATAGTAACTGTGTGTAGTAATATATAAATATATAAACTGGCATTATCATTCAGTACATGGTCCATATAACGATATAAAAATTACACCTTCCACTTCATGACTGCAGACATATATACATCTCTGATGACTGTAGACGATGAAAATGAAATATTCATACACATCTAAAGGGACTAATTTTAATTATTTCTAGGTCTTTCGCCCAGTCAAAACATCAAGTAGGGACAAGAAATAAAACATCGCTCAACTTGTTTTTCACATAACCGGTTGCATTCAGTGTGCACATGTTGTAAAGGACACGCCTCTTTCGTGGCAATACATGACGTCACATCAAACGTCAAAACATGCCACATGATGTGTTTACAAAGAAATACCTTTAATGGAATATGTCATTTGAATGGAATGTAATAAATTGATTTATTTGATTACTTGAAAGTAAATGTTACTTTCTAATTACTGAATAATAATGAACGTACTTTTTCTGTCTCTCATTTCTTAGCATATTTCTATATTTAATACAAAATAGTGCAACTAAATTTGTCAATGTCAAACTCTGTTACAGGAATTTTCATTAGATTAGATCGCTAACATAACCTTTAGGGTCTTCCATTCGTCCAATCAGAAACGAGCTTACTACGGCGTATGAATAATAGAATCGCACTGATCGGTGTAGTCAGTTCCTCTAGTGGTGGTAAGTAAGCATGTCTGACAGTGATTTCTTGCCAAGAAAATGACAAGTTTTTCTAAAGTTTTCAGTATTTAATGGTCATATTGTATTATTTCAGCACAAGTTTAGCCACATTGGAGCCTAGAAAACGAGTTAGAAGACTTTAGGCCGGATTTATACGGACGCAGTACGGTGAGTTCAGCTCGATATCTCATCGCATCCCGACACGTCGACAGTTTTCGACATCCAAATTTACGTCAAGTTCTTTAAAATAAATTGTTACTCGTAAACTTATTTTAAATTATTGTCATTCATTTTAACATATTATAAACACATCATCTGTATATTCATCTAATACAGAGAGGACGTGTTTGTTACGTAATGGGATTATTGTATCTGCAGTGAACTATCATTAGAATTTCCTCTGACTCACCATATGGACTTTATACAGTGCACTTACATACTCAAGTAACACTAAGTGTATTGTCACAAATGTTTTTGTCAAAAGGAAGGTTAACATAACATGCTTGAGGGTTTTGATTTCACATCTTTTATATCCATGAACAAACATGATCAGACATTTGCATTCTGATGAATTAAAACTGTTTGTAAATTTTGTATTTTATGGTTTGGAAATTATCATTACAAATATTACTTTTGTTATCTAGCCACCCATATTTTCATTCGCTGAATCACAGTGGGGACTTATTATAATTATTTTTAGGTCTTTTACAACATATTTTGAGGCTGGGTTGATCAACAGGTTGGGCACATCCTTCTAAAGAAAGATACTCCCTGTTTAGAGAGATGTTTCATTAGCATTTAAAAATTTGTTCCTCTATAGAGGGATTTTCCAGTGTAATGCATGAGATCTTTAATAATGAAAATCAAAGTTTTGAAAGTTAAAAGTGCACATTTTTACAATGATCAACCGTTTTTGTGTTTATAGCTGCAGAAGTTTTCTATCATCAAACCTTTTACAAACATCGTTCAGTACGTACTGTAGATATGCAATTTTAAGTTTCAGTTCAAAATTGTAAACTTCTGATTTTTTAGTTCTTGGGAATTCTTGCATTGAGGTTGAAAACATCCCCCATTAGAGAGACTTTTTTTAATGCCAGCAAAATGTCTCTCTAAATAGGGAATGTCTCTTTAGAGGGATGTGCCCAACCTGATCAAAGTGGAAAATTAAGTAACTATTTTTCTCAAGCTCAGATGTGATAAGTGAAGCTATATATCAAAATAAATTTCATGTTTTAAAGAGCAACTGTTTTTTGTTTGTTTGTTTGTTTTTTTTTTTTTTTTTTTTTTTTTTGGTTTGTTTGGGTTTTTTTTGCATCAGAACTTCATGTATTATCAGTGTTATCATCATTAGTTTTGATGAAATATACATGTATCTTTCATAATGTGCTGATAAATGGTAAATTCAAGATTCTAATTAAAAATTTTCTCAAGCTTTTATGTATAGATAATACATTTTAGGGGTGCTGTTAAACAGTAGACAGATATGGCAAAGAAATTATTAAAAGTACATCGTAGGACAGGACTGTATAATTAGAGCTAGATCAGTAGATGTTTTACCTCTAACTTCAAGTTCAAAATCACTTCTAGTTCTATATACATGTATTATATAGTAATGAAAAAAAGGAGTAATTAACAATTTCTTCTTACTAAAATTCAGATTCTTTAGATTGCACATTTGATACATGTAAATTCATTGTTTATAAAGAGCTTAAGTAAAAGCATTTCTATGTCTTTAATTTGCTTCTTTGTCTTTTTTCTTTAAAAGTGAGTGGCTTTTTATGATTTACTGACTTGAATTTCCTCTTGTTTGCTCTTTTTTCTGGATTTTTCACTCTTATTTCTTTTTCTGTGTTCCTCTTAACAGACTGTACTGTACGACTAGGACTCGCCCACTTGATCATGAGTTCGGACATGGCTTCAACCTCAGAGGTCCGCCCTGTCGATGAGGATGCATACATGCCCTCCTATGATGAAACTTTTCCTGTTTTGGCTCCCACCAAAATGCCTGGACAGGAAACCCCAAACCAATGGCCACCAAAGACTGCCTGGAATTCTCGAGTCAAAACATCTACCTGTACACAAGTAAGAATCTCTCTATCTTCATTTACTCCCAGCAATAAAAGAATTGAACATAAGAAAACAAGATATAAAAAAAGTCTTGAAAAAGGTAGTAATTAATTGCTGCTTTATTTCTGAAT
Source organism: Pteria penguin (assembly GCA_035048485.1). NCBI lineage: Eukaryota > Metazoa > Mollusca > Bivalvia > Pterioida > Pteriidae > Pteria > Pteria penguin. The sequence goes on from CM068582.1 coordinate 9,446,230, forward strand.
GTGGGATGATCATAAGTATGGACATTCTTTGTAGGTGTTCACAGTCCCTCTTGAAGAAAGGCGATTTAAAGAAATCAATGAGCATAATTTTGGAGATGAGAGTCAAACCGAACAAGCTAGAATCTGCAAGGAGATAATGGCTAGAAATGGTTTGTACATTAATCATTATGAAAATTCCAGTTGAATTTTTAACAGTTGTTAACAGTTAAAATTATATTTGGTTTCATATATGCTGAATAGTAGTTCTATTTCTATTACATTATAGGTCATGTTTTGTTTCAGAAACAGGTTTTAAACCATTAGCATCTACAAAAATTGCTTTAACACAAATCCTTCAGCATCATGTATGTTGTAGCTGTGGTATTGTAGGTAATCTGAGTTTTCCAATCTCCCTTTTGCACCAAATATATTTTTGTGTTGCTTGCAAAATATACATGAACATATACTATATGATATAGAAATCCCTTTGTCCTGTCTCTATCTCTGTCAGGTAGGAATCACACTTTTGCTAAAGGTCAAAGATGTGTTTGTCTTGCAATGGATAGTTCACAGAATACCAAGTTAATGATACATCTTGCAGGACTGTTTATGCCATTCAGAATAGAAATACTTAAAATGTATTGGATTGTTGTGTTAAATGGTGAATTTGCAATGTTTTATTAAGGAATACATTTGATTTTTAGGAGTGTCAATTGAAGTTAGTTTAGCTAAGGATCAAAGTTTGACTGTGGTAATTCATGGAAAAGATCAAGCAGTTATGAAGGCTAAAAGAGAAGTACTGACAAAACTACAAACACAGGTAAGTCCATATCACAGTTGCAGGTTTTGGATAAGTATCAATCTCAAAATGTCACTTTCGTTTTATATAAATTAAATTTATTTATTTTTTTTTTTTAATTTTTAAGATATTCCTTATCAAGAAGTATCTTAATGTTATTGAGTTCAAAGGTCAGATGTATGTCCACCCAGCTACAACCTTTGAAGAAATAGTACAATATCTGTGTCAATGTTTGTCTATTTTAGTGAAGAAAGCTGAGGTGATTTAATCGATTCATTGTAATAGTCTTTCTTAAAGATCAGTTTTGACCACAATCGTGTGAATTCTTTTAGAAAACATCCCCTTCCCCGCCAAAGCGAAAGTTACGGAGTATGAATTTATGTCCATCAGTCTATTCACACGATAAACACAGTCATTCCCAATAACTTTCGGTCCCCATAGGTCATTCGGGCCTAGGTAGTGAAGTTACACACAGGTCCAAACAAAAGTTGTCTGTCCGAAAAAAAAGAAGAGAAACATAGATGTATCGTGATATATTTAATCTCATCTAATAAAATCATCGACATCGATCATCCTCCAATTAGCTCTAATAACAAATCTCTGAAAAAAACTCTGACCCATTCCTCAATGAGACAATCATACTGAATCACACTCTTGTAAAAGCTTTCGATAAACTCGGTTTTGCAAAACGTTTACGTTTTGGTTTACTTCATCATGGTCACCAAAACACTTTAATTTGAGGGAGTATAAATAAACGAAACTCTGTCGGACCCATTGGTCATTTTTTCACACATTTCATATAATAATAAGATAAAGCATTTCAGACTATAAATGTATAACGATGTGTTTTATGAAATGATTTTTTATTCGTACTTTCTTTTACCCTAACTTCGGTCAAATCAACCTGTCTAGGGACTACTTTACAGTTTTCATTGTAGTCCAAGATTCTATGCTCTTCTCCCACTTTTGATATCGGCGGTTTGTGATAGAGGGTCAGAGAGACTTTGTTCATCAAAAGTTGGAATTTCCACAAACCGTTGATATCAAATGTGGGAGAAATGCAGAGAATTTCAGACTATTTTCTTTGCAATATGCTGTCGTTACTGAGAATTAAAGATGTATGTGGGGGGGGGCAACATGTGTATTAGCCAAACTACTCGACCATTTTGGAATACATGTGTATTAGCCAAACTACTCGACCATTTTGGTGCTACATATGGAATTTTACTTGTAAATATGTGGCAGAAGGGGGAGGCAACCCCCCCCCTCCTTTTTTTGAACCCACCACTGCCATTGAATCACATGATGGGATAATCTTATGAGCAGGAATCTTTGTGCACTACTTTATTTTTATTCATTCAGGATATAACATGCATGTACAATGAAATGTTTAATACTTTACAGGCAAATATAGTGTTGCGAATCCCACGAGAACACCACCGATTCATTCTTGGACAAAAAGGCAAGAAATTACATCAATTGGAATTGGACACTGCAACCAAAATTACTATACCAAGACCTGATGAAAACCAAGATGGAATCAAGATTACAGGAACTAAAGAAGGCATTGAAAGAGCTAGACATGAGATTCAAATTATATCTGATGAACAGGTATGTTTCTAGACGAAAGGTTTACTTATATATGCTTAAGTCTTATTACAAACAGAATCTCTAAATTATATGTATGATTTGATAATTACTTTATTCTTACTGATTTATATGCTTGGAAAATAGTCTAAATAAAATGTTAAGAGAAACATGCATAATTTTTTTTTTTTTTTTTTTTTTTTTTTTGCCTAAGTAAAGTATATCTTAATTCTTGAACTTTACTGTTGTCTGTTAACAGAATTATTTAAAATGTTTACGATTGACTAACATTGTTGTATTAATAACAGGCAAAGCTGGCATTTGAAAGACTTCCTGTACCTCACATTTACCATCCATTTATCTGTGGCCCAAACAATACTTTTGTTGAAAAACTGCGTTCTGAAACTGGAGCAAAGATCCATATGCCCCCACCATTTGTCATGAAGGATGAAATCGTGTTGTCAGGTGAAAAAGATGGAGTGATGGCATGCAAGGATGCAATAATGAAGATTTACCAAGAAAAGGTAGGAGTTTGTAAAGAGAGAATCTGGTCAAAATTTGTTTGTTAAAAACTCTCTTATCAAGGGAAGAAATGAGTTTTGCTATGTGTTTAATTCAAAATGATCACATATTTCATGGATAAGTGTTTTGGTATATGTTTTTGTTACCTTCATTTTTTATGTTGCCTGCAAATATTAGGAACAGGGAAGATAATTTTCTGAGATAATTGTGTGTCAGACTGCTTAATAACTTTCCCATGTGCTCTATTATTTTCACTCTATACTGTAAGGTAAACTGTTTAATTTCAGAAAAGGAAATGTCAGACTGTCTCTGTGGAGGTCAGAAAATCCCAGCATAAGTACATCATAGGACCAAGGGGAAGTGGTATTCAGGAGATATTGGAAAAAACTGGAGTGTCAGTGGAGGTACCAAATCAGGATAATGTGGAAACCATCACCCTCAGAGGAGAACAGGACAAACTCGGACCCGCTCTTACTATGGTCTACTCGAAGGTAAGAAAATCAATAGATAAGACCAAGAATTCCATTGTACACGCTCTGCATGTCTTTGTATACTTCATAAGGCTGATGCTTTCATTTTGTTGAAAGGTATTGAAAATTCATTTTTCTTCTTTAGGCCAATAGTGTTATATTCTCCGAAGTCCAAGCGCCAGCCTGGCTGCATCGTTACGTTATAGGGAAAAAGGGAGAGAATGTGAGGAGGATAACATCGGAATTCCCCAAAGTTCACATCGAGTTTACAGAGGGTCAGGATAAGATCCAGGTAGAGGGACCACCAGAGGAGGTCAATGATGCAGTAGCAGAGCTGGAAAAGATCGTGAAGGATCTGGTAAAGTATTCATTTCTATTGATTAATTTACTTTGATTACATGCAAGATGTCTTTTTACAAAAATCTTTTTCTTAAAATTGTAAACTATAGATCTTGTAACATATTCTCATTGTGGAGGTCTGTTCTTTGACACCTTTTGACTTGATCAATGAACTTTAATTTTGTTCATGGTGTATTATGATCTTTATCTTAATTTTCTTTTTATAGAAAAAACGTATGGACTTTGCAGAAGTTTCCATTGACCAGAGATTTCATAAACATATCATTGGGAAATCAGGACAAAATAGTAGGTCATGCGTAAAATACTTTTCTGGAAATTACAATTGAATTTTACTTTTAAGGGAATTTTAGTTTGGAATTTTGTCTCTTTTGTGAAAATGTCTAAGTTTAGGATTTTGTTTGATATTTTTAGTCACCAGGATCAAGAAGGACACTGGATGTGCAATTAAGATTCCATCTGATGCAGAGAACAGCAACATCATCAGGATTGAAGGTGAACCTGCTGGTGTTCGACAGGCCAAGAAAGAACTTATGGAAATGTCTCAGCGCATGGTATGACCAAATGATAATCAAATGCATGCCTTTGGTTTCCACATGTTATATTGGAGCAGCCAATTTTAACAAATGAATCAAATTTTATCATTAAAAGCACATGCTTCTGTCTTCTCATAGTTTTTTTCCGAATGTTGTTCCTCAAGAAACACATTAAGCTGATGGCTATGTAAACATGAATATGGATATATTGTCATATCATGATAAATTTGGACCAATTACTAATATCTTGTGAAAAATTTTTAAGTATGTTTTTGAATGTAGGAAAATGAAAAGACCAAAGACATTATCATTGAACAACGTTTTCATCGAACCATCATTGGCGCAAGGGGAGAAAGGATCAAAGAGATCAAGGACAAGCATAGTCTTCATGATGTCCAGATCACCTTCCCAGACCAGGGCAAGAAGAGTGATGTGGTCACTCTACGTGGACCAAAACCAGATGTTGACAGATGTTACAAAGCTCTTCAAAGTCTGCAGCAGGAAATGGTCAGTATTTTACAGTGCTTATAAATGACACATTCTTTGCATAAACCATTAAATCTTACTTGAATTTTTAATTCTTTGTGGCTATGTAGGGATGATTTTTCATTAATCTTATATTTACATGCTATATCTTAGGCCAAACAAAATTAATCTTTAACTTTTTCAAATTATGATGAGGCAGAGAGGTAGATTCTTTTCTTTTCTGTTTGTTTGGTTTTTTGTTTAAGGCGTCGAGCATTTGCTCGACAGTCTTGTAGCGATCGTAAAAATTTTTACCTCTACACTGCCTTTTTAATCCACGTAACAAAGTAGTACCTTCTTTAAAGTACTAAACGTAGTAAAAGTTCTTGCAAAACCGGCTTTGTAATCCTTGTTATTGAAATTTCATTGCACAGAAATAGGTTTAAGCATAGGTCTGCTTAACTTAAATTATCAGTATATTGCCCTAAAACAGGTATTATTCTGTCGCTTATTGTGTGTGTTAAAATATTCATTCGCCGTGATGACGCAAGCTGATTATGAATTACTATCGCACTTCATGGGAATTTTTGCAAATATGGGGAAGACCACGTGACATGTTGCCTTATTTGGAGAAATCGTAGTAGAATGCTTGTAACACACGCGATCAAGGCCTAATTTGACATTAAGCGCCAATATGGAAACAAATCGCGCAATCTTCGAAATATATATAATAATATAATAATAATATCTGTAGATATAAATTTCAGTCTAAAAAAACAAATAAAATATTTCTTAGAATCCTAAATATAGACTGGCAATGCGTATCACGAAGATATCTAGACAGGTGACCACTAATTTATAACGAGGCTGACCTAGGTTCAAGTGACACGTTATCGGTTATTTTTATCTCACTGTATTTCGCTTTGTTTCATTCAGTGTATATATGCCTCTGTTTCATTCATTTAACTTAGAATCAACAAATATCGACAAAATCCATTACATCCTCAAGGCTAAACATCACGAGCCTCTCGTAAATTACATCAGGTACTGTATACCTATGCTGTGTATGCTACTGCAGACGAATTTTAAAAATAACTACTCGCAGTGTGTACAGCTTCTTATCTGCCCTTACCGTCTGTGCTATAAATAACACTTCCTGGACAGGGAATAGCCTTTACAAAATGGCTGTGGTCACTTGTCTCTTCGCGCAGCGATAGCAAGCAAGAGTGGGTAACTCCAGTCTATCTTAAACAAGCATAGCTTTTTAAAAAGTTTAAGTTGTAATCGGAATAGCATTAAATGATCAAGATGTTGGTCACAAAGCCAAATAGCTTTATCTTAATGGCAATTACTTGCTTGTTTTTGCGCAGTTGTGAATTTTCCCGCCAAAATTTCTGAAGCCACGCCTCATTTTTTCCTTATTAGGGAAGTAGCATGTGTATATATCATATGGTCTTTCACATATCTGGAAAAGTTCCCACGACGGCATAAAAAATGGCAGCCGAGAAAGTTTTCAAATCGCCTACAAAATTTAATGCGGATATAAAGGATGATAGCATGGATTAAGACAGAATTTTAGATTGAATGCATGAAAAATAAATTACGTAGAACTTACATGTGAAGATTTTATTCCAAATCAACCGATAAAATGCGATTGTGATGCATAATCGGCTTGCGTCATTACGGCGAACGGCATGGCGTTGTAGCCCTTACACGTGCACATACAATAAACGACCGAATAAGTAGTGTTTTTGGACGATATATAGAAGCTGTTGGCCCTAGTGTCAGTGTTAGTAGCGTAGACAAAAACAGAAACCTAGACTTTAAATCAAATTTAGCTGGACGCCTTTGTGGCTCTTCAAGCCTTTGATTTTTTTTCTAAATTGTAAATTTTGTATCGTGAACGGTGACATAAAGCATAATAATATATCATTGTTTCGTCTTACTACTTACAGGCAAGTAGTAACATAGGTTTTATACTTATTGGGAAAATACTTATTCCTTAGATTGGTCATTAAGAATGCTAAGATATTATTAATTTAGGTCACAGCCCTCTGTGTTTGAGAAACTAAATTTTTATTATATTTGGCCTTAAAATGTGTATATGTTTTAAAATGTATTGTAGAGGATTTTGATTAAAATGGACTTTATTCTGTGTCTTTTTCATTAAACAGGCAGCCAGTAGTTTCCAAGCTAATGTGCATATCTTCAAAGACTTCCATAAGAACATCATTGGTAAAGGAGGAGCTAACATTAGAAAGGTAGATAATTGATTTGCCTCAAATTTCATTTATGAGACTGATTGCATCTTTTGGTAAGGAGTAATGGATTGGTCTTTGGTACCCTTTGCGAAAGCCAATGGATTTCTCAGGGTTCTTGTACTTTCTCTGAACGCCAATGTATATACGTGTAGTTGAAAATTTTGTTTGTTTTATCTGTTAACAGATGAATGAAATAATTTGATTCACTGCCATAGCATAATATACATATATATATATGTGTATGTGTGGAAAATATGTATTTAATATAAGTGCATTACAGTGTACTTGCGTATAATAGAATTTGACATCTGAGGATGTTAGCAGACCACTATTTGTATTGCTAGGGTACATGTATTTATTTATTTTTCCTTCATTGTAAGATTCGTGAGGAGACAGACACAAAGATTGACTTACCCAGTGAAAACAGTGAGTCTGATGTTATTGTGATCACTGGGAAGAAATCTAATGTGGAGCAAGCCAAGCAGAAGATTGAGGCAATCCAGAAAGAATTGGTGAGATACTCATTTCTTACAGATTAAAAGCTCATACATGTAACTTCAGAAGTTTCAGTTGCTAGTAATGACAATTCAAAGAAATATTGTCTCTTCAATGAAGTCCAGGTGTTAAAGAATATTAAAAAACAAACTTAGCATAATCTAGGTGAAAATTAAGAAATTGCACAAAATACTGTTACTGTGATTTTATGCAAAGTTTTGAACAAACAGGGGTAAATTTATGCCTGAATATTAAATGCTTTATGTTATTTTCTCACAGTGTTACTGGTATATGTATTTTCTTCAAAACACCTAAACTGCACTGTAATTAATTAGACCAATTATATGCCATAACAGTGTTAATGTTGAAACATTTTGAAGAAGTTGCTGTATTGTTGTTCATGTCATACAGAACTTTTTGCTAGCCCAGGTTTACAGCAGAATGGGGTCTGTAATTTAAGCACATTGTATCATTGTCTAGAAAAGATGGACAGCCAAACACTTGAACCTACAATTGAACATTATATATATGTACCAGTACATATAACTTTAAATTTTATTGTGGTCAGTGTTTATAATTACATGCTGTATAATTAAATATTACAAATGTATGTTGTTACTTACATTTAAGAAGAGTCATAATAATTACTAGTGCTTCATCCAATAGGAAAATTCATCAATAATTTTTGATTTGACAGGCCAATATTAAAGAGGTATCAGTTGATATTCCACACAAGTTGCACAACTCTATCATTGGTGCCAAGGGACGTTTGATTCGTTCCATCATGGAGGAATGTGGTGACGTGATTATCAGATTCCCACCAGAGGGTACCACTCAGGACAAGGTCATCATTAGAGGACCTAAGAACGATGTGGAAAATGCTAAGAAACAGTTGATGGAATTGGCAAGTGAAAAAGTGAGTAGCAAGACTGGTTCAGTGCAAACAAATACCTTTATATATGAATTATTTACGCAGTAAAGTGCACTTTTGTTTTGGTACATTAATTTGCTACATGTAGAAAGACTACGAGCTATGATTACATAAAAATGAATTTTTCTTGTTTTCCTTTTCAGCAAGCTTCTAACTTCACTGCTGAAATCAAAGCAAAACCAGCCTACCATCGCTTCCTCATTGGAAGAGCAGGAAGTAATATTCGAAAGGTAGGCAGTCTTTGAAAATATTGTCCATTCTTTACATTGTATTTTGCTTATTGATCCTATTCTGAGATCATATTTCATTACTAGGTATATTGAATTCATCTATACTGTTTGTATTCACATGACTTGATCTTTCATGATTGCCTATTTCATCATATTTCCTTTAGGTTAGAGAGAAAACTGGTGCCAGAGTTATCTTTCCTGGAGCTGAAGATACTGATCAAGAGTTGATCACCATCATAGGAAAACAAGAATCAGTTGACCAGGCAAAGAGGGAACTTGAGGCATTAATTAAAAACTTGGTATGAATCTCTAAATTTATTGTATTGGTCCTTTCAAGCTCTTACAGTACAGTCTAAGTGTTTTGTAATTTTTTCACCTGTCTCATTGGGCCACATCCAGGTGTAATTTCAAGAATTTCATAATGCACAGTGTAATTAACAAAGATGTGAGTAAGCACAAGTAAATTTCCACTTGGGTTTCTGCTATGATTTAAAGTGTTTTTTCCCATAGTGTTTTGTGCAGTTTCTCCAAACACCTAGACTGTACTATATATTAACCCTAGTCATGCTACATAAGATACACAGAAATAGTGCTCTGAGCTGAATATTTTTCTATGTATTTTAAAAAATAAAAGCATGTTTTTGTATGCTGTTTTATGAAGGATGTTTGCATAATAATATAGGCATATCATATACCAAAATGTTAAGGAATGTTTGAAGTTTATGAATCTTGTAAAAGTTTGACCACAATTTATGCACGGTAAAGGTAAACTGCAGGTAAATACAGGTAAAATGACAAAAACCTAGATTTAGCAATAAATATATGCATATATTTTCAAAAATACAATAAAAGAGATTTAAAATATTGAAATATGAATTGATAATATAATAAAAGTCACACACCAGTAGGCCAGTAGTTACTATTCAGGTAAAACTCAGGTAACATTTAATAGTATATAAAGTATATCTAATGACAGATGCTGATTGGGGTATATACTGCACCAAAATGATGCCCAGTTTCGTTATATAACTGAACTAGTGTGAATAACCGATTAAAATCGCGGTTTCCACGTCGTACCTGCAAGGTAGTATCGGCCAGGTGAAAAATAATTAAAAGTGCCAGAGTCGATATCTAGTGATCACCGATAAAAAGAATGGATCATGTTTACTAAAGATGTTGTCCAGTAACAATAAGGCCCATTGGCATCATAATAATTAATCGGTAAACACCTTTATTCCCCCTTCCTTTTTGTGAAAATTCAATTACGACAAACGAAGGTATGCTTTAAGTTGCCGGCATTTTCCGTAGATACTGGTCTACACACCGATAAGTTTCATGTGCCATTGTAATCGTTGTCATTGATAAACAAATTGAGGAAATCCAAAGAAGATCGACGGTCTTCAGTTATGTTTACAAACACCTGTAAAATCGATTAAATCCCAGGTCAACACGTGGCCGCCCGCCGTCACGTGCGCGTCGATTATTCATGAAATCTACCCGATCGTATATTTTTTTTTAGTAATCATTGTCTTCAATTATATCTGCAACATTAAGTACATCAAGTTCCACATCACTATCATCGTTTCCAAAGACTTATTTGAAGAAAGAATCGAGTTGTGTTTATAAATCCGCCATCTTGAAATACAAATTTTGATCTCACTTTTTCCCGTACCTTAATATACGAACCAATCAAATTGAAGGTGACGTCATGGAATTTTTTAAAGATAGGAATTCTGTATTCACATATAGAAAGTCTTTTTATAACGTTTACAACGATTGGAAGGCTATAAATACGATCTAAAAATAAGCTATAGTCGACCTAGTTGTTGCCCGGATTATTCCGGGTTCAGCTCACAGCGCGTGTATTCGATGCCCGGATTATTCCGGGTCCAGCATGACTAGGGTTAAGTGTGTAAATTTTTCAGACGATCTACAAAACAAAAATTTCAGCGATGGTATTTTCATTTATACTTTGTCCTACTATAACAAAAACTAATTGAGAAGTTTTTTCTTCGCAGGATAACATCGTGGAGGGTGAAATGCATGTAGACAGTAAGCACCATCGTCACTTTGTAGCTCGCAGAGGAGAAGTACTGAGGCTTATTGGAGAGGAATATGGTGGTGTCACTGTGAGCTTCCCAAGAAGTGGGGTCAAGAGTGACAAGGTCACCATCAAAGGATCAAAAGATTGTGTAGAAGGAGCCAAGAAAAGAATTCAGGAAATTGTTGACGACTTGGTAAGAAATTAATAAAAAAATTCAGTTTTCTTATATAAATCATATAGTGTCGCTTAAAATACATGTATCTACATCTTGTTTAAGCAAGGAATGCACCTAATTGGCCAGCAACCTATTGAAAGTTTTTCATGTCACCTGCAAAGTAACTTACAGCAATCACTTTTTCTGGCATCATTCTGTGTGGTAGGAGTCACATTGTTGATAAATGGATAGCAGGGGGTGTATGATAGTTTAAACACTTTAGTTCTTAGTGTCATCTTATTATTGGGAAGAGGACAAGTGAAAGGTAGTGATCAGCTTATTTGTCATTTGTCTGTCCCGCCTCTGTTTGAACTATCTTTGAAAGCAGCACAGTTGTTCCTTGGAGCATCTTTTGTCCCTGCTACATTTAAGTAGAAATGACAAAAGCTCTGCATTTACTATTTACATGTATACTTGGCTCATTTAGAGTTGTTATTATTATAAAAAAAATTTACGCTGTGATACAGGAGGCCCAGGTGACTGTGCAGTGTGTGATTCCTCAGCAGTACCACAGGACCGTAATGGGAAGAAATGGAACCAATGTACAAGAGATCACAAAAACCCATGAAGTAGGAATCAAATTCCCAGATCGACCCCCGCAAGAAAACCATGGAAGTACGTATCAACCTCTTTCATCTTTATCTGTATATGTAGATACTTCATATATGTTGTGACCAGTGTGCATTAATATTATGTTTATTGTAAATATGTGTACAATGTTTTATTGTAAGTATGTCTACAATGTATGTATGTATGTAAAGAAGTCATCAACTAATATTTGGCAGCAACTTAACTGGTAATTGAAAGGAACAACATGTACATGTATTTTTCAACATGATAGTGATCATGATGTGTCAAAACTCTAATTGTATAAGAATAAGAGAAGAAAATGGGATCAATATACATAGTGGATTCTTCTATAAAATATTACTTCTGTTTAGACATGGTGAATGGTGATGCCAAGGAGGAAGAGATTAATGGTGATTCACCAAAGAAAGGAGACATCATCATTATTACTGGTAAACCAGAGAACTGTGAAAGTGCCAAAGAAGCTCTGATGGTAAGTAGCAGAATGTGAAATAGAAAAATTGTTGTTTCGCAACTTTTAGGTAGCATACTCATAGGAAAAAGTTTAATACATGTGTATTGTCTATTCTAACCAAAACCTGTATTTTTCTGTGGCCTCCATCTGCATTTGTAAAAATCATACAGTATTTTCATACAAAATTTGCTTATTGAAGCCCATGGAAAAGCAGTTTCCTTGAATTCTATTTAATTTTCATAGCTATTAAAACTAACTGTACTCATGTGCTACCCTAAAGCAAGGCATTCAAATTTGTAATTATTGCACAAATGTATATACCAATTATTTTTTTTTTATTTGTGCAGGAATTGGTACCAGTGACAGAGGAGATGAATATTCCATACGATCTACATCGATTTATCATTGGTCAGCAGGGTAAGGATGTGAGGGCCATGATGAGACAATACGAAGTCAACATTTCCATCCCTCCCTCCGAGGAGAACAGTGATGTTGTCAAAGTGTCAGGTCCACCTGCTCATGTAAAGAAGGCTTTGAAGGGACTTCAAGAACGTGTTGATCAGCTGGAGGCAGAAAAAGAAGATAGGGTAAAAATCTATGCTACATGTACCGTTTTTGTCATCCACATTTAGACTATTTAATGTAAGAGCCAGCTCAGGATCAGAAAGCCAAGATTTAACAAGTTCAGAGCAAATAAAAATCATATTGGTTCCCAGGACGAACTATGAATTATTAAGTAATAGAAGATTTTACTCATTGGTGCTATGTTTTTCCTTAATTTATTTTAAAAAGCAATATTGATGTTGATGATTTGTAAGTTTTTCACTTTGATTAAAAACTTACACCCCCCCCCCATTCTCAAAGTGTGAGAGCTCTGTGCAGGTACAGAAACACTTTTTAAGTTAACAGCATAGGGAATGCGGAGAAGTGGTCATTTAATAGAGATGGCCCTGTAATAATGGTTGATTTTGTGTTGACAGTTACTCAATGAGTGGTATGGAACAAAGAAAGGTGGTTGCTCAAGACAGGTGGTTGTTCTATACAGGTGACCTTTAAAGCAGTTTAAACTGTATATAGAAATGGAATCTTCTTGTTTTCACTTATTACTACATTATTTTACTGTAGTTTATTTTGTGTTTTTAGGCATTAAGGAGTTATCAGGTATCTGTGGAGGTGGATGAAGAGTACCATCCAAAGATCATCGGTCGTAAAGGTAATAATGTGACCAAACTTAGGGATGACTTCAAGGTGAACATACAGTTCCCCAAGAAGGGCGATGAGAACCAGCGTTTGATTACCATCACTGGATACGAGGCGGATGCTGAGGCTGCGAAGGAGGAAATTGTCAAAATCGTGAGAGGATATGTAAGTTTTACAATTTTTTAAATTGTATCTGTTTAATGTTTTACATACTGCAATAAAGCATGGAGGCATATGATGGAGAATTTTCAATATAATGTAAGAGGAGTAAGGTGCGTTAAATTTGCATTCCTTTGTGAAGTGAAGATGATATATTAAGTATAAGCTATATCTACAGACATTTAAATTAAACATTTGGAAATAATCCACAACTGTTCTCTTGTTTCTTCAGGAGGATATGACAACCATCGAATGTGAAGTGGATAGAAGGATTCATCCACGAATCATTGGGCAGAAAGGGCGTAGCATTCGAAGGATCATGGATGAGTTCAAGGTAGACATCCGTCTACCCCGAGCTAATGATAATCCAGATATTATTGTGATATCTGGAGACGAAGATGCATGCTACGACTGCAGAGATCATCTTCTGAATCTGCAAGAAGAATATGTAAGTTGTTCATATATATTTAGGATTTATCTCACTGGCTGAATTTTCATGCAGTGTGGCTATTTTGGGGAAAAATGCACAAAACATGGGAAAGTCTCCTAAAAAGAATGGGAATTGGATTAAAATTTACCTGTTCTGGTCACACTTTCTTAGTAGTTCATTGTGTTTTGTGTTATTCTAAATATTGACCTGGATTGGGACCACCTGATGCACTTTTGATGTTTGGAAAACTTAGACAGAAGAGCAGTATAAAATGGCACTGATAAAAGTTTCAGCAAAAATTTGTGTTTGCATGATAATATGACATATTTGTTTTTGCAACTGATTATTCTTAAACTTATCAAGGGAATTTTTTTTTCAGCTTCAAGATGTAATTGACAGAGAAATGATGCAGGAATTGACCCGACCTCCAACCAAATATGCATCGGGGGGAGGAGACAAGAGAGACAGCAATGACAAAGGATTTGTGGTCTCCAATGCCCCCTGGGACAAAAGCATTCCTGACACCGCCAGCACTGATGAATTCCCATCATTTGGTTCTGTGGTGGCCCCAAAAGCTGCTGCAGCCTGGGGACCTATGAAATTTGGCAAACGTTAAATCATTGGAACAGGCAGGAATTTATTCACCTTTAGACATGAATACTTTATCAGTATCGCATTATCCAGACTTTCAGTGTGCAAGAGGTGATTGAAGGATGGTGTAAATATTTGATATAATGGGGTGTCTTTGTTTTACTAGATGATATGTTTATGTATACCCTAAACTTTTACTGCCATTCAGATGAAATATAATATATCTTAAGATTTATTTGCTTCAAAGTTTATGGACGTCACAGACTATGTTTTGTAAGAGAAATTAAATGTATTATCTAATAGTGTATTTGTTGATTAATTGTGTACTAGTTGACTTTGAAAAATGTTCCTATTATTTCCTACCCAATTTAGAGTAAGTGCATGTTGTTAGTTTTATATTTTCTTTGCTATTTTGAAAAAAAAATATTGACCTGTGATGCGTGACCCTGTAGTGCTCAAACTCTCTGTTGTCAAGATAAGGCATTGCATACTTCTGTGAAATATGTAAAACGTTTTTTGGATAAAAATGTATATTTATTTTTCTAGTGATGAATTGTGCATCATCAGAAAACCAATTATGTTTCTGTACTACTAAGTCGGGTTGTATGATGAAAATGATTTCAATTATGAGGGCGTTGTGAAAATTCATGACTATATATATATATATGTATCATGATTCTGTGTATATAAATCATTCATGTTATATGCCTCAAGGCAAACCAATTATTTTGTTCATTTTACGTGAAGTTATTGGAGACTTGGGATATACATTTGCACATTTCATTTACAACCCATATGTTACATGTGTATTCATGAGTGGTGTCCTTATGGTCAAATGATTCGACACACACGTATTTTTATCGTTCTGCATTTTCATTACATATAATATACGGTAGCTTCAGAGGAGGACGGGTTTCTTTATCTTTTCCTTGCTTGACAATGTTAATGTATAATTACATACACGTATATGTATTTCTGCGTTATTTTTTTTTAATCACAGATTAAGGTCTTGCTGTAATAACTGTTTAAAACTAGTCATTAGGGAGACTTTATTTCAGATTTCATAGTATCTGCTTTGTCTACATATTTATCCTCACTTGTAATTGCCAGTGAATTTTATATATTACGACTGACATTATGCAATAGATGTGAGAGGTGATTTCTCCCCCAATACCTCTTTTGTATGCGAGAGATTTTATGGGTGTTTGAAATTTAGCAAATAATTGTAAATATATCTCTTTAATATGCAGTAGTGTAACTCACAATGCAAGGGCTCAAATGTTAATGTTGTGTCCTTCATCCCTCTATTTCATAAACTGTTTAATTCGTTATATGAATGAAGTGGTATATCAGTTATGCAATTGAGTTTAAATTTAAGTTGATGAGAACAGTTTTTTAATTAATGTTGATATGTACATTACCTATGTACGATTATCAATAAAGGCTGTTGACCAATCTGATGATGTCATCAATAAAGATTTCAAAGATGAAGGAGTTTTTGTTTTGATTCTTTTACTTGGGATGTTCTCAAACCTTTTTGGAAAAGATTGATTGATTGATTGATTTTTGTTTTACGTCACACCACGAATATTTCACATATGTGGTGACTGCATCTGCCTGATGCAGGGCATACAAATTTTGACCTTTGCAACGGACCCACCGGAAGCAGTGAGGGGTCTTTAACGTGCCATGCATACCATGACACGGGGCCTCGGTTTTTACTGTCTCATCCGAAAGACAGAACACCGGCATGGCCAGAGCGGGACTCGAACCCCGGCCTCCCGATCAGGAGTCCGACGTGATATCACTAGGCCACGCTGGCTTTTTTTGGAAAAGAGTAGGAAGTGTAGTTACATGTACATAAAGGTAATTGATGATCAAAATAATATTGTATCAAGCTCTTTCAGTTCTGGTAGATTCAGAGACACTTTACATATTTGGGGTCTGAGACTGAGTAAGCTTGGTAGTGTAACAAAACACCAAGGGTATCTTTAGGTTTGTGGGCTGCATCTGAGGCACATGGCAAGCTGACTGTCTTTACTATGTTATTTGAAATGGTCAAGTGAATGGAATTGCAAAAATAAAATGGAGATCACAATTGACAACTTTTTAAATATGCAAGTCGTCTGGTTATATCTGCTGCAGAAGCCACTTCTATGAAGCAAACACCAGTTTTTGATGGGTTTTCTCTGCTTCTTAGGTGGCCACTTTCTCACCTTCCCTTTAGTGGTTGCATACTGTAGGTTTTTGTGTATAATGATGGTCAAATGTGGCATTCAAATTAACAATCACAGTTGCATTGTACATTGTATGCTAGATCAGTTTCTGCGAGAAGTGATCCAATTACATGTATACAAGTCTTTTTCCTTCATGACTAAAAACAGGTTGTCATCGCTTAAAACAGACTGCCATCATTACAACACCGACTGCATTCACTGTACAATGACTGCCATCATTATACAATAACTGACATCGCTATACACTGACTGCCATCACTGTTCACTGACTGCCATCATTATACTGACTGCCATCACTGTACACTGACTGCCATCACTGTACATTGACTGCCATCATTACAACAATGACTGCCATCACTGTACAATGACTGCCATCATTATACAAATACTCACATCACTATACATTGACTACCATCTCTATACACTGTCTACCATCATTATACACTGACTGCCATCTCTATACACTGTCTGCCATCATTATACACTGACTGCCATCACTGTACACTGACTGCCATCTCTATACACTGACTGTCATCATTACAACACTGACTGCGATCACTGTACACTGACAGCCATCACTACACTGACTGCCATCATTTTACAATAACTGACATCACTGTACACCGATTGCCATCTCTATACACTGACTGCCATCATCATGCCAATACTATACACTGACTGCTATCACTATATACTGACTGCCATCACTGTACACTGACTGCCATCACTATACACTGACTGTCATCACTATATACATGCCTCTCATGGCTATACACTGCCATCAGTATACACTGTTGTCACTATACACTAACTGTCATCACTATATACTGACAACCATCACTACACACCGATTGCCAACACTGTCTGCCATCACTATACACTGACTGCCATCACTGTACACTGACTGCCTTTACTGTACACTGACTGCTTTAACTGATTAATGACTGCCATCACTATACACTGACTGCCATCACTATACACTGTCTGCCATCACTATACAATGATTGTGATTACTTGGCGATGACTGCCATCACTACACACTGACTGCTTTTACTGTACACTGACTGCCATCACTATACACTAACTGCCATCACTATACACTGACAACCTTTACTATACACTAACTGCCATCACTCTACACTGACTACCAGCACTTCACACTGACTGCCATCACTATACACCGACTGCCATCACTATACACTGACTGCCATCACTATACACTGACTGCATTTACTGTACACTGACTGCCTTTACTCTACAATTACTGACATCACTATACCGACTGCCATCACTATACACTGACTGCATTAACTGTACACTGACTGCCCTTACTGTACAATTACTGACATCACTATACCGACTGCCATCACTATACACCGACTGCCATCACTATACACTGGCTGTCATCACTATACACTGATTGTCCTCATTATACACTGTCATCATTATACACCGACTCTCTATACACTGTCTGCCATCACTATACCCTGACTGCCATTTTTGTACACTGCCTGCCATCACTATACACTGAGTGCCATCACTATACCCTGACTGCCAAAACTCTACGCTGACTGCTATCAGTATACACTGAATACCATCACTATACAGTGACTGCCATCACTATACACTGTCTGCCATCACTATACACTGACTGCCATTTTTGTACACTGCCTGCCATCACTATACACTGAGTGCCATCACTATACCCTGACTGCCAATACTCTACGCTGACTGCTATCAGTATACACTGAATACCATCACTATACACTGACTGCCATCACTATACACTGTCTGCCATCACTATACACTGATGGCCATTATTGAACACTGCAAATGTAAACAGATGATGTAGATCTATAAAGAAGCAAGTTGATTAGATTTAACATTTATACTGCAATTTATTTGGCAAACAGGCATGCAAAAAAGCATGTGTAGGAGCTTAAAGCTTCCATATTTCTAAAGAAAAAGAGTAAAACAGTGAGAAAATTTAATGTAAAAATTCATTGATCCATAGTTATAAACATGTATAATGTACTAAAATGGAGCTTGCATCTATATCCTATGGTAGATAATATAATTGCACAAGGCCTTGGACCCTAAACATAATAATATTGATACAGGGGTTGTAAGAGAATAACTGTGCCAACCATGAATTTAAAGTTTTGACCCGCTGTCCTCAGAAAACTGCAGTTTTATTTCCTTCATTCAAATTTATTACTGTACTCTCATTACATTGTCAACACATAATGGTCTGCCATACATATGCACCATTCTTTTGTGACGCCACATTTTCAACACTGATCCATTAAAGTCTAAACTTTAACATCATATGGAAAATTTTGGGGAAAATTCATTTGTTCAGTATTCTGAAATTTTTTCATTGTCAAGAGTTTTGACAATGATAAGAATTTGTTAATGCCACGTTTAGTGCATAATGAAAACAAATACATCAATTATGAAATAATATGCATAAATATATTGATAATGCAGAAAAATATATAGCACCTGGGTCCGGCGCCATAAACTGAGAATATACTTAAGTCAAATATTCCATTTTGATTTATTCCATAATCAAACGTTCAAAAAATTCTCATGCAGAATGGTTTAATTCTATTTATCAATTGAATAAAACTAAATACTAAATCATGACTTAAGTATATTCTTAGTTTATGGTGCCGGACCCTGAACTAAAGGTATCAAATACAACAGAACCAGCAAAAAGATGACAGTATTGGAAACTACCCTTAAAAATTGAAAAATGTAAGAGGAACAAAGAGTTGTAAGAAGACAAGGAGCTTGCCATATTGGTACAAATACTGTAATGTACTTTTCTTTCCCACAACTCTCTTTTTATCCAAAAGATATGGTCAAGATTAAAAATCTTCTAAATTGACTCAAGGGGAAGTTAAGAAGGTAAAATATTTTGTACCAATAAAGGGTTTCTTAGTAATATACATGCATATGATACATATGTTAATTCTTTTTAACACCTACTAAGAGCTTTATAATGGTCATTTGCACTCACTTTAACATGGCTTTCTAAGCCAATCCATGCTAACAATGATGCAAAGGGGATGACATATGCTTTGCTGGACATTTGTCCCTAAAAAACATCTGAAAAGGAAGGAAAGGGGATTTGATAACAGTTTTCTGGACAAATATTTAAGTAGAAATTAAACTGCAACATGATTACAAAGCATTTGAAATTGTGAGAGGTAGTTGAAAAGTGGGCATAATGTAGCTTCCTGGACATGCATTTTAAGTAGAAACTGAATTCCATCTTGGATCTGGTAGTGTGAATTAAAGTTTCGATGATTGCGTATTTTAAAGTTGAAATGTGTCTGTATAAAACAACAAAATGCTTTAGGCATCAGGTACTGGGTTGTTAATATCGTCAATTCTAGATATTCAATTTCCATTTTTTGTCGGTATCCTAGGTGAATTTTCACGTAGAACCTGAAAAAAAAACCAACAACGGATTTACATTCTACCAATGCTCGTAAGGTAAATTCAATTACTTAGTAGTACTGGTATACATCTATGATGTTTTATACTGTTGATTACATAACTTTACCAATTACAAATATGATCATGCCTGTCAAATGACCCCCAATATTTAAGGTTGTACTTGATATTTAATCCCATGAATACACAAAAAGCACTGTACAGCGATACTGATTTGTAATAAGATATCAGACTTTTTTTCCCTTACATCGAACTCTATAGGACTTTCCATTTGGGATATCTGTTGTAAATCTGTCACTTTGCACCTTTGCTATATAATGATTAATTGGTCTTACTCTCAAAATTTAGAGAGATGCAAGATGATACTTGTACATCAAAATGGATGAACTGTAAATTTCAAATGATTTCATGATTATTGTATGATTAACATTACCATCATTAAATGTCTTGATATCTATCTATATCAAAGAAAAGAAAAAAAGCCAGTTTATTAATACCACAATGTAAAAGACCAGGAAATACAAGTTTTGCGATGCAGATAGGAACCAAATAATGTGTATTGTTGACTAAGAACAAAACTGAAAACTTTCACTTCTATCAAATAAAAAGTTTTTGATGTCTTTCCTCTCAGCCAATGGCAATGCGCACTTCATTGATAAAAAAAACTCCTAAGCATTGAAATGAAATATTAACTTGATTTTTCTAAAAAAAAAAATCCCTTGTATAATTTGAGGTATTCAACTTTTAAATGTATACGAAATCTACAAAAGTTCAATGCTTTCAGTTCACAACTTTGTTCTGCAACAGACGCATGTAGAAAATAATACACATAGACTATGATTCTTATCACTGTGAAATAAAGAAGTCAACAATCATCCAATCCTACTTCTGTACATAAGGTAAATAAATGTTGTTGCATGTAATGACTTTCTTTTCAACAATCAAAATGAGGCCATGACCAGGTATTCAGTGACCATAATCTGACAGAGGTGAATATTACACCTCTAACAGGAATCATTTTATTGTGGATGCTTGCTGCATTACATTTTCCATATGTAAAGCAATTATGTTTTCAATCGACACACATAATATTAAAACTACAAATGAATCATAAACAATAGTAACAGTGAAGTATTTCACCATACGTTCTTTTCGAAAACACATATAATTTTAAATATAACACAAATTTTGATTGGTTTAAATTTTGGGGATATATGATATCCATCAAATTTTTTCTCTAACAATGTTATTTCCCGCACTTTCGTAACGGTGACATTGACAATGACACCACTGAAGCTGAAGTTTAGAGATGTTGAGAAATAGTGCAGACATAACATACCAATTTCTGAGAATATAAAGCATGTTAGACAAGAATTAAATGATAAGGAATGAATCAGAAATTTTTGTGTTGGACAAGAGGTATACTACAAAAAAAGAAAAAGACGGCAAACTTATGCATGTGATATATGCAATGATGCAGTTTTTCTTCCTTTTTTTCATGGTATACCTCCGCTAACCAAATAAAAATTATATTCGTTCCTTAAAAACTCGAAATAGTGTGAACAATGGTGATACATACTTTTCGAGCAAATTCTGGTAAGATGAATGCTGATTTATGAACCTCTGCGTTGTAATACTGAAGCTTTAATTTAACGGATTCTTCCTCTGTGAACTTCCTGACTGGATTTTTAAAATTTGCATCCTACAAAAGTTGAAATGATGTACGTACATAGAAATGATAGGTATGCTTTACTGAATTTAGTTTGTTTCATCCTCTTCTGTCATGCTCAGGTTATTTCACTTATACAAGGAACACCACTTGCTTGATGAATTACACAGAAATTTTGATCTATGCAACAAACAAAAGACCAATTCAAAGCAGCAAGAAGTCTTGTACATCTAAAAAAAATACTGTGATACAGTTTCTTTTTTCGGTTTAGTCAAAAGACAGTACATTTTAGTCATCAGGGGACTTTAAATAGGGAAATCTTGTCATCAATGACCAAGCCTGCTCTCAGATAGACTACGACAGCTGGTGTATTTATAGCATAAAGCAAATTGTCAAGTCAGATGACGTCACAATACTTTATACCTCAGCCATACCTCTGACAAACATTGAAAATGTGTTGTGACGTCACATAATTCATAGATATGTAAATTCATAGATTACTGACTGAATATCGTAATACATTTTGCCCGAGGTCTTTGCGCGCAAGCTCGTTTCTCATCTGCGCAAAGACCGAGGCTGAAAATATATTACGTTATTCAGCCAATAACCTTTTTATTCTATATTTTTCAGTCATATTTAATGATAAAATAGTGAATACACAATTTTCTGATAAACTTAATACGACATAACTCTTTATTTTCGTTAACACATACACGTAACAATGCGCATAGTAATTTGACATGTTTAATACAGTCTGTGAGTCATGTGTAGTTTTAGAAGAAGGAACGTTCAAGTTCATTTGAAATACATTGTGATGTTCTGGATTGTGGCTCTGTTAAAAAGACCCTAAACGGAATGTGATAGTGTTTCAGGATTATTTTCATTTTCTTCATTGTTATCTGGTGGTTTAGTTATTGTGCTGGATACTGTGCATTTGTGTTTAGGATTAGAAGCATCAAGATCTAGCCTACTGTAGGCCTATTTCAGCATGGTTATTGGATGATAGAAGTGTACATAAAATTTTCTATTACGTCGGTGTCAACTTTGAATCATATAATGAAAAGATAAAAAGTAAGTTATTTAAAAACATTTGTTTGCTGCAAAAATGGCATAGTACCTAAAATGAACATGTGTACAAATACATATATGTATTGGCAGAGTTCCAATCGGTGTTACGATTTGGTTCAAGGCCATATTTATTTTTTTTTTTTCTGACACAATTCCAATGTATTTGTGTCGATTCCGTCACTTCTAATTATTTTGGAACCAGCCCGGGGCAGAATATGGTAAAATATTGACAGGTTTTAAATCTATACTACATGTAGTCTACAGAAATGAAACTGGGACATATAATAAATATATATTATATACTTTATAATTCATTTGATGTTTTAGCGTCGTCATTTCTCGTGCTTTTCAACTAGACATTTATTTTGAAATAGACTTGCACTGACCTAGAATTCCTCCTAAATTCTTAAATACATACTCAGCATGGTAAACCACAAGATAATTGTAAAACAAATCATCATTTACCCTGAATGGAGTAGGGTCAACTTACTGGGTCAAGACCACACAGTATAAATCCGATTTGTCCGCTAGGGTATGTTGGTATCGTGGTATAGGCATAATCCACTGAGGGGTACAGAGTATGACAGAATTCCTGCATTCCTTTGATGAGGTCCAAGTGTAACCATAGACATTCTCCTGTTACAAGTATCAACACTAATATAAATCAAAGTCTTCAGATTTATGGAAATTTTCATTAACACTTAAAACTATAATTAAGCAACATCAATGACATTCCTCACTGATATATTTACACGACACAGGAAGTTCATCTTTATTTATCAGTTTCATAGTTTATTTGGATATTGACCTCTTTCGTATTAATGTCATCTGTCATTAAATGCCTGACATGCCCAAAGTTTGCCATTCAAAGTTGTGTCATTCTATTGTGGTGTGACAAACCAAGTACTATCGTCAAAACAAAAATTCTAGCAAAATGTATTTTGTTGGGTATGAGGTCCATTATATCACATAAAATGTGATATTTGTGTATTGAACTTATATCTTGTTGAACGGACTTTGGGACATACATGTACAACTTACACTAAAATTTCATAACCCACCTTGACAACATACTATTCCTCCAGGTTTCAATGCCTTCTTCATTAATTCATAATAAGACTTCTCAAACAATGAAGAAGCTGGCCCTGAAAGAGAAAATTTTGCATACATTTACAATGATAACCTAATATTATATT
The DNA here is from genome assembly GCA_035048485.1 of Pteria penguin. NCBI lineage: Eukaryota > Metazoa > Mollusca > Bivalvia > Pterioida > Pteriidae > Pteria > Pteria penguin. Next base: position 9,470,177 of record CM068582.1, read on the forward strand.
CCTCCAATGCCAATTTACTTTTTGTTTTTTGTCTTATATCATGTCAAAATCATAACACTTACATGTATATGATGATAATATATATTCCATGCATAGCATAGAAATTTACGACCTACGCAACAGACCCAACTGAAGCAGTGAGGGATCTTTCATGCAGTGTTTCCGAAACCCACCTGATCACCTGACATTTCTGGTAACAATTGGGTCAGTCAGGTAAAACTTTCACTATCATTTTATTGAAATCTGAAGCTTTTCCAGTCAAATGTCCTATAAAGCCTGAGAAAGTTTTGCACCCACTGTTCATGGGTCACATGGTGACATTGTTCCTTGGTGTGGACTGTACAATTTAAAGGACATTAAGACACCAACAAGCTCATGATGGGAATTGAACTCCGACCTCTAAGCATCTTACAGACTGAGCTAGGCCAGCTTCCAAAAATTCCAATACACTGTAGTCACAATTATATTTGCATCCAAGACAGTCAGAAACTTGTCGGAACTTTCCATATAATTATTTTTTAATTTAAATCAACTACTGCCCAACATGGTTATTACATATCAAGTGTCTCACCAATAGGGTCTGAGGAGTCTGTAATGATGACATCAAACTCCCCTTGATGTTTCTTCATATACTCAAAACCATCACCAATGTGCAGCTTGAGCTTCGAGCTGTCAAACCCAATGGCCATGTTTGGTAAATACTTTTTGGAAACTTCAATCACTTTCTGAAAGATGAAATTATTAATTGTTAGTATTAAGTACTGACATATCAGATTTTTTATACATATTAGTTCCACAATATAATTTGTATTGATGAACCCCTCCACCTGGTGTGAAAAGTATAGACTGTAAATTGAGGATGAAATGTTAAAGTGATGTTCTTTTGATGAATCTTTATTTAACCTTTCATCATGGTAAGGAAATCATATTGTGATATGGAAAAATATGTGGTAATTTTTAAAAAAAAAAAAGGATCATTTTTACAAATTGATTACATTTCTGGGAATGAACTCTTCTTTTATAGCATACAGAGATCTCATTAAAACAAAAAATTAGCTCATATAATTTTGAATTTCTAATCAAATACATGTATACCTCATCTATTTCACACATTTCTATAGACTGGACCTCGGGATGCTTGACAACTTCACGCAAAACACCTCCATCACCACCTCCTATGATCAACACCTACAAAAAAAAATTATCAACATCTAATATTAATATTTTTCATGAGAAAAGCCTTAAAGACATCAGATGTGAAAAATAACACATCTGCTTTAACTTCTGCATCAATCTAAAGAAAGGAAGCATGATCATCTTGATGAAGTTGTCATTGAACACCTAATCAAATACTTTGTAACTGAAAATATAAAAACATATCTAGGAATATTTTATATACAGTCAAATCTGTTTTAAAGACCATTTGCACTCGGCAGTCACCTCTCTTAATCGACCACCTTTCTCTGTTCCTTACTCTCAATTTTCCATACAAAACAACAAGTTTGAAGTAGTGGTATACACCTTATGTTGTCACATTTCCACCTTCCCTTCGGTGGCCACTCCAAAAAGTTCTAACTGAAATAATGTAAGCTTTCAAGGTAGATAATCATTATTATTGTACGAAATCAAAACTAGACTAAGTTTGAAATTCAAACCCTATTCCTCTTTCTTGCTTTAGTGATAGGAGTGGGTAGCAGACAAATTCACTACCGTATTTACTCGAATATAATACGCACTTTTTTTCGCCAATTTGACCCCTCATTTTCTCACTGCGTATTATACATAGGGTTAAAAATCTGGAACTTTTTTTCCACGCTTTTAAGCTTCAGTGGCGGATTTAGAGGAGTGCGTGTGTCCGTTAAAGTATCTAAAGCTGTCAATCAAACCCACGAGGCTTGAGATATATCTATCGTCTGTATACTGTCTGCTTCCTGTAGTAAATGCCCAAGGCGATAAAAGGAGTAAAGTCTACAATGTGGCAGAATACTTGTGCCGTGTTATTTAGCAGTGGTTTCTGATTAGCAGATTGTACGGGTGATATAATGATTTATCCTTAATTGGTTAATCGATAGTTACACAACAGGTGAAACTATTTGACCGTAACGGCATGAGCATCGACAGTTTGGATAACATTCATTCACTGGGGTTTTTATATATATATATATTTTGTCTTCACAAACATTTGCGATCTTCTCGTAAAGTTCACGTGATATCAGGGAGAGTATATTAGACATGCACGTTCATTCTAACGAGAGAGAAAAAATGAAGCGATCGTTATGTGAGTTTGATTGTAAATGAAATGAAAGAGAAAAGCGTTGATATCACACGATGAATAAAGACTGGTCGTTCTGTGCCGCTTTTGATAATAATAAACGTTACGCGATTACACTGTAAATGGTATACGGCAAAGCAAATTCAGCTCGTGGTCTTGTTGTTTCAACACGAAATTGACATCTTGTTTTGGATTTTTACCCTACGTATTATACACGGAGTTAGACGTTTTTTCATGATTTTCGAGGTCATTTTGGGGGGTGCGTATTATACTAGGGTGCGTATTATATTCAAGTAAATACGGTATTTGGATTTTAAATTTCTTTCGTATTTCTCATTTTCAGCTACCAGAAAGGGAAGAAGAAATTCTCAGTTACAAACATCTTTTTCTTCACTAATAATCACCCAAATTCTGACAAGCTCGATGTTTGCGACTGCATTTGTATACCTCAATAGACCCTTTCACTGTTACTGCAGAACTAACATTTTTGTTGGCAAAATGATAACTGTTCCCACAAAATGATGTCAAAGACAATCAATTTCATTGATGTCAAAACTTTTACAGGAAACGTTATCCTTTGCCAACCAAAATGCTAGTCCCGCAGTAATAGTGAAAGGGTCTATAGGAGGTTGCAAAACAAGTAAATCTACAACTATGGGGTATCTTTATCTTTGTTATTATATCTAAATACATGTGTTAGTCTAAATGTAGGCTATTTTCGTACGTACCTTCCTGGGATTTGGATGACAGTTTAGAGGTAGATGTGCCAACATCTCTTGATAGGAAAATTCATCTCTCTCAGTACACTGTATAACTCCATCTAGCACCAACACGTTGCCATAAGTCTTACTGAAAATAAAACCTTCAAATTACAAAAACCTAAAGAAATCTTTCACTTTTAAAATGGATCACAGATTTCAGAATGAAATTTTTGAAAAGATAAGTAGACTAGAGCATATTTGAAAAGATATGCCCCAGACATGGGCTTATTTCAAATAGCAACAAAGCTGCATGGCTTTGCAGTACAGATGGTGAATCACAATACATACTGTATCATGATATAGGTATTACTGTACATAATGTATATCGATACACCCCTAACTTTTTACATTCTGTATGAGGAGCTGTATTAACTTTAAATTCATTTTGAGTTTGTACCCTGTCAGAATAATATTGATACACATATGCATGGCCGCTTCATGTACATCAACTCTGACAAATGTGAAGTGATCCTTATGCAAACTTAAAAGAGGCTGCTGAAAACCCTATACTACCTATGGTTACCAACAGAGCCAAATATCTTTGGATCAAGTTTACCAACAAACTTATGGGCCCACTACATTGACACCATATGTAAGAAAGCTATTACAACATACTCCATTTTATTTTTACAAAGGAATCTATCTGAGATGTCCAATAACCATCAGGGATAGCTGCCATAAGATCTTCATCAGACCCCAGGTAGAATATGCAGCAACAGTTTGGGACTCCTATACAAAGAAGAACTTTTGTAAGGCAAAAGCAGTATAATGAGGAGCACTAAAATTCGTCACAAGCAACTACAATCCCACAAGTATTGTCACAGCCATGGTGAACCGGCAAGGATGGAATGTCTGCCCTAAAGAAGAATTACAATCAAGGTCACTATGATGTACGGCATAGTCCATTGCTAAGTAGCCATTCTAAGCCGTTCTAAGACAAGTATTGTTACAGCCATGGTGAACCGGCTAGGATGGAATGTCTGCCCTAAAGAAGAATTACAATCAAGGTCACTATGATGTACGGCATAGTCCATTGCTAAGTAGCCATTCTAAGCCAGCGTGGTCTAGTGGTATTGCGCTCGCCTCCTGATCGGGAGGCCGGGGTTCGAGTCCCGCTCTGGTCATGCCAATGCCCTGTCTTTCGGATGAGACAGTAAAAACTGAGGCCCAATGTCATGGTATGCATGACACGTTAAAAATCCCTCACTGCTTCGGGTGGGTCTGTTGCAAAGGTCAAAATTTGTATGCCCCCATCAGACAGATGCCGTCACCATATAAATATTCGTGGTGGACGTTAAACAAAAATAAGTCAATCTTAGTAGCCATCCCACTGCCTCCTTGATTAACCAAAATAGTAGCAGCCACAAGTGGACACAAACATGGGTCCAGGATTCCATACAGCAGTATCATCATCTACAAGGGAGTCTTTGGGTTGAAGTTGTTGAACCATCTACTAGCACAGTTCATGAAGACATAATCATACAAGAATTACAAAATCAGGATCCAAGGATTTACAGTGTTGGGGGATGTTGCAGCACATGTTTTAGCAGCTTTTAAATAGTAAATATTGATGTTGATTCACCCTCCCCTATATTTTTAATCATAGTAAGATGATGTTGCATATACAGTGTTTTACTTTGATGAAAGAGGAAAAAAGTGTCAGTGAGCTAAACACATTTTTTCAGCAACTCCAAATCGTCACCTTACAAAAGATCATTAAAATTATGTTTGAAACTTCAACGTATATTACAGACTGTCGCAATTGCAATTCCATATGATCACAAATTAACAAATTTTAAGAACTCTACAATTCCATACTCTAATGACGTATTTACAGTAGCGTTCAAGGCTTACTGCAAATAGATACAGATACAACTTGGAGTAAATTCGAGCGGCACACGCATGACACGTGGATCCATATTGCAATTAATTTTTACCTTCTAAACACGAGGACATCTTGAAACTTTGATTTTTCGTTGAAGAGTACTTCTTGTACTTGTAATGACATAGCCTGTCCCGGCCAAAGTTCACTGATTTCACTAAACCAACCATCCTTTATTATATCCATCGTAAATCAGCTGTTCGGTTTCGCCACGAGTCCGTGAAAACAGCTGCAGTGTAAAATGAAGAACCAGGGACGGACAACATAGATCATGTCCGGTTTCTTTCTTTCTTTTTTTGTTTGTTTTTGTTTTTGTTTTAACCAACGGGAAATGTTTACTCATTCTTCACACTAACCCCCGCTATCTTTAAGTAATCTTTATTTACATTTATCGCATTTAACCACTTGGTATAAAAGACTCCGAAGTTGTTGTACTTTGAACAACTATATCTAAGAGGTTGGTTACCTTCCATATAACTGAATGCGACGTAAAATACCAGTAAACCTACCAACGAACCGTAGTTGTAGTGTAGAGAGGATGTTACTCGTTCGTTATATACACCGCACCAGAGACATATATACACATGTATACATGTGTATATAAGTCTCTGACCGCACCTAATGTGAAATGTTCCAATCAGTCTGAGAAAAAAAAAAAGCGCACAAATGTACAAAAATGGATAAATGACAGTGTTATGCAATTTCTAACTAAGAAGAGTTTTAACTCCTAAAGTCATAAAACTGCATGAAATTTGTGTAATTTACCTTTTTATGAATGAAACAATGCTAATATACATGTATCAACGTTTCGAGAGAATTATTATTTTTCGGGAATATTTAAGACATTATTTGCATAAAAAAAGGAACGAGGTTACCATATACCGGTACATGTACGTTCATGTATATGCATGGGGAAACATTATGATTTTTCTTCAGAACTGCTTAATTGATTTTTATGAAACTTGGTAGGGATTGATTAATTATGGTTTCCTACGAGTCTTGTTGCATTTCGGACAGATCCGCTGAGGGTGTATCGAGAAGGATAAGAATTGGTAGCGGAGGGCCCCTTCTTTAACAAACTCATTCAACCAGGATGACTACAGCGGCGAATCAAATGCATAAGGATGACTTAAATTATGTTTTTAGATAGATAAAAAAAAAAAAAGGAATGGAGAGGGGTCAAGGTAGGCCCCTTTATCGACAAACTTCTTCAGATTGATTGATTACTGTTTTACGTCAACCCACGGTTATTTCACGTATATAGTGATGGCATCTGTCTGAGCACTGCATAGAAATTTCTACCTTTGCAACGGACCAACCGGAAGCAGCGAGGGATCTTTAACATGCCACGCCTACCGTGACATGAAACCTCGGTTTTTACTGTCTCATCCGAACTGCAGAACACCAGTGCGCACAGGGCGGAAATCGAAACGGAATCTCTAGGTCACGAGAAGAGCACCTCATCCACTAGGCCACATCGGCTTACAAACTTCTTCAGACCGAATGGGTTAATAGCAACAAACCGTATGCAACAAAACTTGGCACGAAGCAAGTACTCAAGGTCCTCTATATTTTAGGCTGATCCGCCTACAAAAATGGCTGCCCTGGCCTCTGAATGGCTTACACATTTTCGCAAATTCCTCCGAAACTGTGGCATATGTTTTAACGAAACTAATCAGGAAGCTAATTCTTGAAGTCATCTATCTTGTTTGCATTTTTCGGGTCGACAAGTGTAAAAAAAAGGCCGACATGGCCTATGATTTGCTTACACATTTCGATTTCACATCTACAATTTCTGTATGGATTTTAATGAAACTTGACCGGAAGCAAGTACTAAACGTCTCCTATACAAATCTCTGTTTGAAATAGTAGAATTTTCTTTAAGTTTTGGGCGCTGTAGTTCGCAAATTCTTACAAGATTGCCATTGTGTCCAAGTGAGCGATAAAAGCCAACTTAAACCTCTTCTTGATATCAATACAAAGGTTTCTGAATAACAGAAACCGGTTTCTTGTAATAAAATAAAATAAAATTATTCATAAGAAGCAATCGATTTTTTTATATTTAGACACGGAAATCATGATATCAAAAATCGAATTCTTGATATCAAAAATAATTTCTGATATCAGAAAATATTTTCTGATATCAAAAATTCTATTCTTTGAAATGAGACAGTGATTCTTTATATCAAAAAATTATATTAATAGAGATATCTCAATTAAAATTAGATATATCTCTATTTATTAAGAGTTATATGCGTATATCTTATTAAAACAGAGATATCTCTATTTCAAATATATCTCTTTCTCTCAATAGAGATATCTATGTTAAAAATAGAAATATCCCTATTAAAAGGAGATATTTCTATTTAGAATATAGATACCCCTGTTTAAGAACAGTCTTGTCAAATTTGACATCCAAACGACTGTCCATAGACCCGAGTAACTGTGTTTGCCAAAAGTCTTATCCAAGGACTCATCTGTAGGATTATCATTGATCAGGTCAGTATAATTTCTACATGTTTATAAAACAGAACACTTATAATGTGAATTGGATTTACATGTAGTAAATACCCAACATACGGTAAATTATATACAAACATAGGGGGGAATTCTACTCTGGATTTGTCAGGGAGGAAAATGTCTCTAGAGTAGGTGGAAGATGGGAGGGAGTGGAAGGGGAGTGGGCTTTTTGGCTGATCATACGTAAATTGACTTTTAAACTTAATTCACCATGATAAGAATCTATACCCTCTGTTGCCAGTGGCGGATTCACAGGGGGTGAAAGGGATGTTCGCCCCTCTTCAAAAAGGAGAGAGAGAGAGAGAGGGAGAGAGAGAGAGAGAGAGGGAGAGAGAGAGATCTTTGTTTTTAATTTTATAAGCTCTACTGGTCAGAGATCGGCAGAGCTTATGCGATATCATTCGTCGTCGTCCTTCCATTGTAAACAATATACTAGAAGGATTCCCTCTATGATTTAGTGAATGCGTAATTTTGAACATAAGCCCAGACCTCGGGAATGGGAAATAGGTGTGGTCTTGAAATCTTGTTATGGCTTATCTACCAATATAAATGTTTATTATTGTATACTCTAATATGACTGGATTTCTTTCCCTATAAAGACAATAGAATTCATCGGAGTGATAAAATTCCAACACCAACCATCGTTCAATAAGCTTCACAAACCGTTTTAATGAAAATTGATAAATCGGAACGCAGGGATACGGGGTTGCAACCCCTTTGGTTGAAAATTTTTGCATAACAAAGGTCATTTTAGCTAGGTTCAGGGCTTTAGCCCCAACCCCCACCCTATCCTGACTGGAAAGCATTCATGGCAGGTCACAGCCCCTTTCTAAAACATCTCCATATTCACCAAGTATAGATGCTTCTGTACTGTCTTCTAAAGTAAAGATGGTGGATTTTGCGATACAGCTGAATAAAATCTTTCAGAAAATCTGATCTAACTTAGTCGCATGACAAAATTCACCACATGTACAAGAAAAATAACCAGGTATGGACAAGACATGAATAACATCTCAAAACGCTTCGTTCACACGGCATCTGCGGTACTAACTGAGAACGGTCAATTGACTTGAAAACGCGCAATTTTAGGCCCCAAATTGCCGGATTGCGAGAACTTCCGAAGGGCTACGCCCCTGGTCCCCCAAAACTCCGCCCACCACATGTTGAAGACATAGGCAGTTCCCAGACCCCTCACCTGACTTCGCTCCTAACCCCAAAACCTGGATCCAGCCCGGTTGCTGGTCTCGCCTCAAAATAAATTGGGGTTCGCATTTATCTGAATGAATATGACACTATGCGCGATATTGTCCTTTTCTTCCATGGATTTCGAGATATGATTAACCGTTTGATACTTCTTCGTTGGCTACTTTGAAATAAGTTTTGCACCCGTCCCACCATTTAACCACTCGCACTTTGGGTTTGCTACATGCGCCTCTAGATTATCTCAACGACTGGTCCTTGCACACATGAGCAAATGATATATAATAAATATAGAACATATATACCTTTTAATTTTGTGCAACATATGCGCATTTCGGCAAGTTATGTCTCTTCAGTGATGCTCGTGGCCGAATGATTGGAATTCTTAAAATATATAAAAATATGTAGAGCAGTGTTGAAGCCGAAAAGTGAACCAAAGAATCTATCTAACGAGAGAGCTATGCATGGGGGAGATATTCCTTAGTTTTAGAGTGATTTACTTAATTTGATGACTGAAAATTTGAAATATTATATTTCATGTCAGTACAAAAGCACTGAAGACTAGAATTATGATGTCATGAGTGGTCAGCATATTTGAGTAAATAAGTGAAAATGTTAAATTAGACAGATATTTGCAAACTATAATCAATGTACTTAAACTCAATTAGACCAATTTTTATCTATCTCTTTATCATCATCATAATCATCATCATCGTCGTTGTCATCATCATCATCATCATCATCATCATCATCATCATCATCATCATTATTATTATTATCATTATTATTATTATCTAAAGTTTTAAAATACTCTATAGCTTCAATGGTTACTGAACAATGAAGCCTCTAACTCGTCTACTAAATTCGGTGACCGGTATGTACAGCGATCTGCTTTCCTTTTATTAAATTTCTTATTGATTAAGAATAGATAGTGTATAAAAATCACAAATAAAGTTGAGATGGTTAGCGGCATATCAATAAAACTGTTGATTAGTCAATACCTCCACAGTTGTTACTGGATCACGGACCCAGCTACATGTACATGTATATTCCGCAAGGTAAGTTAACACATGTATATTATTTACTAAAATGCGTTTTTGTTGAGTTTGTTTGCGTTGTTAAATTTCGCTATCATCATTTTTCTGTCGTATTGGCTATTGTAACGTGAAAACAAGGAAAGGAGGGGGAGGGTATTTATATGCTCTGGGAATCGAACCTCCACCATCTATTTCATTTATTTTATATACCGCTAGGGCGATCTGTGGAATGAACACGATTATCTGACATGACTGATTAACCAACTGATTATTGTTTTACGTCACTCCACGATTATTTCACGTATGCAGTGACTGCATCTGCTTGATATATTGCATAGTCATTTATAACTTTGCAACAGACCCATCCGAAGCAGCGAAGGATCTTTTAGGTATCACGCCTACCGTGGCACGGAACCTCGAATTTTACTGTCTCATCCGAAAGACTGGTGTGGACACGACAGGAGTCGAACCTCGATATCTCAGTCACAAACCGAAAACCTATTTCACTGTGCCACGCTGACTTATATCTCATGTGTGAAAATCAATTGATAAAAATTGATTGCATTCATCTATATAAGTAAAATCATTGCAGTCACTATTTTTTTCTAAAGAAAGAATAATATGAAATGTAAAATGTCAGGGGAAAGGGAAACCGAATGCTTGAATCGCTGGATGGCGTTTAAGCATTGTATTAGCAGATTAAATAGCAATGACGTTCGGAGACAAACATAACGACACATAGATCTTTTCCATCTTCTCATGCTTCAGTAAATTAAATTTTTCCCGTGTCCCCTCAAAATTATCATTCTTTAGAAATATGAATCCGACTCTAGATTGCATTCTTAAATTTCTATTCACCTAGATATTATCATATGAAAGACTAACTACCTACAGCCATGTACCGAGTGATAGAAAACTACGTGTGATTACATCCCTATTGATGTTACGGTAGTCCTGTCACGTTAGTCAATCGCACACCTGTTGCATTTAACAATACAAAGTGTAGATTAATGCATTTATTGTAACGTTCATTTTCAACAAATAAATAGAATTTGTTATGTTTACCCCCATTGACGGGCCCAGATGGTCACGCCCCTCCCCCTTTTCAGACAGAAAGTATTACACGTACGTTTGGACCCCTATTCGGGGATTAAAGGCTTCAGACCCATTTGAAACCGAGCTGTACGTAGGAAGCCTTTCAAAAGAGAGGGACCAAATCTTAAATTTCATTTCGTTTCGTAACTTGATAGAAAACTAGTCCATGATCGGCCAAAATTGTTGGGTCCCCGCCCCCAGTTCTTATGGCCCTGTGAAATTATTGGACTAATTTTACGCAAATTGAACTTAAATCTACCTGTACGCCCCAGTTGTCGAGACTCACGGTATCGTTTATGTCGAAATGACTGAGCCTTTTAAAAGTTATTATACGCTTTTCAGGTCAGCCATGTAAAACTTCTCTGTCATGTCCGAGTTTGGAAATGGAACTGAGCTAAAAAAGATTCCCAATGCAAGAGACGACGATGATAGTAATACTAACAATGAGAAAGGTAAATGTTTTCACTATAATGTATCGAATAGCCATATATTTAAATAATGTCACTAACGTCAGGTACCCGGTAGTGTTACTGAAATCTTTTGTGCGTAGCAGTATTATAATTTTGTACACTCATTTGTAATATGAAAAGTGCATAATTTTGTTATTTACGTTGGAGCCATATGTTTTGAGATGTCCTCATGACCGTCTTGTTCTGGTCGATTTTGTACTGGGTTTAGCCCATAGCACTGATAGATATAGCATGATGAAGTTGTTCAGACGAATGTTGGAAGATGTCTGTATGATAAACTTGAAGTTAATAACTTTCATATGGTTTATATACTTAAGTACTTGCATTTTACGAATAAATGAAAATATAACATTTACCGTATCGTGGTTCCTCCGACGGCAACAGGAGTTTAGTGGCGAAACAATGCGCGAAGGACCACCGACCTTTAGAGGGTACAAGGACAAATCTCTCCATTTGCCCTGACCAGAAATCGAGCACGGACCCATTAAAAATATTAGGCTATAGTTAGTTTAGGGCAGCAGTCCAGCCTTTTCGGTCGCCGAGGTCATTCTCTGGACAAGCTAATACTGCAGTATATCTAATATAATGTTATTATTTGTAATCAACTAACTGTAAAATACCTACGTAAACATTCATTATATCCGGAAGCTATGATAAATCGGTCTGGCGTAGCAGCATTACCTTGTGAAGAAGTAAAATTACACCCGTGACGAGTTTTACATTGTATACTTTAGCGGTTTAAAAGAAAAGTAGACTGTCGAACGTTATTACGGTTTACAAGTTCTATGTAAGTAACTTTGGTTAAAAATATTACATACCAGTGGTGAAATGGATAAAATTATGTCTTTCATTGTATCCTCCGGAATGTTTTAACACTATAAACACTGAATTTTTTCACAAGAACGTAACGGCTTGACGCAGTCAGCTTTAACATGTAAAATGCGCGTTTCAACTCCATAGTTATCAGCCAGTTTTCAGTAAACAACTGCTGATTTCTTTGTTTTTTATTTCATTTTATTTCTTTTTTATTTTATTTATTTATTTATTTATTTATTTATTTATTCATTTATTTATTTATTTATTTATTTTGTTTTTGTTTTTACCTGAATTTTGTGTCTCTACTTTTTCTTCATACGCTATACCATTGATAGCTTAATTCAAGTTTCTGTGGAAAAATCGGTCTTGCCGTCTGACCTTTATCATAAGTGACCGACAATTTATGGGTATGGCCATATGATACAATAATCATAATTACAGTACATTAAGGTAAATCAGAATCAGTTAATACAAAATGATATCGGAGTAGACCATGGCTGTGCTGTAAATGGGTTGTCGTAAGTTTAAAATTTGATTGGTAGAGCGGTGTATTTTTCAGTTCAATGAAATAAATGCAGGACGTAATCAACTTTATAAACATTGTTGTTAAATCTAGAAATCGAACCCGGATCGTCTGCACTGCAAGCTGAGCACTTAACAACTACACAAAACATGCGGCTCATAAACTCAAGAAAACGAACAATAATTATATTTGTAGAGTTTGTTGATTTATTATTGATCTTTCTTGAACACAGGGGAAAATATTTTCTCAGCAATGATGATGATGCAATATATAAATAAATGAATAAATAGATTAAGAAAGAAAGACAGGGAAAAAAAAAAGAAGGAAAGAAAGAAAAAAGAAACAAACTATTTAATATATGTTTCTTTGAATGAAACTTTGATTTCTGTATTTTGTCTTTATAAAACCCTCTTAAATATTAAAGGGATACATTTCACCAATTGTATTGTATGAACGTGGAGGAGCCGATATAACTCAGTTGGAAGCATGTTGATTTCGGGACTAGGAGATATAGGGCTTCGAACCCGAAATGCGATGTCACTTCTCTCGGAAAGAACAGGAAAACCCTGACCAATTCTTACTATAGATGTTTACAAATATAAGACCCTTCATCTCTTCGGTATTGTTCGCTGCAATGGTCGAAATGTATATACAATGAATCCGACAGATGTAGTCATTATATTAGAGAAATACTCTCAACCCGGCGTAAAAAATAATAATAAATAAATATAAAAACCGCAAAAATATCAAAATATCATAAAATTCTATTAAACACATATGGTACAAAGAAACATTAATAGTTTTCATAGGAGACGAAAATTTCGTCATTTTAGACTTAAGTATATTGATGTATCCACACTTACAGATAAAATATGAACTTAATCAATAACGTCATATATTATCAGACGACAAAGCGAATGTAACACGTGACATCAAAAATGAATATGTGTGTTTATCGGTCAATCTTTTCTTTACGTCTGTACATTTCTATTGAGAACAGGAAGTGAATTTTTGACAAAAAAACCAATCTGATTAAAACCATATCTTTTTTCCGCTTCTCTGTTTGTCCCATTGCGGATAAACATCTGGCGAAATTCTGTAAGGGGTCATGTTCTGGTGAACTCTGAGTTTCAGCCAATCATTGGATCGGCTACAAATTCCTAGGAATGAAATTAACATCCCCAGCGTGCGTGACCTTCAAGGGAGTTTTTGAACAGTGTTTGTTACATATTGCGTCACTTGCGCGTGCCTTGCCGAGCCATCCAACGGGAAATAACGCTTTTGGTGACTAAAACGTCATCAGAGTTCACCAGAACATGACCCATTACGGGGTTTCGCCAGATCTTTATCCGCAATGGTACCAATAGAGAAGCGGAATAAAGATATGGTTTTAATCAGATTGGACAAAAACGTAAATATTAAGTTTTAATTAAAAAAAAACCCAATAAGGTCTTTCAAAACTCTATGGATTTGATAGATAGAATTTAACATATTCTGATTTTTATTTCATCGCTGCATATTGTACGACTGCAGTTAAATAATTAAACATTGAAACTGGCAGTAATACAAACAAAACAATATGTTAATTGGTTCCATTTATTTTTGAATTGCCTCTTAATCGCCATTTATTCACTCTATACCATATTACTGTATATGCGACTGCGTGTCTTTAAAGTGCGGTAACAATTATTCAGATAAGAAAGTTCCTTCCCTCGTAGTTGAGTAAAACTAGAAAAGCAGAATTTACGTAACATTTTACCTTATTATCTTATCAATATTGCCCCACACTACCACATTATGATAGGTATATGTTAATTATATGAATATTATATGGTCAGTGATTTGCATAATATGTAGTGAAGTTCGGTATCAAGAAATAAATTTAATCTTTTTAATTTTTTATTATTATTTTTTGTTTAATATATTACATCAAATGGAAGTTAACCGTTAATATATCTAAGTCAAATATCATATAAAATGTTAAAGTTTTTGTTAGTCTACAAATAGAAAACACCAGGTAAACTAAAATTCCCTTAGCGGATACACTGACTGGCAGACCCTCCCCTTATCAGGTACACTGACTAACAGACCCTCCGATTTGGCCGATTAGGTTTCGAACACAGATGGGAGACAATGGCGAACACCACTCCATCACCTAACACCTTTAAATACCCACTTATTCTTGAAGTTTTGATACATTCTGCTGGGAAACTTCATGCAGAACCGATAAAAAGTGTACTCAACGTAATCTGAAGATATACTTCAATTATCATCAGCAGTATTGTATAGAAACTAAGTACTTGTCTCAAAAATCTTAAGAAAAGCACATGATTCATTCACATTAATATAAAAAGAAACGGAGGAGTGCCTCCCACATGCATAGCTCTGTCCTTAGAGTGGTTCTTTGGCTCACTTTTTCGGCCACTTTGTTTTTAACTCTGCTCTTCAAATATCTATATATTATTAAAATTCCAATCATTCGACCATGAGCATCACTGAAGAGACATAAATTGTCGAGATGCGCATCTCTGGTGTACAAGATTATGACATATACACATGTATTGTTTTAATATTTATTTATACTTATAAATTACGGCGTCGACTGGTCTATATTACCGTGACACTCACGACAATATAGCATGATGGACATTGATATATTCCTAAAAATTAAAGCCGAGACCAGGAATAGGCATCTACTTCAGGCTAGACACATCCACAAAGAAATTAGATTTCTAAACTAATGTTGTAGTCGGTATCATTTCACTGTGGATGCAGAGCTTTTAGAAACATGTCTATGAATCATAGAATATTTGTGAATTATTACAGTTGCTGAGTTAATAATTTGTGATCGACCTGCTTAAAATATATCATATCATTTGTTTTTAAAGTAAAACTATTACAAGTTTCACGCCGAGTGTCGCCAGCGACTGCCATTCGCCTGCGCACTGCCGCCATTGTAGTGTCATGGATTTCCTTATTAATAACGTTGGTCCAAGGAATCTTTGCAATTGGTTAGTATCGAAAGAGTTTACACAGTAAGTAATGACTCTTTCAAAATTACTACGGGGCTGACGTTTTGGTTGACAATCTAATCACTGTTTTCAGAAAATGACGTCAGAGACCATAAATTTTCTTATGACGTCAAAGTTTTTCGGAAAAACTCAGTTTCGACATTAACGTAAAAGTATCAGTTTATTAAATTCATTCATAAACTCTGATCATAATTAGCAAGCGAGAAGTATGATACTTTATGATATTTCATTATGTATGTAGAAATCTTTCTTTATGAGATATTGCGCACGTATTTTCTTTTGGTCATGCGTTAAGATATGTGTTATTTTCTCCAGTTTTAGCTTTAAAAGATGACAGTGCGAGTATACTTGGTTTTGGGGTAAGTGCTCGACAACCTTAATCAAATCACATTTCAGTTATATGGCCAAGCTCTGGAATAATGTGAAAACCTAAATCGGACAGATTCGGGAAAAATATTTTTAGATGATGTCCCAAATATTACTTTTGTTTCTTTATAAGTTAATTGTTGATAGATGCTTTACCAGGGTATGAAATACGTGTACTGATTTATGTTAACAGTCGTACCATATTAACATGTAATATACTATATAATACACTTTGGAATGTACAATATAATATTGTACGTGAAAGTTTATCTGGGTTTTTCTGCTCATTAACCCACCATCAAAGTATTTTACATATTGATATAGAATACATATTGAAAAATGGGCATAAGAACAGATAATGCTATATATTTATACAGAATATACATGTTTAGTGAAAAATGGATCTAAAAACAGAAAATTTTATATATTAATATAGAATATATATGAAAAGTAGGCCTAAGGACAGAGAAAGTTATGTATTAATATCAAATATACAGTCAGAATTTGTATCTTACGGGAGAAATTTATATTTTGATATAAAATATATATTAAAATATAGGTAAGAGGGCAGATATTTTATAAGAGTGACTAAGGAATGTCATCGAATGGAATATTCATTTAATGCAAGAATTATTGAAATGATTATTACAGAAGTTTTTGTATAAGATTATTTATAAGTAAATGTCGCAATTTGTATGATGCTGCAAGTGAAGAAAAAAATTATAATTGACCAATGTGCTATGTGATGTATTTATCTATTCATTTCATACATGCTGTGAATCAAATATTATTTGCAAAGACCTTATTTTTGCATAATATGAGTATAACTATATTCAAATAGATATAATTGTAAAAGTAAAGTTTGGCGAAATGTAAATCTACAGTGTGAAGTACTTTTTCTTTCCAGATAGAAGCTCTCCTCGATACAACGACATCGATAGTTGTACTCTGGCGATTTTACAGTACAGAACTATACTCCGAATATAGAGAAAAAAGGTATGCTTTAAAAGGTTCCCTTCCATGAAACTTCTATCACAAGGGTATATTGAGGAACGTTTGAAATTTTCAGTACGGAAGTCAATATAAGGATATGGTGCAATTTTATACCCCATTTCAAGAATAACCGACATTGTGAAATCTGGTCATGCACACTAACCATCTTGAAGTTTTTTGATATGCCTGATTTGACATTTATTGTATACATATAAACATTTGTTTACGTGCATTTCCAACACCAGAATTTTAGTACAACGTTTCATACTGTGAATGGGATAATTTGATTTAGTGTCTTTGTCTCTTTCTTGTGCTCATGTGTGATTTTGCAGTCCTACGGTCTACCAAGTGAGCCAAATGAAATTCCCTCCAGCCGAGTTACTAACAAGGGACTGGACAAAGCAAACACCGGTGACATATGTATTTACTTCCTGAACTTAAAGTTAATTCGGGACCTATGCGACGGGTTTTGCACTCAGTCAGAGACGGTTACTCCTCCCGTGGTCACCTCAGTTAAACTGGGGAACGCCTTTGTCTGAATATAACATTGTAAATGACATTGTCCTTTGGTTCCATGGACTTCGAAATATGGTTAGACCCGCCGCACTTCCTCTTTGTATACTTAAGATGAAGTTTGATATTTAGGGTGGTGGTCATAAGTTGGCAAGATTGTATTTAAATTCCAACCAGGTAAAAAAGAATGAAAGAAAAAAAAAAAACAAATAATAATAATAATCAAAATTTTAATCACAAAATGTAAGTAAGATTTTTTAATGTATATGGTTTAATTAAAGCATAAAGTTTAAAATTCTGACATTTACTATTAATACTAATTTAATGATGAAATAAGAATGGAAACATCGCATTGGTATGATTTTCATGATAATGGATGATAATGAGTTTATTTTGCAGGGCGTGTGTTGTGATTGGGATAATTTTCATGGTAGCATCCGCATTTCTTGGTGGAAAGTCTCTCTTTTCTTTCTTCAGTGGTATTAAACCATCCAAGGTACTTAAGTAATGTATATTTTAAAAAAATGTTTAAATATCTATCTGAGTATTGAGAAATTAGACTAAACTAGGAAAAATTTTATTTCTCTTCACTAAAAAATTCCTCAATTCAAATGCAGTTGATGACAAGAAACATAACTCTAATTTAGTTATGACTAAATCTGCATGATTGCCAGGAATATTGCATATACAGATTTTCTTTGTCTCTTCACATAAAAGGTCTATATGAAAAAGTGTCAGTTTCTATGCTTTATTGAGGTGATTATGTATGCAATTTATATTATTTCAAATATGAAGAGAAAATATCCGCCAGAAAAAAGGACATTGAACAATATTGTATTGTTTTTGTCTATACATGGCAATGAAAAATGTCTGAATCTGTCAATCAAAGAAGTTGAAAATTCTCAAAATTATACGTTTGGTAACCACACAAGGCATCAATCTGATAGACCATAAGAAGAAACTGTTTCATTGTGATACAAATCTATCCTAAATCTGAATAAGTAGGATAATAAGACCTTAAATCAAAGCTGAATTGTCTATATTAATCTCGCGAAAGGTTTAAAATTATATAGTAACAAGTTTTGTTTTTGTTTTGACCTCATTGACAAATTTAATAATACTTGCAGATATCTGGATGACATTTTGGTTATCGATAACCCTGAATTCGAACAATTTATATCAGAAATATATCCACCAGAGCTCACATTGAATAAAGCTAATACTTGAGATAAATCTACACCTTTCTTAGATTTAAACATCAAAATTATCAACAACCTAATATATACTAATATTTATGATAAACGTGAGGATTTTGGATTTCCTATTGTAAATTTCCCTTACTTGGATGGCGATGTCCCTCGACTCCCATCATATGGTATCTATATATCTCAATTAGTTCGATTTGTCAGAGGCTGCACCGATGTTTTGGAATTTCATAAACGAAGTTTACAAATTACTACTAAACTTTTAACTCAGGGTTACAGATATCACAAGCTAAGAAAAACATTCGGCAAATTCTTCAGATCTTATTCAGAACTTGGAAATATCGAAATTTGGAAATATTTCTTTTCAACAGTATGTATCCAATGGAATTTCCCATCCTAATATTTACGGTGATCTCGTATATAAACTAAGGAAAGTAAAAGGCTCCGATAACGTTATTTTATCATGTAATAAAATCCTCCTAAATAGACAATATGATATTGAGATCATCAAAAAGACTATAGGTCTTGTATTTGGCCCCTCTACAGCCTTATGCAGACTTTTACTTGAACGTTGCACGCTGACTAACAGGGCGGTGGGAACTATATGACGGGCCTTGTCCAAACCTCTTTCAGAGGAGACATGGTCCTGAACCTCGTCCCCTCTGACTGTTAGTCGGGACTCCTACAGATCTAGGGTCTTAGCTCGCTTTCAGACTGGCAGAGCACGGTTTATCATGTTGATGTCGCATATATTTTTATACCATTTTGTGTTTTACAATACCTTACGTGTTTATATTTTTATGACCTCTCAATATGCGATACCTGTTGACCCTTGTTCTTTACATGGAGGATTATTTATAAATTTTTAAATGTACGTCTTTTAATTGTTCTGCTGTTACGGTGAGTGGGAAGATGGGCCCGTAAACCGGTTAACCACACCATTTGTTTGGCTTTTGTCAAATTAAATGACCGTCCTAAGTCGGTATCGTAATTGCACTACAATCAAATATTTTTGTAATGTGTTAAATGTTCTATTATATTATTTATATTCATGTATTGTATAGCTCCATGGTGACTTCTGCCAAATAACTGAGCCGGTAACTCCTCTTTTTTCTTGTATACTTTTTTCTTTGTTCGATGGTGGTTGAGTCAAGATTAATAGAAGGATAGAAGGCTATATTCATGTAAGATCACAGAGGAACCCGATTTTATATTTTACCAAGCAAAGCATTCCGAGTTTATTCCAATGAAAACTTCCACTTAAGCAAAGCCATAATCATTACAAAATGAACAACACATATGTCAAAGTGTATTAAAATAAAATGCATTTAAAATTCTACTTCGATATTATTCACATCAGGTCTGTTTGTTTGTCGTTACAGAGTCCTTTACTATTGATTGTTGCTATTGTAAATGGAGTTGTGAATCTCATCATGGGTATATGCAAACTAAGCATCGGATATTACATAGAGAGCAAGACTCTCATGACAGACAGTAAGTTTTGTATTTGTTTTGTTTTCATATTGATGGAAAACAAAACGGAAGCAAAATGTGTAAGAATTTATTAGACTATTTAATTTAAATAAAACGCAGTGCACACGTGTTTTTGATATCTAACCCTCGTCAGTAGCGATCTGTTATAAATAAGTACTTGAGTATAGATTGTGAATGTGAATTCTGAAGTCTTTTTGGATGATACTAAAAAAAGCCCCGTAAATGCAATCTTCCATTGAATTCGATGCAGTTTCAATATTCTAATATAGCGGCTTGATTTCTTAAATCTGTTTATATATGATATTCTGTTTATAAGCAAGATGACATCACAATTTCACCAAACTTAAATGCACAAGTGCGATAATTTATACCTTTTATAACATTTATATCCTTTTCAGGTCTGGTAACTTTAATGGGATCAATCGCTAGTTTTGCAGCCGTTCTTGCTATTGAGCTTTATTTCCATGACTTTAAGATGTGGTATATCGACAGCATTTTTGGTGTAATATGCAGTTTGTTCTTATTTATCTATGCAATAGTGTAAGTGGCATATATCAGTCAAAATCCATTTTAAACCTTAATTAGGGTTATGAGTTTTAAATTAAATGGATGACTCGTACAACTCAATAAAAAGGCCGGTGTAACATAGTGGATGAGGTGGTCAGCACGTCACTGATACGTCCAGGGTTCGACTACCGCCGTTGGCACCGGTGTCTTTCGAATGAAACAGTAAAACCCCAGGCCCTGTGTCACGGTAGGCGTGGCCTGTAAAAGATGTTTCACTGCTTCAGAAGAGTCTGTTGCAAAGAGGACTGAAAACATTTGACCAAACTGTATGACTTCAATTATCAAGGACATGTAAATAAACGGTAATAGTTAAATAAACACAGAAAATGACATTACAAAAAATACAATATACCTACAAAATACCTACTTAGGACGTCAATTAAAGTAGCAAACGTCACTCAATTGGTATGATTAACCGTTTTACGGGCGCCCACTTTCCCACTCACAGAAAAGTAGCGCAATAAAAGGACATACATTGCTCCATATTTTTCCAAAAAAGAAAACAAAGATAAACAGTATTCTCAGGTCAAGACTTCATAAAAGTTTTCAACTGATGCGTTTTATGAAATAATATTCTAGTATAAAAAATATGTTAGACAACATCAACATAATGCAACAGCGCTTTCCCCATTTGTAAGCGAGCTCAGATCCTTTATCTGTAGGAGTTCCGACTAACCAATCGGAGGGAACGAGATTCAGGACCTTGCCCCCTTAAAAGGATTTGGACAAGCTTAAGGTCCGGCATAAAGTCCCCATCGTCCTATTAATATGCAACGCTCAAGTACAAATCTGTGTAAGGATGTAGAGGGGTCCAATACCTATCATCTTTGTGATAATCCTGGGGTAAAAGGTTTAAATTTCTTCGCAGTGCATCAGATAGGTGCCGTCACGAGGTAGATACATTAGATAATCGTGGAGTGACACAAAACAACAATCAGTCTATCAAATCATTATAACTACCTTAATATAATATTAAATGACAATGCATTTACGGTAAAGACGATAAAATTTAGAAAATATTTCTCCTTACGAATAAATTAATAGGACTAGTATATGATATTTTGATGATCATACATCAGTTTTAACCTCTAGCAAATACGGGTCGATATGATATTGAGGATATAAATCTACCATGACCTTCAAAAAGTCAATAATATCCACAATTAACGAGGCCGTTCTGGGTAAAAATATCTCAAAAACTACAATAGGAAAATTGATCATTTTTCGTCAGTGATGAAATGCTAAATAAAATTAATTCTCAGAATTGTAGAAAAATTCACCACTTGGTTTAATTTTGGGTAAAAATGTCAAAAACACTATTTCTAACGTTTTGAAATGTCGTAATCAGATATTATGGGAATTAATTTCGATATATTAATGTTGGGTAGATACATTTCGGTTAAACTATGCTGATTTTATAATTTGTTGATAATTTTTTCATATTATTAATGTTTTTAAGACGCCGACTATTTTAACGATTACAATCGATTAGCATGCGCTAAAACTTGCGCAGTGTATTAAAACTCGTACCGAGAATTGACTCGTTAAATCACATTTCATTTGATAATTTCTTGTTTTGCGTCACATTAGTCGTTAAGTTTATTTCATGTATAAACTTACATCAGATAGAAATTAAAACTTTGACCGAGAGGTACTGACATTAGTCGCGAAAAGGGACTTAGGGCTTTACTGACAAAGAGACAGAAAATGTGTTTCAATTTAGTTTTATTCCATAGATTTTTTATTTCATGATAAATGTTGTATTAGAACAAAAATTAAACATTGTAATATGTCTTTTTTCAGATTGTTCTGGCACAACTGTGAAAAAGTGAATAGGAACGTAGATTAGCTATCAATCATGACCATTTTACCATGCTCAGATTCTGTTATATAACTGAATGTCACAGAAGTGTATATAGGGGGATGCATGTATAAAATAAAGAATAACTCACTGAATCATTAGTGACCACTTAGTCTAATCACATATGATATAACCAATGCATCGGATATTGCCAAAGATGGAACAAAAATGCGGTAATCTCCGGACACTTTATTACAAATCACACTACATTGACAGAGGAAAAGAAGGAATTTACAAATGTTAAATACAATTTGACCGCTTCAAATTAAGATATTACTTCATATGTTTTAGAAATATGAAACAATCCTTATGATTTAATAAATATATAAATTGATTTATTTAAGATAAACTATGTGGTTTATTTCTATGCCAATGTTATATGCTCACGAATTTATTTATCAGTCGGCGATGTTTTTAAGTAAAAGTATTATACTCCTAGCAACGAAATGGGGGTATATTGGAATCCCCTTTATAGTCTGTCCGTCAGTCTGGTGTCCGTAGACAAGTCTTTGTACGGAGTTTTTCTGATTTACTTTTCCATAGATTCCATTAAAATTTTAGATTTGGCTTTATAACAATATAAAGATGTACACCTCCAATTTTTTTTGGGGGGGGGGTTGTTGGAGCTATTTTAACATTTTGTGGTGTTTTGCCATTTTTGTAAGCATCCCTTGTTTGAATGCAACACCCGTTGCAAAAGTCCTGAAACAATAATACACATGAGCATATGAAGGAGACAAGGATTAAATCAAGTTATCCCATATATAGTATAAAATACTATTAAATTAAATTTCAGTGTCGGAAATGCACGTGATTAAGTATGTCTGTGTATATTCAGTGTCAATCAAGTAAAGTAAAAAAGTTCCAGATGGTTACTTTCTTTGATCAGATCCCAAAATGTCGGTTAACATTCTTGAAAGGGGATATCAAATTGGCCCAGATCCCTATATCGACCGGAGAATTTCCTCAGTGAAAATTTCAAATGTTCTTCAATATATCCTTGTGAGAGTATTTTGTGGCAAGAGACATTGGACTCTGGACGAAATTAAAAATACCCCGGTGCCCTGCTGGAATCAGTTTGTTCCTTTACAAAGAATGTATCGTTGTAGCCTAAAACGAGATACTTTTACCTGCGGGTTTCACTTTGTTAAAGAGGACATTATGAATAATTAATGCTACTCTGTTCTGCAGGCTTTTTATGAGGAATGGTAGTATAAAGAATTGAAACGTGAAAAGACTTGGTGATAGTGACATTATTAGAATTAGGAGATTTCGCTTTCTCTAGAATAATCTTGGAATTCAATAACCCTTACATTATCACTCGAGTAAGCAGTAGAGCAGTATTTATGAAGTTGTTTGATTTCTGTTAGAAATTTCGTTAGTAGTATAGAAAGAGGCTTGATGAAAAACTTGGAAGACCCCGATATAAATCGATACTTATATGGAATTTTATGGAATTCAAAAACGGTATGGTAGCTCGAGATCTGATTCATTTGTTGTAATGCCAAATGAACTAAGAACTAACATAATTATGGTTATCCAATACCTCTGTATTAGTAGGATTACCAGGCACTGAATGAAGACCAAGCTATTTTATAAGACAGTTAATATAATATGCCTTACATACGAATGTAATTGGTAGCTGCCTTGTCACCAGGAACAATATTGAATTTTTCTAAGTTCGACGCATACACTCCAATACGTGTACTTTACATCTAGCAATTTTATCATTAAACTTGAAAGAGGCACTACTCCATCTAGATCTACCTCAAACTAGGCTGGCATTCGGGTCGTGTCATCCGTACACTATGCACATTCTTGTTAGTTTTAAATAATTGCAATCTCCTTCCTCGATCGAAAAGATCTAACTCAGATATAGTTATAACTGATATGGTTACGGTGCCCTCGCCTAATTATAGAGAGGTTGGTAAACAATTTCAAAGCACGCCATTGCTTTTGTTTGGCCATTATGCGTGGTAATAGATAAAATATGCTCGACCGAGTTATTGAAGGTCTTTCAGGTTATCATGGCTTTACATGAACTTTTCTGTTTCGGCCAATTAACGCGTGAATTAAGATAACGATTCTAACTGCCATATTTTTTCGTCTTGTCACAGAGAGTAAAAAATTGCATAAGAAACAACAACTTGACTTATATGTAATATGATCCCATACTGGAAAGCTTTGAAGTGTCTGTAAAAACCCTTACGTATATGTTGAGAAATAATTCAATCAAATCAAATCAATCGAATCAATCAATCAATCAATCAATCAATCAATCAATCAATCAGAAATCATCATTGTAGTATATCTATCGATGCCTCGGCTATCAATGTAAATTGACTTATTGGTGATACCAGTATTATATACAAGACTTCATTTTCTTCATATCTTCATGTATACATTATATGTTTAACTCTAATTAAACTTTATATTAAGAGAATTGAAATAGAATTGAAAAAAGTGTGTCGTTTGGTATCTTTCTGTCTTTCATGAGATTAATTATATCAGTTGAATCACTATCCAACCTAGAAAATATGTATGGGGTGGAAACATAGATTGTACCACACTGGAATCATTTTTATAGTACTTATTTATTATGTTTACTCATAATCAATATCGAAGAAGTACCAAACCGTTAATCATTCTCAAAGTCCAAGGACAGATACAAAATCGTGTAAGTTTGAAAAAGAAACTGTTGTGAACCCCGAAATACTGAAAAATTCCGAGGGGAGACCAGGTGCCCGGGGAGAGTAAGCGTCTCCTGTTTGCATGCATCACCCGTCACAGCAGTTCTTAAGAAGCATGTCAAAATCAAGATTTTTGGTTTCCTAATAGTACATACGAAAATACAAAACTGGTATACAAAGTCATATTTGGTGTTCACTGAACAGGTCATTTAGTCGCATTCCAGAATATTATCAATCATTCTAGAAGGAGGCACATCATATTTTCGTACAAGATCCCCATAGCGACCGTGGAACTTCCTCAGTGACGATTTCAGACGTTCTTTAACATATCCATGCATGAGCAACTTAGTGGACAGTCGTTTGGCCCTTGGAATAAAACCGTTGTATAGAGAACAGGCTCTGGCGTACCTTATAAGTTGAGATATAAAAACTCCATAGGCAGGTGAGGACGGGATATTGCTGCAAAGAAACGGAAAGTTAGTTATTTGGAAGTTAAAATCGTCACGTTTGTCATACAGAGAGGTGTCCAAATGACCATTACTGTCGAAAGTTAAAAAGATATCCAGATACAAAGCGGAATTATTGCTGTCGGTTGTCTCTTTTATCTCAAGTTCATGGGGATAGATGTCATGTATGTAATCCTTAAAGTTAGGATTATTGATTGACAATACGTCGTCTATATATCTATACGTAAAATTAAACTGAGATGCAAGGCTTTTTCTGCCTGTGGTAGGGAGGCCCAAACTCTTTCCTTAAAAACACATGAGATACACTTTTTAGATACCTATAAATAATTTATTTGTATCACAATATACCAAAGAATAAATAAGTTACAAAGCATGTTTTATAGTCAACAAACTCTGAAAATTTCACCGGTTTATCTCGAGTACTTTACAAGATATGAGGATTTGAAAATGGACAATATTGCATTTTCACACCTTTTTCGAGCAAATGAAAATGCACAACCTCGCAATTTTATGAGTGTATAACTTAATCAGTTATGCATAAAATTTGTGATTTATTTATATTAATCTACTTTATGTACTACATGTATTACGAAAAAAGATAAAAACATTGGTTGTAAATCTTATTTTCTCAAATATAATCTCTTAAACTTGACTCAGAATGGTTTTTTACTTTGATGAAAATGACGGAAGTCCAAATGCCCAAGGTCATTTTTCTAAAAATTCATACAAGGATTCATAATACTGTAAAAACTTATTAAAAATGTTCACTTAGAAGGATATTTGAAGGAATTTAGATTGTATGACAAAAAATAAGCTCTGTATAAGCAAAAACATTTTTACCTAAATCAGGGGCGGATAACTCTTTTTTAAAAATGTGAAAAATACCACACACATTTTAATTTATCATAGTACATCTTATTTATTTTATATTAATCTACTATATGTATTATATTCATTATGTTAAAAACATAAAAACTTTTATTAAAAGTGTTAAAATCTCAAATATAAACTCTTCATAAATACAAATTGTCGTAAAGTTTGGTTGATTTCAATTCCTGTTCTTTATGTCTCCTTCATGATGATCCTTCACAATTAACAGGAAACCTGATAATTAGTCCTTGTCTTTCATTAATATGAATACCCAGTTTGTTAAGATCGTTAATTAATATCTTGAAAGCTGTTAAAATGTACGAAATGAAGGTTGATATTTGCTGGGTCAAACAGCCGGTTGAGGTGATATTACGTAATAATTTAGCCGCACAGGTGACAGGTGATCGCCCTAGACGACGTTACCCCGATATGCCCTCGATATATTGAAAATATTGCAACTTGATTAGGAAGTCAACTATTAAAGATATTATAGAATTCGTCTCGGGACTGGCCATCTGATTGCACATGACGAAGTGTCAACGCTGTCGCTGGTGTTTTCATGCGAGCTGTACTGAAAAACATACGTTTTCGAGTGCCAATTACAGGTATATCGGGGGAATATTAAAATTAGAATTATATTCTACAAAATCTTCAATACACAGTTATCTAGATAAAAATGACAAATTTAAAACCTTTATTTCTTTTTTTTTCGTGAATCTTAGGTCACGCGACGATTGGCATTCGTAGTACATTAACATAACTTGTTCTCTCATTGATATATACTTGTGCTCTCATTTTAATATCTACAGTGGCGGATTTATAGGGATCGCTCCCCCTTTTTGCCACAATTATGAGTAAGATTTCGCCCCTAAACTGGCAGAGTATTTTGGTTTATATTGGACTTTCACTTGTGCGCCTCCCCCCCCCAAAGGCCCCCCCCCCCCCCCGGGCGCTTTTCCCATTTCGGAAATTCTGGATTCGCCACTGATATAAATATAAAAATTAATTAAAGAGGATTAAATCCAAATCATTTTAATCAGAATAGACTCTTAGTCTCGTCATTTTTCCTTTAACAAAAAATGTCTTCCTTAAATATGAATAAATTAACCCCCCCCCTTTCCTTTCGCAGAGGTCTAGACTTATCTGCAATTAAAATGTAAGTCTGAAGTTGTAAACAGTGGGGTCAATGTAAACTAAATGATGAAATGATGTCATATTTTACCGCACAATATATAATATGTCTTGGTATTTATTACATTGAAATGTGTATTTCTGTAACGTTACATTATTCTATACGACAATACGTGGAGGTCGCCCCGAGTCAGAGGAAACACGTTTAAAATCGTATTAATAGAGCTGCAAAATTACAATAGACTATATGAAATCGTCAAATATTTAATTAATGTAAATACCAATAACTATCAATTCGAATGTAAAAATCATTCATGGAACATGTAAGTATTAACCCGCGCGCCCACGCCATTCTTTAAATTACATCATGAATGATAAAATGAAACTTTTGAGAAATAAAACTTTGTAAATAATAGCTACTGGGTAATTTTTTCACAAGTAGGATAATCATAATTACTTCTATAGACCTCGTTTTCGTTATGTGTTCTCTTATTTGAGAACTTTATAATGTACGATTGTTTACTCTGTATATCGATGTAATCAAATGACTCGTGAAAACAATATGGCGGACCGTTGTTTTGGCAAAGAGGAAGACGCTATCTTTTTATTTTCAAATGTTTGTAGTCATTTCTAGGTATATTTTCACAAAAATTGTATCAAATGAAACGGGGGAAACATACTTATCGCATATATTGGGCCGGCAAAAATAAATTAAAAACTGAAAATTATATACTTAAAAAACTTACGTGTGCCCGCATCGCTCATCTTTTTCGCTTCGGCGATCAGCTGTTTACAGGTAATGAACGTATCTACCTGAAAAACCTTACTTCACTGGATTTGATACAACCGTGACCCCGAACAACGCCAGTGAACATACCGCTTATATACTCATTGATTCTAAGCGCCCCGTCAATTATAAGGCAAAATAAACATCTCGCTGTACCGCCGCGGTATCGTTAGATATTTTAATGATTTTAGCTATTTTCAAATTGCCCTAATTTCTTTATTTCTACTCCAAATGAGATGAAATTTAAGAAATGAGAAGAAAACACAATGAATATTCTAATGATATGATTTTGATTTACATGTTAAAAATATTTCCCGATAAATTATTGATGCAAACATTGCAAACAACGCATTTTGATTAATTTGAACTTAGTCATTTGCGATGGGCCTCACTACCTGTGGAGAGCATGTTTTGAATAAATTCTGCCTCATACGAATATAAAAAAATGTCAGCAAGAAGAGGGGCGCAGTTAGTTCCCATGGGAATGCCAATGATTTGCTGAAAAAGGTTCCCTCCAAACACCACGAAAATATTGTCTATTAAAAGTTCCAGCATTTTGATGATTTGATCTTCGGTATACTTGTGTTTTGCATCAGAGTGTTCTTTAACAAAATATGTATCTTCCCGCCCAATGACAAGATATTTATATCTACGATTTCCATTTTTATGGAAAAAAGAATTTCGAATAATTGTAGCAAGTCTGTTTTGGAGCTTTTGATGCGGAATTGAAGTGTAGAGTGTGGAGAAGTCAAAAGATTTGATGCTGAAAATATTATTAAATTAATTAAATTAAATATTATTATTAGATTCTCTAAAAGTTCTTTAGAATTCTTTAGGATCCACATCTGATTTATTCCGCTTCTGGAGTATGCAGTATCACAGTAAATTTGAAGACCATGCTTGATGTGTGTCAATATCTTCGTTAGCAATATGGATAGAGGTGTGGTGGTACACTTGGAAGAACCAGCAATGAAACGATGTTTGTAAGGGGTTTTGTGCATTTTTGGAATCCAATAAATATAAAGTAATTCAAGGTCATAGTTTGTTGTGGTAATTCCAAAAGACTCGAGGACAGATTTGTGGTTTTGAAGTATTTCAGAAATAGATAAATTTGTTTGTGTGTATCTTGGATTTCCAGGTGCAGACTGTAATCCAAGTTCCATTAACAGACAATTAATGTAAAATCTTTTGCAAACGAAGGTATAATTGTTTGCTGTTTTGTCAGCTGGGACAATGATAAACTGTTCGTGGGGTTCAGAGAGTTCTCTGGCTACATAAGGGTCATTAAATATAGACTCGTGTTTGGTTCTTACCGAATGCCTGAGACGCCCTATTCTTCTTTTGAGTAGTTCTCCGATGGATTTCATCCACTCGGAGAGAGTGTCAGGCTCTACTTCTTCCCTTTTTGACCATCTCCTGGCATATTCCTCGCATGCATCCATAATGATTTTGAAATTTTCACGTCATGTGAACGAACGGGACTCTATATTTAGGACCTTTCTTCAGGAGGTGTCGTAATTTCCTGTTATGGACTATATTGAGGTCACCAGTTACCACATGGCCGCATGGAGGGTAAAGATACTTTGATGTGGAGCATGTACAGAGTGGAAGGTCTTTTGTAATGTTGTGTGAATCAAGACACTGTAAAGCACGTTTATAATTAAATATTTTAGTGGACACAGAAGATGTATAGCTGTAGGAAATACAAGGCGACTCCTGATGTTTAAAATATGGAGGGATTTTATCCTTGACTAACCTATGGTTAAAAATGTTACTCAAATTAAGAGCATCAATCCCCTTATTTGCAAATTTCATTTTAAGGAAGGGGCGAATGTCATCATCAATAGGTATATCGGTTTTAACTGCCTTGAAAAGTCTGTTAGACGATATGTCCATAATGATGCCCTGTAGTCGATATTGTGGGGAACTAGAGTCGGTAAAATGTAAGGGTATTGACGATTCGTACAATTCATATAAGGGAAGGGAATATAACTTGATACGAATATGATGAAGCCTTAATGGTAGATTGACAAATGGTAAAAGAGCGTCAAAGGATATACCATGGATATTGGACTTAGTATACCTACGTTTTCCATGACTTCTACGCCTTCTTGATGTATGGCCAAACAATTGAAGAACATTCACCGACTGGTTCTAAGGGCTTGTTAAGTTTCCTACAATATTAATGTGGTCATTGCAACCATAAGGTGCCGCGGTACCAAATTCTCTAATCCAATAATCTTCCTTTTTTTCGGCAAAAGGGGGTACTTAGGATAGGATTATTCGAAGGATGGTATATTTTTCCAAAATGCGGACTTTCAGGGACAAAATAGAATGGTCGGGCGAATTAAAATGTCTATAAAGTAATTGGTTACCACTGTGGTTTATTTGAAAACGGTGCCCTGACATCCTGTAACGTAAGTGACCCTTCGTCTCTCCGACGACAATTATGTGATTTGGCCACAGAATGCCACACACAGTAAGGAGCACAATAAAGATCGAATTTTAATTAGATTGCCCCGAACTATTACAAATGTTATCTAGTATATACATGTACATGTAGTTCAATCCATAACAATTAAGCTATTGATAGCAAACAAGCACGCTTACGTAAGTATATAAGTACTACTACTACTACTACTACTATATTAGAAGGACTGGATCTACTAGAGGCCGAATCCAATCGGGGCCGAAACAAATTGGGCCGGGACAAAATGGGACCGGTGTTATAGAGTGAGCCTTCACCCATAGCCAGATTTCCCCTCGGCGGTCCTACTCTAGAGTGAGCATTCTCCCCTTAAGGGGAAGACTCACTCTAGAGCTAGCCTTCCCCGCTGCATAATTTTGATTGAGACGTCTCCCGGCGGTTCTATTCTAGAGTGCCTCTTCCCCCCTTAGGGAGTAAGACTCACTCTAGAGCCAGTTTTCCCTTGCCTATTTTTGAGTAAGAATCAATCCCCATATGATAATATTACTGTAGTGGAACCCTATGGATCAATTTCCCCTCCTTAATTCAAGTCTCTTTCCGTCCTAAATATGTGCTTCAACCGCATTACAATTAAGCTTTTATGTGATGTCTTTTTGTGTTCATAGTTTTACTTGCTCACCAATGGTGGATTTTGTAATAAGGCTCGCCAATGGCGGATTTTGTCATATGACTGAGTCAGATGTCTTTTTCTTTTCTATCGTAGCGATCTATATCTTAAAGCTGAGCTCTGACTATTTAAACATGGGTGACGTGATTAAAAATTTTGGGGAACGGAAATTGCCAGAAATAGATCTGGCAATCTCCGTTCCAAACTAAATATAGAGACATGGTGACGTATGTATGGTCAATCAGCCGAGCCGAGTGACCCAAAATCCATGTACATCGCTCTTATCGGGGGTATATAAGGAAATCTCGGTGTGCATACACCGTGACAGTTAGATAGTTGACTCGATAGAGTAATCAGCTAAAGATAAGAATTCGGTTATGAAGAAAATGTTTGACGAATGAATTGATTAATCATACATAATTCAAACGAATAAGGCTAATAGTGTAAATGTATAATAACGAAGAACGGAAAGTCAATTTAGCCATTATGTTCCATATTTGTAGAAAACATAAATCTATCGTTTACATTCCTATCGCCATATTCCAAATAAATTTAGATTTACTAGACATTTTTCATGGTAAGTGTTTTTCACTTAATCGAAGAAATGAAAGATTTTACGGGTTAATATGAGTAAATTTATTACTTACACATTTGGTCTTTTGTCCTGTATATCAATCAAAACATTAAAGTATTATTCCCATGTTCAACTCATTCAATACACGATGTTTTCATTTCCGGTTGTCAAAAGGAGTGTTCGATAAAACTAAGTAAGATAAACATGTAAAACTAAATCTGAATTAAATAATCCGTTCGCGTGTATAGCAAAAGAATTGAAGAACTGCATATATTTATTCCAGTATTTTTAAATGTTTCTAGTATTATAAGACACTATAAATAGAAGTAATATATATAGAAATTTAAAAATTCGAAAGAGAAGAAGAGGTACTAATCATTATCATATCATATAATTTATATTTTTGTTTTAATTGATTAAAATCTAAAGGGGATAAAGATCCTCTAGTTTATGAGTGTGCATCTATAATATCTTTTTCACTTTTTTATGCAGATTTACTAGATGTATCATCATTGTTCAACTCAAACGTTGTCAAAAATCCTGAAAATAAATTGCCTATCTCTAAAAAAAGAACTTTTTTATTATAGAGGTTACAGACATTTATACATTTAAGAGTAAATTTATTACTTACATATTTTGTCTTTTGTTCCGTATATCAATCAAAACATTAAAGTATTATTCCCATGTTCAACTCACTCAATGCACGATATTTTCATTTCCGGTTGTCAAAAGGAGTGTTCGATAAAACTAAGTAAGGTAAACATGTAAAACTACATCTGAATTAAACTGACTCGTTTCGGCCAATGATTTTTTTCAAGAAAACATGAATTTAAAAATATATCTCATCTATGTTATATGTAAATTGTATTTATTCTTTATAGAATTTACGAGAGCCAAGATGTGATATATTTTTAAGTTCATGTTTTCTAGAAAAAGGTCATCGGCCGAAACGTTGAAACAGGGCTACAGGAACAGGATTTATTGCATTTCCGTTGGAATATTTTGACTGATTAATTCGTTCACGTGTTCATTTTTATATTTCGAAATATTTTCAATAATATCTGACACTATTAATAGAATAAATATATATACAAATATATATACATATATATTCAATTTAACCCGGTGTTGCTTAGTGGATAAGGTGCTCGGCTCGTGATCGAGAGATCCCGGGTTCGACTCCCGCCCCGGGCGCACCGGTGTTCTGTCTTTCGTATGAGACAATAAAAACTGAGGTGCCATGTCATGGTAGGCGTGGCACGTAAAATATCCCTCGCTGCTTCGGGTGGGTCCATTGTATGCAATGCATCAGGCAGATGCCGTCAGCATATACGTGAAATAATAGTGGAGCGACGTAAAACAATAATCATTCATTATTTCATTTATATTCAATTGACAGAATTGCTGTGGATGTAATAGACGTAGCAAATGTCGTATAAAGATAATATATATATATATATATATATATATATTGTTTATGACATCTTTCTTTTCATTCATTCAGAAACAATTCATTTGATTCGCTGATGATTTTAAAAGATCCAATTATAAATGTCAGTAACCTCTATAATAAAAAAGTTTTTTTTTTTAGAGATAGGCAATTTATTTTCAGGATTTTGACAACGTTTGAGTTGAACAAAGATGATACATCTAGTAAATCTGCATAAAAAAGTGAAAAAGATATTATAGATGCACACTCATAAACTAGAGGATCTTTATCCCCTTCAGATTTTAATCAATTAAAACAAAAATATAAATTATATGATATGATAATGATTAGTACCTCTTCTTCTCTTTCGAATTTTTAAATTTCTATATATATTACTTCTATTTATAGTGTCTTATAATACTAGAAACATTTAAAAATATTGGAATAAATAAATGCAATTCTTCAATTCTTTTGCTATACACGCGAACGGATCATTTAATTCAGATTTAGTTTTACATGTTTATCTTACTTAGTTTTATCGAACACTCCTTTTGACAACCGGAAATGAAAACATCGTGTATTGAATAAGTTGAACATGGGAATAATACTTTATGTTTTGATTGATATACAGGACAAAAGACCAAATGTGCAAGTAATAAATTTACTCATATTAACCCGTAACATCTTTCATTTCTTCGATTAAGTGAAAGAAAAAAGAGGAGTTACCGGCTCAGTTATGTGGCAGAAGTCACCATGGAGCTATACAATAC
Source organism: Pteria penguin (assembly GCA_035048485.1). NCBI lineage: Eukaryota > Metazoa > Mollusca > Bivalvia > Pterioida > Pteriidae > Pteria > Pteria penguin. The sequence goes on from CM068582.1 coordinate 9,504,597, forward strand.
ATGAATATAAATAATATAATAGAACATTTAAAACATAACAAAAATATTTGATTGTAGTGCAATTACGATACCGACTTAGGACGGTCATTTAATTTGACAAAAGCCAAACAAATGGTGTGGTTAATCGGTTTACGGGCCCACCTTCCCACTCACCGTAACAGCAGAACAATCAAAAGACGTACATTTAAAATTTTATAAATAATCCTCCATGTAAAGAACAAGGGTCAACAGGTATCGAATATTGAGAGGTCATAAAAATATAAACACGTAAGGTATTGTAAAACACATAATGGTATAAAAATATATGCGACATCAACATGATAAACCGTGCTCTGCCAGTCTGAAAGCGAGCTAAGACCCTAGATCTGTAGGAGTCCCGACTAACAGTCAGAGGGGACGAGGTTCAGGACCATGTCTCCTCTGAAAGTGGTTTGGACAAGGCCCGTCATATAGTCCCCACCGCCCTGTTAGTCAGCGTGCAACGTTCAAGTAAAAGTCTGCATAAGGCTGTAAAGGGGCCAAATACAAGACCTATAGTCTTTTTGATGATCTCAATATCATATTGTCTATTTAGGAGACGTTTGACTATTTTATTACATGATAAAATAACGTTATCGGAGCCTTTACTATGAAAAATGTCTAGCAAATCTAAATTTATTTGGAATATAGCGATAGGAATGTAAACGATAGATTTATGTTTTCTACAAATATGGAACATAATGGCTAAATTGACTTTCCGTTCTTCGTTATTATATACTTGCACTATTAGCCTTATTCGTTTGAATTATGTATGATTAATCAATTCATTCGTCAAACATTTTCTTCATAACCGAATTCTTATCTTTAGCTGATTACTCTATCGAGTCAACTATCTAACTGTCACGGTGTATGCGCACCGAGATTTCCTTATATACCCCCGATAAGAGCGATGTACATGGATTTTGGGTCACTCGGCTCGGCTGATTGACCATACATACGTCACCATGTCTTTATATTTAGTTGGGAACGGAGATTGCCAGATCTATTTCTGGCATTTTCCGTTCCCCAAAAATTTTTATCACGTCACCCATGTTTAAATAGTCAGAGCTCAGCTTTAATGATAGCTCCAGCAATCAGTTACTGGTAATCATGTCTCGCATGCTCACGTGATCATCTTGCTCTCCGTATGTCCATTTGTTTAACCCAGAGTTGGGCCGCAAACTTCAAAAGTAAACATGTGAATCAAAGTGTTCATGAAATTAAATGTGTTGGAAATGCCATCAACATACACGTAACCTACAAAGGTGACGCTGTAGCAGGCAGGACAACGCGAAGCCCAATGTTTCTAGGGTTTGTTTTTACTTTCTGAATTAAACCAACGTCTCAGTTCTTGATTGGCCACCAAACAGTCAAGAATTGTCCACAATCGAGCATTTATGGGACAAGCGGAACAGAATGGTTGGGAAGCGCGTCAAAGTACCATATTACGTCGCTCAATTCAGACAGATCTTTATTGAGAAGTGGAACAATACCCCCTAATTGTAATAAACACCTTGATGGGGTAGATGTTGAGCAAAATATTTTATTCTCCTCACCGCAACCATAGGTGGACACACGTTATTGATTCAAGTCAGGAAACGGCGTAGGAAACTCTTGTTTTAACGCTATTCACGCAAAGGCCGTCTGTGATTGGACAACAAAAATAATAATAAAAAATATTCAGTAATATAAATATTCAGTAGTGATGAAATAATCGACAGACCAAAGCAGTGAACTAACCATCAACGAACCAAATTAGAATAATAAAACTTGTGTATCTTTTTTCGCTAGTATAGTATTCACTGTTGTCAATGTAATTCTTGATACCTACTGGAACTGTCTTAAAAGGAATAAATACCCCATCGCTGCATCAACACTAATTTTGCAACCAGTACTGGCTGTAGATGACACTGGAAGACAGGGAAATTTTGTGAATTGACCTTTGATATATGACCTTAAATTCAAGGTAAGAATCATAGGATTATAATTAAATGAGTAAAGTATCAGGATATAAATATTCAATTATGTTATGACCCAGACACAATTTTGACCATGCACTGTTACTTTGGGTAAGGTTATGATCCCTGCGTTATCAGCAATAAATGTGTGAAATTTTATTCAAATCGAACGAAGCAGCGAAATTGAAGGCTTAAACCTTGGATTAAGATCATAACAAATCATTGGGTTAAGGACAAGAATTGTGTGTAGTATTACCCAAATCTAAGCTATCATTGTATCATTCTGGTTCACAAGATCGACTATGTGTGCACTGTACACTTGACCTACGAGATAAGACCTTGGTTAGGTTAAATATCGAGATATATCCTTGGGTCATTTATAATAATTGTTGAAAGCGTTATCCGAATGCAAGTTGCATTGTAAAATTACAGGCACGAATTTTGACAATTTGTTTAATGTGACATTACCCTTTCATACATGACATTGATTAAATATCATGACACATTCTTGGACCATGGATAACAAATGCATGAAGTATAATTATTACGCAAGTTAGAATAAAGAAGTTACTCGACTAGATTTGAAAAGTTCAGCGGACGGACCTAAGATACAGACAGACGGATAGGTGAACAGACAGACTGTGTTTCCTAATTTGTAGAAGATTCCTATATACTCATCCCAAACTTTTATCAGAAGTATAATAAATAGCATTGGTAAATACAAATGTGGTCCTCCGACCATAATCGTCTCCAGACACAAGTTTGATCTTGATATCAAAGTCATACTAATTAACTGTTGTGATCAAGGTTTTATTTCTTTTAAAAGCAGGCCAAACTACACGGCCATCAACCTTGGTGTCATTTGAAAGGTCTTCATTTGTTCAGTTTGTATGCCAAATATGAAGTCTCTATTTCTCACGGTTCAAACGTTTTGGCAAAGGTTAAAGCTGACCACAGACAGACAAACAAACGGAAAGGACAAAAACAATATTCCACCGATCTTTCAATCTGGGGATATAAAAGTAGGTTTAGATTGTTTGCTGTGTTCCTTGCTTTCTCTAAATCTGCACCCGTGGCTACAGGCTGGTGCCCGTGGCTGTTATCTTGGCATAACCTTTATATGGACTCCTTGGTATTAAAATACAGAGGTTGGTTTGTTTATTTTTTGACGTCACATGATAACACCTCGAATATTGCGCGTATTTTTGTGACGGTATCTGAATTATGCAAGATAGACATATTTGGACCTTTGCAATGGACCCATCAGAATCAGTGAGGGATCCTTAACGTGTCACGTCTGTCGTAACGACGGACATCAGTTTTAGCGGTCTCATCCGAAAGACAGACATCGACATGATTGGAGAGAGGCTCGAACAAGCAACCTTCCAGTTGTACGACGAGCACTCGACCACTAGGACACAGAGGTATGTTCTGCCCGGTTCGGTCATTCAATACAACAATAAAAATTTGCCCGTTCTAACGAAGGGTGTTACAATACCAATCCTTACACCATTATTACTAGACAAACGCGACCATGACGTAGCTATGCTGTTAAAAACGACAAAGTATGCCATGGACACGACGTAATATATTGTCTTCGGAAGGAAGTCTGGCTATGGGGGAATGCTCACTCTAAAGCTAGTTGTAGAGTGAGACTTCCCAGGGGGAAGCTTCTATTTTAATAATAATAATAATGATGATAGTTAAGGAAAACGAAAGCGTGGTTGCAAGACTGACGTTTAACTGATGTCAGAAAAAAATGTAGACTAAATTCTCACAATATAAAAATTGTATGAGATGGGTGTATATATCTTCGTATATTTATATGTACAAGATAATTGTTAACATTAGTAACCGGTTTATATGAAGAAGAAATCTATTAAATATCCAGGTCGTCATGACCGGGTTTTTTTTTATCAGCGCCTATAGTACATAAGTACACATTACTTGATATAACACCCAGTATCCCATGTTATCTGTTTGAATTATTGAGTTACAGGGTAAAGGTTGAACTACTTGCTGTGCTGAAGGATTAGAACAACCCTAATGTCGGACCTTTTATGACTCGTCATTTTTTACGATCTATAAGTTGGTGTATGAGAACAAAGATTGCTGTTAAACGACTCTGCATCATGCACGAAGATGAGTGGTAAGTAAAATATTCCAGCACGTACATGGAAGATTACGGCGAGTGGTACTAGGTAACCCCATTGTCGTGCCGGATGTTTGTAGTATGGTTTGATATGAAACTGGTAGTGGTTAGACTTGACAAGTGTAGGTACCTTGTTATCTATTTCGGGAATGCACTACAACATTTATATTTAATGCTTCGTTTATGAAATTTTTGTATAATAAATATAAAAAGAAATGGAAAGAATTGCTTGATATCCACTGCAAGAAGCATCAAATAAGTTTGTTTTATTTTGTCTACTATAATTTAATGCAAATGTTTAAATGTATGTGTGTTATTCGAACAGTAATCGAATTAAAGTTATTTTAAGTGATCCAGATAAATCAATACAGAAGAATATACTTCTTGACGTATGATTTTCTTCGTTTCTGCAAATGATAAATCAAAAATATAACTAATGGAATTCGGTCAAACAATGGAACAAGTGTCGCTTACTTTTACTTCATACCACATAGATGCTAACGACATCTTTGTGATACATTGAACAGAAATTGCCACCTGACAACGGACAAATCTGGAGTAGCGAGGAATTCCTTACTTTCTAATGTCTACAATGATGTGGTTTACTGTCTCCGAAAGAATGCATATTCCTTTCCTTGATGAATGTCGGCAGTGAGTCTTTCAAATATACTACAAGAATTTGATATCGGCTGTTGCCTCTGTTGTTACTTTCGTTTCTTACATTTTCCTTGCAAATTGAGAAGTTTTTCATACAATGATTTAAGCATTGCATCCCACAAACGCTTTGGCATTACATCTTAATCTTCCTGGCCAAAAATCGATCTTGTCAACCTCATAAAATGTTGTCGATATAAAATTGCGGTTCGCAGTTTAAACATCATGTGAACGAGGAATTCCTTACTTTCTAATGTCTACAATGATGTGGTTTACTGTCTCCGAAAGAATGCATATTCCTTTCCTTGATGAATGTCGGCAGTGAGTCTTTCAAATATACTACAAGAATTTGATATCGGCTGTTGCCTCTGTTGTTACTTTCGTTTCTTACATTTTCCTTGCAAATTGAGAAGTTTTTCATACAATGATTTAAGCATTGCATCCCACAAACGCTTTGGCATTACATCTTAATCTTCCTGGCCAAAAATCGATCTTGTCAACCTCATAAAATGTTGTCGATATAAAATTGCGGTTCGCAGTTTAAACATCATGTGAACGAGGAATTCCTTACTTTCTAATGTCTACAATGATGTGGTTTACTGTCTCCGAAAGAATGCATATTCCTTTCCTTGATGAATGTCGGCAGTGAGTCTTTCAAATATACTACAAGAATTTGATATCGGCTGTTGCCTCTGTTGTTACTTTCGTTTCTTATATTTTCCTTGCAAATTGAGAAGTTTTTCATACAATGATTTAAGCATTGCATCCCACAAACGCTTTGGCATTACATCTTAATCTTCCTGGCCAAAAATCGATCTTGTCAACCTCATAAAATGTTGTCGATATAAAATTGCGGTTCGCAGTTTAAACATCATGTGAACAATTCGTATAATAACCAACATCTCATTGAAATTTTCAGTTACGCAGTTGTTGTAATGCTTTGATTAAGATGAAAAGACATATTCTTCTCCAATATATATTCATACTAATATGGACAAAGTGCATATTTACAAAACCAGGTATGTAAAATTCTTTGGGGTGTTTTTGTTATACAGAGTTATTTTCCATATATGCAAGTATATGACGGCAAACCCATGTGATGTCATACCATTTTTATATCACTTGCCGTAATATTACACCGGTTTTCACAGAACTGGTTGACGTCATAATGGTTTGACGTCAGATACTTGCTTATGTGGGAAATCCTTCTATAGTACAAAAAAGACCCAATCATGTGATAATCATATCAAAATTTGTCTTAACTTAACTCCGATCGTTCAATATGTTACCTATCTAGAAATAATTTGATAATATCGTTTTCATTCATCTGTGATGTGCTGAAAGTAAATTTAAAGTACATAGATAATTGGTATTGTGCTACTGCAGCATTTATCATAAGTATACCTAACAAATCTTAAGAATGTCAGATGAAAATTATTTTATTAATTCATTTATTCATGTCACTGTGTGACTTACTTACAGCTTACATTTCAAATTATAGAATTTCAGTGATAAGTATTGATATATCATTGTTGAATATAACATATTATTGGGAAGCAATCATTTCGAATTGCGTGTCTTTGGATACGGTTTAGTCTTTTGCGATTACAAAGATTAATTATATTAGCTACAAAATTTCCTGAATATAAATTGATACATTAATAATTGGGGCAGGCTTGGTGTAGTGGTTAAGCGCTTGGCTTGCGGCGCCGACGATCCGAGTTCGATTCCCGGATTGCGCAACTATTTTAAGAGGTTGGTAACCTCCTGCTTCCATGTCGCGATATAACTGAAATATTGTTGAAAGTGACGTAAAACACCAATCAACCAACAACCATTTCGTATAATAATTCTAAGAAATATTAAATTTATTAAATCTGCATGATTGATGTTTAACCTATCTATCTTACAAAGTGTTTTAAATGCATACAGAGTTCAAATGCATTCAGCAAAACAACTATGACTCCATGCGCTGTTCCTGGGATGCTGATAACTCCACGTGTTGGAAGCTTACGTATAAAGTAATCTCTGAAGATGTAAGGTACAGAGAATTTATTTATGTATATACCATTTTAATACATTAATATGGTATTAATTGAATACGAGAGATTTGTCAATGAAATAAACTATTGAGTACGAGGTGGTAAACCACTAAGAAGTACCGAAGGGTCTCGAGGTCCATTGAATAAGGACAATATGATGTACTGTGCAAACCCCATTTTAATTGGGGTAAGACCAGGTGCCCGGGAGGAGTAAGCGTCCCCTGTTTGTATGCAATACCCAACGTTTCAAGTCCAGGAAGTAAATACACACACACACACACACACACACACACACACACACACACACACACACACACACACACACACACACACATATATATATATATATATATATATATATATATATATATATATATTTATTTATATATATATATATTTATATTTATTTATTTATTTATTTATTTATTTATTTATATATACACATAAGCACAAGGAAGAGACATTAAGTCATATTATCCCATTCACGATATTGCTATTGAACCGAAATTATTAGTTGTTTATAGATAGATTTGTTTTGTTTATCTTGGTCGCACCTTAGTATACCAATAAGCTCTCACTACCTCAATGGATCGAAAGATAATAAACAATGTACAAGGCTGATAATTAATTGAATTATTTGTAGTGACTACAATAGTTTTGAATGTCTGACTATTAGCCTCTCGAGAAAAGAAGCATCATGCCTGCTGGTGTATAATGCCGCCGGCGGAGGCTACATACAGTTTGCCAAGTACACGTTCTTCCTACGGGAATGTAACAACAATAACGAGACTTATACCTATCTAGTATCGACAACTACAGATCGAAATGGTAAATGGTATAATGATAATAACTATTTACATATGCCTTATTAAATCTATACAGATTTCACTGGAGACACCAAACGATAATCTCATTGGTGTCACGTGATGTACTTATACGGCGGAGTGGTACACTGAAATTTATCTACTGCCGCCAATAAATTTGACGTCTAGTATTACTTCTATGTATATGTCGTCTGTACTCCCTCCATATGTCTGCAATTCCACTTATTGTTCAGCATGCAGCTGTAACTACATCACATACGTTGTTAATGATTGCAGATTCTTCGGCGCAACAAAATATAATTCCGGTGTTGAATATAGCATTTGTCAATAAAACCAGATTATCTTCGTTTTAATATATTAATGCAGTATGATAAATCTAATGTCATTTATTTAAAATAATTCATAATTCATGAAAACAGCATTTTGAAATATGATATCAGTTGTCATACAGATCGATGTTGATGTCCTAAGAAATAAACAATGATCGCAATTTCCTATATGGTCGTTTCTTCTAGGGAAATCATCGAAGTTATAATAAAATCAGAATTACGAAAGTGATATAAATGTAAATATATAGAAAAGGTGTCCTTTGTAATATGGTTATCGTTGTATAATCTATATCGATCCATGAATTCCGTTTCATAACGCGTGTTATTTTTTCCATAACTAAATCCCGACCACCTTACGTAATAAATATAAAGTAAGAGCATATATAATGACAGTCTTGCATGGCAATTCGTCTTACCCTTGGTTTTGCTTTAAAGGGGAATCCCTGAGACGAAAATGCGGTTTGTGTCAAGAACATATAGCTGCTCATAGTAGCATAGTATCTGCTTAAGGTGCTAATCTTTGGCAGAAGCTTGAATTTTAAACTATTGAGAAGTTTATATAGCATAGGGAATATATTGGATCTCTCTCTCTCTCTCTCTCTCTCTCTCTCTCTGTATGTGTATGTGGGTATATGGTTCCTTAATCATGTTATTTCTCATATCTAGTTGTTGACTGCATAAGTTGTTTTGATTCCAGTGTTAATGGACCCTGTGGTATATATTAAAGTCATGGATATTAACTCTTTCGATACAAAGGTGAGATGGCGACTGCCCATGTTTCCACTGTCGGCACACGAGACAAAACAAATTGACTGTAATGTTACCGCAGCTGAAGGCAGCAAAGTGCGTAGAAAATACTTATATATATTTCTTTATACGCCCGCAAACTAAGTTTGCAGAATCGTATGCCTGGCAATCGCTATTTTTGCATGTTTTAAATACCCTTTGGTCTCTGATATTCATTTTATACTTGAATCTTGTTAACTTTCAAACCGCAACTCTTTGATATTCTGGTATGGTGCTGGTTAAGATCGACAGTTCTATTTTTCATTTGATATTTGTAAAATGGATTGAATTTTGTACATGAGTACATTTCACCATCTAGAGTACATCTGAAATAACATCTACTGCTGAACAGTCTTTGTCAATGATGTACATGGTATCGAATCTAACATCATGTACCATATACACTTTTGGCATCTCCTGCAAGGTGGCAAAGTCCAGATACTGGAGCGACATGAAAAGTATTGAAGTCATGACAAAAGCAGCAGGTAAGTAATTCACAATCTCTTCTTACCATAACTGTTCAAATGATTGCAAAAATATACCTTGTATGCATTAAGTAATTGTCTTCAGTGACTGAAGCTTTGTTTTCACAGTACCAAGGTTGGGACCACGTTTGTTAAATGGATTCTTCACAACCTATCGCTGCAAAACCAAACTAAATATGATTATTTATTGGCAGGTAATTAAATGCTATGTAACATAAATCTACAATTCTAAAATGAAGACTTTACTAAGGGGCTGTTTGTTTGATCAAATCAGATGCTAAAAATGAAAAATGCTTGTGTAATAAATATCATAGAAATAATTATATTTTTATCTTGTAATTATGCTGATATCCTTATATCAAAAGGCCAATATAATACCGTATGTTCTATACACAATATATGTCTGGCATGAAAAAGATTTGTTTCAATATTTCAGTCCACCCTAGACGAGACTTGTGAAATGAAAACTTTCATTGTAGTCGTTAATGCGCTCGGTCATAATCTACATTACAATGCATCGACCACAGGAACGGCTGCCGCATTTAGTCTACCATTTTACCAAGAGACTGAATTCTTGGTCGAAGTCTGGACAGCTAACAATGAAGGAATATCAGAGTCACCGACGTCGATCCGTTTGCCGTCGTTCACTTCTACTGGTAATTTTAAGATAATGTATGTGTAAATCTGTTTTTAGGAAATACACGCTTTTTTGTGGAACTGAAATGCAAATAGGATTTTAGGGATTTTTACTTGATTTTTCAGATAAAGATGGAAGGTGTGTATTATTTTTGTATTATATAAAACTCTGATTGATTCTTCTTCGGTACACTAATACAAGGATTTTAATGACACCTAATAAAGTGCCAAAAGTTCCCTACACTGTTGCTATTTTTCGGTCAAGATCCATTAAGGGGTGGAACCAGGATGGATCAATGTAGGCAACATATACCATCCCTTGACATTTTTCCCTGCAGAACGAATGTTTAAAATGACGAAACAAATGCAACAAAGTCATCAAGAGGGGCCTCTTATTAAGAATTTTAATGCAGAAATAAGTTTAGACATCTTTCCCATGTTTTGGACATTGAATTGAAATAAAAGAGGGTGGGAGGGGGAGGTGTTGTGCTCAAAGTGCTTAAGTCAATTACTTCATTTTAATTTATTCCATTATCAAACATTCAAAAAGATTGCCATGCAAAATAGTTTAATTCTATTCATCGACGGAATAAATCTCAGTTATAAATTCATTGTTGAACAGAATAAAAAGAAATTATGACTTTAGTATTTTCTCTGTTTATGACAGTGGCCACCTGCTCCCAGACTCCTGATCTCACCTCTGACGTAGACGCTTACTTCCAAACTCCTGGTCTAACCTGTGACGATAGACGCTTATTCCCAGACTCCTGGTCTTACCCCTGACAGTAGCCGCATGCTCTCAGACTCCTGCTTTCACCTTTGACAGTTAACAGTTAATGTTTTCTCCCAATCTCCTGGTCTCACCTCTAACAGTAGACGCCTGCTCCCAAACTCCTGGTCTCATCTTTGACAGAAGTCGCTTCCTCTCAGGCTCCTGTTCTCACCTCTGACAGTAAATGCTTACTCCCAGACTCCTGGTCTCACCTCTGATAGTAGATGCTTACTCCCAGACTCCTGGTCTCACCTCTGACAGTAGACGCTTTCTCCCAGGATTTTGGTCTCCCCTCTGACGACAGACGCTTATTCCCAGACTCATGGTCTCACCCCTGACAGTTAACGCTTCCTCCCAGGCTCCTGGTCTCATCTCTAACAGTAGATGCTTTCTCTCAGGTTTTTGGTCTCACCTCTGACAGCAGACGCTTCAGCCCAGGCCCCTGGTCTCATCGCTGACGATAGGCGCTTATTTCCAGACTGCTGGTCTCACGTCTGACAGACGACGCCTACTCCCAGGTACTGGTCTCACCTCTGACAGCAGCCAGAATTTCCTGGTTCCACCTAAAACAGTAGTCGCTTCCTCCCAGGCCCGTGTTCCCACCTCTGACAGTAAATGCTTACTTCCAGACTCCTGGTCTCACCTCTGACAGTAGACGTATACTCCCAAGATCCTGGTCTCACCTCTGACAGAAGACGCTTCCTCTCAGACTCATGGTCTCACGTCTGACAGTAGACTTTTACTCCAAAGCTCCTGGTCTCACCTCTGACAGCAGACGCTTCCTTCCAAGCGCATGGTCTCACCTCTGATAGCAGACGTTTACTGCCAGACTTCTGTTCTCACCTCTGACAGTAGACGCTTTCTCCCAGGTGTTTGGTCTCCCCTTTGACAGTAGACGCTTCATCCCAGACTCATGGCCTCACGTCTGACAGTGGACGCTTACTTCAAAGCTCCTTGTCTCACCTCTGACAGCGGACGCTTCCTTCCAAACTCATGGTCTCACCTCTGACAATAGACGCTTCCTGGTCTTACCTCTGACGATTGGCGCTTTATCCCAGACTCATGGTCTCACGTCTGACAATAGACCCTTACTCCAAAGCTCCTGGTCTCATCTCTGACAGCAGACGTTTACTGCCAGATTTCTGGTCTCACCTCTGACAGTAGACGCTTTTCTCCCAGGTGTTTGGTCTCCCCTTTGACAGTAGACGCTTCATCCCAGACTCATGGCCTCACGTCTGACAGTGGACGCTTACTTCAAAGCTCCTTGTCTCACCTCTGACAGCGGACGCTTCCTTCCAAACTCATGGTCTCACCTTTGACAATAGACGCTTCCTTCCAGACTCATGGTCTCACCTCTGACAGTAGACGTATACTCTCAAGATCCTGGTCTTACCTCTGACAGCGGACGCTTCCTGGTCTTACCTCTGACGATTGGCGCTTATTCCCAGACTCCTGGTCTCACGTCTGAAACTAGATGCTTTTTCCCAGACTCCTGGTCTCACGTCTGACAGTTGACGCTTAGTCTTACCTCTTATTTTCAGGGGTCCACGACTGTCCGTCTTGATAAATGAGTGCTACAATGAAATGGTACAGCTTATCTTCGTATTTCACATCAATGAATTTTGTATCTTGTAATTATTTTACAGCATCTATAAGGCCATCAAAAACTGAGGTTACATACACTGGTAACGGTACCTATAATGTTAGCACATTTGTCAGACATGTTGATGTTGTGGTAACATACTATTGGTGTTATGGGGACGAGGTGGATCAATTTGGTGTCATCTGCAAGGTAAAGCGTTATATAAAAATATAAACCAAATAGTTTAATATATTCCAGTGATTGAAAACCGGAAATGAGGAATCGTGAAGAACCGGAGTTTGGATCAAATATAGCACGAACAATAACATTTCCTGTCGACTCGCCACACCTGCTATAGAGTTGGCGTAACTCAAGCAGTAACATTCTGAACTCGTTATTGGTCATTTAACATTTTGACTCATGGTCAACAATATGATTACATTCCATTACATTAAGCAAACACAATTTTAAGAATAAAAGAATAATTTTCAGCTACTTTGATCTTAATCTCAATTCATAGCGCATTGCCTTTCCAAAAAAGAACATTTGTACAAGACATACCGAAATGCTGCCCTGGCCACCAAATCTGTGTGCCCGATATACTACCATGGTTTGAATATTTCTGAGAACATAGTCGTTGAAACCTGTGTAGTACATCCAAACAGCATAATCGTGACTAAAAATAACTTTACTTGACCAATCAAAGTTATCTTCAGTTGGTTTTATCCTTCATTTGTATTTGAATACGACTTTTCCAGTGGTTCAGTTCTGTATGGTAGAACACAACAAAAATAAATTTTGAATTAGAGTAAAAATATTTCCATGATCATATTCATATTATAATAGATTTCCGAGCACCAAATATGAAAACCTGTCGACATTCTCAGAGATATATCACTTAATGCGAACATGAAAAATAAGAGTAGAGTTCAAATTGTAACACCTCAATGATTAGGACGGAGAGTGAATTCTTGTAATATAAAATTACATCCGTACAGTGCGAATGACTGATTGGTTATTGTTGTAAGTCACTCTACTAGTATTTCACGTATACGATGACGACATCTGCCTGATGCAACGCATAGAAATTTCTACCTTTGTAACGGACCCACCCGAAGCAGTGAGGATTTTTTACGTACCACGTCTACCGTGACACGGGATCTCGAATTTTACGGTCTCGTCCGAAAGACGGGACACCGGTGTGTCCACTGCGGGAATCGACCCTGGCAGTGGTGTAGCACCCTTTGCGCAAAAACGCAAATGAATACACCAAACTTGTGTATGGCATAGATGTATTATAATTAACCTTTACATGATTGTATTTGAATGTATGCAATTCTTACAAATCTATTATTTGAACCTTGACCTTGAGCAATGGCAAGACGCCACAAGACTACTGATAACACTGATCGAAGTAAACATTTAAATTAAATCAGTTAAAATGTCATATACGAAGTTTGGAATTTTTAATGTAAAGAATGTTAAATAAATGAGTTAAAGCGAAAGGGAAAGTAAGCAAGAAAACAAACTAAAATCAGTTATTACATGATTTGTTTTATATTGATTCACGGCAAAATGTCTTTGTGAAATATACGTCATTTTGATAAAAAAATGTGATGATTACTTCTACGGTGTCATCATTCTTGGCCAAATTTCCCGATCAAATTTTGTATTTTTAAAAACTTTTTTAAATTTAAAATTTTAATTTTTTTGTCATTACAAAATAAATTTGATTGAAATCTAAAGGCTTCTTTGCGATAGATTTAAGTTTTCAGGCGTACGGATATGTTGGCAAGGACAGTTAAACGTGTGCAATGGCCAATGTAGATTGCGATTGTGATAGCGAATACACTCAATATCATTGCAAATACATCCAATGTATTTTGTGACTGTGCAATATAAGAGCAAAATCTCTCAACAGAAATGCTCTTTGATGATTCAACAGCCCCTGTAACTTATAGTATTTGTACGTTCAAAAAGGTCAAAACATTACTCATATCCGAAAAAAAAATTATTATCACATCAAAAGTACCGGAAGTAATTTAAAAATATCTATATATATTTTCACGTAAACCCATAGTAAATACAAATCTAACAAAATGGCATGTCGATATTTTCCAGTCTGATATTTACTTTGAAAATGGCACAACTGACGCACGATGGAAAATTCTCCGGCCAATACAAGACAAAAGATATAACGAGAGCAAACTTATGTTTGGAGTATCGACGTATAGCGATGGAGTTTATTCTGGAATAGGCTGGGGAAGTAACTATTATGACCAACAAGGTGATAATATAACTGTTTCTAGAGTTTCTGAAAATATTGTAATAAACAACAATACAACGAGATTGGTAGTAAGCTGGTTAGAGTCTAATACCTCAGAAATGACATTTCGGTCTTCTTGTGGTGTTTTGTTGTGAAGACTGGAATCACCTCCATGGGGCGGATGTACTGGTGGACATTTTACTAACCGTGGAAAGCAAATAGCATTTTTTGCGCCGTTTGTTGCATTCTTTAAAAAGAGATATATGGTAATAATCCCTGATCACATACACATCGTGTGAATATTTGATGAATTTCACTACAAGTTATATGCAAAAGACTTTTGCATAGTTTCCAGTAACAGTTTAAAATTTGTAAACACTAACATGTATGTCAAGTGACTACGGACAAATATTCCAATTCCAATCTTCACAAATCGAAGAGCAAATTTGTTTATGAATTTTGGAGTATACGTATCACTACTTTCCCATTGCCTTGGTTACTTGTAATTCTTTTGATGAAGGTAATCTTCCAGAATTGCGTTCAGATCACATGTCTACAGAAAAACAATTCCATTTAAATTCAAAGTTGTATTTTAAAGAAATAAAACTCCGAAATGGTGTATTCATTACTATTTCGATTTACAGACAGGAATCGAAATATGTAGTGAAATTTCTAGATAAGATATACTGAAGATATCTAGAGTAAAAAACGTAGATGCTTTACTTAAAGCTAGATTCAAAAATTAAAAAAAAAACCCTGATTAACCTTATTACCAATAGTACCCCGTGAAACTGCAAACATCCATTTGGTCATTTGTTAATTGCTCTGATTGCGAAGCATTTATTCATAAGAATTCATCATACTTAATGTAAAATACACTTTATGAAATAACTGCGGTTTTGTAATTTGAGAATGATTTCTAGTATCAAAGTAGTCACTGTCTTTCCATAGGGCTAAATGTTAAAGGTCATGGAAAACTTAAATTATACAAATTTTTATGTTTCTGCTTAAATAAAATATATATGCTTTAAATAACATCCACATTATTTATTCTTATTTATTTATTTATTTATTTATTTATTTATTTATTTTGAAAATAATTACTCGTTCTGGTGATATTGATATTTGAATATAAATGTAAATGTGTGTTGCTTCGGAAAGTCTCGCGGATTTTCGTGAATGTTACCGCTATGACGTTATATTAGGTCATTTACTATATGAGCTGTATTCACAACCAGTATGTTACACGGAGAGATGTCGTGCTTGACATAATGTGAGGTCACAACTTTTATTTCTGTAAAGGGATTAATTTTAACTCTGTATTTACTCTTAGATAATGACTTATAAATGCATTTATGCCTACTGTATATGATACAGTAGAAAAATTTGTTTTTAAACCTGAAGGTTAATTTTTCCCCAGTATCACTATTTTTACAATTAAAATTTATGTTTCCCATGACCTTTAATGAATTGAAAATTTCCTATGAAAAATAGGATCATTTTCAGCTTCCTTTACATTGCAATAAACAGAACACCCCCCCCCCCCCTAAAGTAAAAGCACCAAAAAGACTATACCTCACCGTGGTTTTCTATTTTCAAAATTTGCCTCGTTTGAACTTACCCTCAGTCCGCAGAAAATGTGCTTGCTCAAAATACTTTAATCCTTGATATGAAATATACTGGCCCATTAGATAAATATCATTATTGTTGCTTACCAACAGATAGTCCATAAATAACATTTTAATCAAAAAGATGTATCTGGTGAATATATCCACATAGAACCCTGGGATTTTTTTTATCCCTAACAGGACTTAGGGTAGCCAAAACGCTTACATGACTCCAATCAGGGTCAACTGGTACATTGATACCTATTATCGCGTCCCGGTGAATAGCTACAAAATTTGGAAGTATCAATGCTTTCAGATTTTGCAGCTGACTACCCGAATGTGTTCTTGATAAATGACTCATATAACCGCAGTTGTCTTGAAAAGGTCTATAAAAATACATTTTACAATGACTAAATTTCAAAGGATAGGTCGAAATTAACAATAGTTACATGTTTTTTATTTCTGAAATGATATTAATACAATTTAATTATCTAAATGCAGGCTCGTGCCATTTTAAGGAAAATATGGGGTCAGAAGTCAACAAGACATCTATATGGGTACCAGTGACTTGTGTATCAATAGTGATTGGATTTTGTTTGCTACTGTGGTAAGCTATCCAGCATTGTCATGATTTATTAAACACAATGTAGTATATAAATACTTTTACATTTTTGGTTAATGTTTTACAGTAAACCAAATTAATTACTCAAACTGTAGAAACATGATGGTTTATTGAACCTGTGTACACAGTTTATCTTGGTCGTATTTTATAGGATCGTCATTTATGTGGCCTTTTTTTCGAAGTACTTTCAAATGATGTCAAGGACTTGATGACATGAAACAAATGGCCCCCAAGCTTACCCGTTTTTATATCGGTATCTATTTCAAGCCATTGTATATTATTTCAAAGTCAAATGGGCCATATAAATAGAATATGATCTAGACTGATTAACTGAGTGATTATTGTTTTGCGTCATTCCACCATTATTTCACGTACATGTATACAGTGACCGCATCTGCCTGACGCATCGCACAGAAATTTATACCGACTCACCAAACGCAGTGAGGGATCTTTAACGTGCCACAGTACCTCGGGTTAAACGTCTCATCCAAAAGAAAGGACACCGGGGTGCCGACAGCGGTAGTCGAACCCGTAACCCCCATGCCATAAGCCACACATAACATGATCTACATCTATGATAAAACTTGTTTTCTTTACAGGATATCCAGACGAATACACAAATACCGGCGTTATGACGTCAGTATTACGTTACCGGAAATTCAGAGCTGACTGACGTATTATTCTTGATAATTGTCTTGGAGGTACTGATCAACCGAGAGAACTTACCATTAAAATGACACTTCTCTGTTGATATGGAACTAAACCCTAGTGCGATGTTGTGAAACTGACAGCATTGCCTTTCATGTCGAAACTGACAATTGCCAGCTGTCAATCACTTTGGAAGAGCGATTCCAATAGAATACATGACAATAAGTGGGTGAATGAGACTGGACGAAAGGGACCACTGTCCACGGCAATCATTATTTTTACTGCCTTCATATAAAACCGGCTACAAATATCTATCGAAATATATCTACATGTAGTACATCATTTCTTATTTTATCTTGTATTAAATAAATGTTGAGAACTGTTTACTTACATTCTATATCTACTTTTTCTATTATCTAGTGAAATAACTAATTTCCAGAACTAATCAATAATTTCGGGGGGGGGGGGGGGGGGTTCATCATAATCATCCGAGTTGAAACAACATTATTTTAATGTTGATATTTGACCCAAGTGCATTGCTTCATTATTGTTCTACGTCACTTCACGTATATGGTGATGGCATCTGCCTGATGCATTGCATAGAATCTACCTTTGCAACGGAACCACCCAAAGCAGTGAGCGATCTTTTACGTGCCACGCCTACCGTGACATGGGACCTCGGATTTTACCGTCTCATCCGAAAGACAGGATACCGGTGCACCCATGGCGGGAGTCGAACCCGGGCCTCCCGGTCAGGAGCCGAGCACCTCATACACTTGGCTACACCGGCTTTTGACCCAAGAATAAAAATGCTACATAAATGAGAAACATTGATAACTATATAATATTCTAACATCATGAGGAAATGAATTTACCTTGGTGGCATATTGGCATGGGGCCAAGAAATCCCGTGATAGAGACGAATTACCTACAGGTTGGTGTCTTCTTTTTCAAATGAAACAGTAAACATGGCTTCATTTCACAGTTAACACTGCGGCAAAAGACTCCTCGCTGCTTTGGGTAAGTCCAATGCATAGGTAAAAGTTTCTGTATAATGCATCTAACATGTCATTACCAGATGAGTGAAATAAGCTTGGCGTGAGGTAAATTAATAAACAAACCCGCCAATCAAATATCCCATTATCTCATTACAAATGAAGTACACAGTGAGAACCTTGACCTTCAGCTGGTTCAGCAACATATCTCCCCAATGCCCTGACAAGTGTTCCAACTCACACTAGATGGAGGTTATATTGTTCCGGTTCATGATCTTTTGAGGTACTTTGTAAGTTAAAATGAGGTATAACAAAAGCATTTATTTCAAGTTTCTTAGTACATAAATAAAACAACATAATGAAGACATCTGGAATATAAAAAGTACAAATTCGTCTTAAGTGATATCATGTTATAACCACACAAAACTCTTTGTTGATAAAAATTCAAAAGACACAAGCAATAACTCCCAATTTTATATGACGTTAGGGGGTACATCCCACATATGATGTTTTGCCGCTCAATATTACCTCAAATTATTGTCACGTCATGATCCAAGCAATAACGTCATAATGAAAATGCCAGCGAAAACTGGTTTGTCGGACATTAGGCCGCTTACGTCATGTAAAATTGGAGGAATGTACATTTAAATGAAATGTAGCCTCAATGATTTTTCTGATAAGAGAAAAGAATCGCATCAGCAATACACAATCAAATGCCATCCAGACAATAAATTGGTGGTAGTAGAGTGTGTGGGCCAATGTTGCTTACTTTTTACATCCTAAATGTTCTCAACCTTTTGCATACATGTGAAATGAAAGCTTGATCATTTAGCAATAAATATACAAGTATGCAAAGCTGTTTCTGAGCAATGTCATAATCAAAATCCAGCATTAGTACATTTTGAATAGATTGAAGATAAAGCTAAGCCAAGCAAAAATAAATATTGCTAGTCCTCTAAAAAGTTCAACACTAAATTATTAAACTTATCTTATGTTTTTGGAACACTTTAAAACCTAATAAACATAATGAACAGATCAGAATTTGTGTTAAGATTTTTTTTTTAATTTATTTGTTCTCGGGTATTTTAATTTAATGTGACACTTTCACTACACAATCAAAAGAAAGAGAAAATAGGAACAGTACCACATTCACTTATATTCTCCTTGGTTTAACTACAAAAATTTTTCATTGTCAAAATGACTTATAAAGACTTATAAAATTATATACTACAATAATACTAAAAAATGATAACTATCTTCTGGTTGCTTGGACTGTTTGATGTTGCTTTGAATAATTACACTGCAACATGGAAGCAAGACTGGACTGCAATCCAAGCACATACCGGGTAACCACTACAGCACGTCTGCCACTATGTGATATATCTTATGGAATTTTGTTATAAAGACAGGTATCAAAAATTATCCAAAGAAAAAAAAAAAGGAAGAAACCTTTTTATTTCATATCTTTTCATATTTCTCAGCACTGCTTTAAGTATCTTATACAATTCAGAAAATGTACAATTCATGTTTGTGAATTTTACCAGCTTGAATTAACAACATACTGATATTTGCTTCTCTAGTATGACAAAAATTTCATATTTCATCTAAAATACAAATATGAACAGTGAACTGTCCTTCACTTGAACTTCCTGTTATCTGAAATGAATTTGTTAAGTCCTAGTAGATCTTTTTCATAGTAATTTCATCTCTCATTAAATGATGTTTTGTCACTCAAAGTTGCACCATTCTGTGTTGATCTATGAATCCAAATATTAATGTCAAAATGAAAACGTTCTCGCAAAACATAGTTCCATTATCACGAGGCCCCTTATGTAGATATCAAGAGTGTGGAAGTTCTGTATAATGCGTAAGGTAAGCTTCTGATGACTTGACCTATTTATTTTGTATAATGCATAAGGTAAGCCTCTGATGACTTGACCTACTCATTTTGTATAATTATGCATAACGTAAGCCTCTGATGACTTGACCTATTTATTTTGTATAATGCATAACATAAGCCTCTGATGACTTGACCTATTTATTTTGCATAATGTGTAAGGTAAGCTTCTGATGACTTGACCTATTTATTTTGTATGTGTAAGGTAAGCTTCTGATGACTTGACCTATTTATTTTGTATGTGTAAGGTAAGCTTCTGATGACTTGACCGATTTATTTTGTATAATGTATAAGGTAAGCCTCTGATGACTTGACCTATTTATTTTGTATAATGCATAAGGTAAGCTTCTGATGACTTGATCTATTTATTTTGCATAATGCGTAAGGTAAGCTTCTGATGACTTGACCTATTTATTTTGTATAATGCATAAGGTAAGCTTCTGATGACTTGACCTATTTATTTTGCATAATGCACAAGGTAAGCTTCTGATGACTTGATCTATTTATTTTGCATAATGCGTAAGGTAAGCTTCTGATGACTTGACCTATTTATTTTGTATAATGCATAAGGTAAGCTTCTGATGACTTGACCTATTTATTTTGCATAATGCGTAAGGTAAGCTTCTGATGACTTGACCTATATATTTTGTATGTGTAAGGTTAGCTTCTGATGACTTGACCTACTCATTTTGTATAATTATGCATAAGGTAAGCTTCTGATGACTTGACCTATTTATTTTGTTTAATGTGTAAGGTAAGCTTCTGAGGACTTGACCTATTTATTTTGGTTCCTTAAAGAGTTTGATTCATTAAGAGTGATTTGTCCATTCAACCACAAGATTTATAAAACTTGCTATTTCCATTTCGTGGCAATAAGTTTTATAAATTCTGATATCCACAAAAATAGGGATATCAAGGTATATAATAAAAAAAAAATGGAAAAAGCCTATCATGTAGCAGTTATTTCATTCATCCTGAAAAAAAACCCCCAAAAACCCCAAAAAAACCCCAAAACAAAACAGCATGGTAGTGAATATCAGACTTAAATAAAATTTGATGTGAATGTATATCAAATTCAAATATAGGGCCACATAAAATGAATTTTGTTTCTCTGACACCGTCGCGCGCTCAAATTTGCCACAATGAGTTGCATTAATTTTATCCAATTTGATCCATTGTTAAATATACAATATCTGTTTAAAGAACACGTTTTTCCCCTAGGAGAAAGAGAAAGTATTTTTCAGTATTAATAAAACACTTAATGTAAATGCTGTTACCAAAGAAAAAACATCTTCATGACCTTACTTGAAAGTATCCCATAATAACCATACAAATGGTGGCCAAGGTGGGAGGGGGGGGGATGATAAAGAGCTTTCTTTTAAGCATTAAAGTAAACTTTAAGGAAGAAACAGTCCTGCAATGGACGATTCTTCCATTTGTAAAAGATACATCAATAGGTCTTTTTCCAATTTTAAATGATGTAAGAGGTCTGATACCAAAATAACCATATTTTGCCGGAATTTTTATTATGACGTTAATGCTTGGATTGCGACGTCACAGTAGTATGTCATAAATCAATGTGGCAAACCTTTCATTTGTCCTGTATAACCCCTTACACCACGTTTAATTGGTAAAAGGTCTATTGCCCAACTAATAAAGAATGTGTTGTCAAACAAAATCTGAAAATTCACGCTAATCCCGAGGAATCAAAAGATTTAATTTTCAAACATGTAAGCAAGAGCAGAAATTAAGAGAAGGAAAAGGCTTTTCACATTATGAAAGCCTCAGAAGTGTCAGTCTAAGAACTTTTTGGACGATATTTCTTACTTCAGATTAATCCCAAACATGAAGAAAATGATGTCATCGAGACTTGCGAAAGTAATAAAAGAAATGCAATTTTCAAATCGAAAAAAAAAAAAAAAAATTCAGCTGCATATCAAAATTTGCTTTGCCAATAGAAATATTTCATTCATTTCAGCTGCACTAGCTTTAAAATAATACTGTTTGGGGAAAAAATACAAATAATAAATACCCTACCTACCTTGCCACTTATTTGAGACCCAATTATCTGAGATACATTGAATTAATTTTACATGACCTAACAATACAATTATATGACATATTGTTTTACATGTATTAGATCTGCCCCAGTCATACAATAATAAATTCTTATCATGCAAAGAAATGGTAAGCTAATAAATCTTATCAGCTTGTTTTGCATATCATACTGCAACAAAATTCTCCAAGTATTCCCAATATTGCTTGGCATAATTCAAAAGGAATGTGGCAACATGATAAAAATAAGTACCATCATAAACAAACTGCTGCATATATAGTTTGGTTTGTCAAGTTGTTTGTTTCTCTAAATTTTTCTAACCATATTACAATTCTCGAAGTTGGACACCCTGTTATCTAATAACGAGTATTCAGAACATTTGGGGTAAAACACTGGACTTCATCAAAGACAGCAATGTGTATTCTGGGAGGAATTTTGGTATAAAAGAAATATAATTAAAATATTTTATCATTCATACAAGTAAATTTTGAATACACGTTTTACACATTTCCAATCGTATTTCATAAGCAAATCCCATTATAATTGATACAGAAGAACTTAAATTTGTATTAACGCTAACGATAAACCCTGAGTTTTATCCCAAGTGTCATGGCCAGACTCCTCGGGTATCTACATGGACCAATAAAGACAGTGATGTCACGCCGACTTTGAGAATATTGTAGAAGCAGAAAGTTATGAAGCTCTTAACAAAGAGGTACAAATGTGGGATCGAACCAGGCATCACCTGCATCATAAGGCTATCATCCAATCATAATACACTGTCTGCAATTATTGTGTTTATAAAGAAAAAATGTATCATGTAAAAGTACAAAAGTAAAAAAAAAAATTAAAAAGCGTAAAAAACAAGTAACAGAACAGTCAATAAAGTATTATTATGGACTTGGATTTTCCTCAATAATATTTGTGTCCTTTACTGTCTGTGCCCTTTCCAGAATGTCATCTGTTATTTCTTTTCCCCTTTTCAGTATCTTCTTCGGTAGTAAAGATAAAAATAGCTTGATCTGCAAGATATCAGAAAATATATTCATTGTTGTGATCAAATCACTATCATTATACATGTATATGTGAAAAACTTGAAACAGCAAGGCATGCTTGCTTTTGACAGGTTGACATCTGTGAAAATCTCTCTGTGAATGAAGTCTCCAGAAAGTATTTATCATCATAGGAGTTATGTCAATGTGGAGAAGCAATTTTAGGCTTCAAAAATAAGTGAAATTTAAAGTGCTATTAGAATGCTGGAGAATTTTGCAATTTCATGTAATACTAATTGAATCATTCCTTCATTGATAGAAATTACAACTTTTCCTGCTTCAGTATTTCTCTGGGAAATGTTTTAAAATATCGATTTGCCTAGTATCACGAACAAAATAAAAGACTTTAGTATGATGTCACAATTCAAAGTTTAACGTAATAATGAAAAATCAGGGAAAAGTAGCACCTGTACAACTTCTAACGTCACATACTATGGCGATTAACTACTGAAAAAAGAAATCGAACTTTTTACTGCTTATTGTATATATCTTGAAATTGGCGTCACCCATGCAATGAGCCACACATAACATGATCTAGTGAAGTTTAGCAATACATATATGATAAAACTTGTTTTCTTTACAGGATATCCAGACGAATATACAAATACCGGCGTTATGATGTCAGTATTACGTTACCGGAAATCCATGGCTGACTGACGTATAATTCTTGATAATTGTCTTGGAGGTACTGATCAACCGAGAGAACTTACCATTAAAATGACACTTCTCTGTTTATATGGAACTAAACTCTAGTGCGATGTTGTGAGACTGACAGCATTGCCTTTCATGTCGAAACTGACAATTGCCACCTGTCAATCACTTTGGAAGAGCGATTCCAATAGAATACATGACAATAAGTGGGTGAATGAGACTGGACGAAAGGGACCACTGTCCATGGCAATCATTATTTTTACTGCCTTCATATAAAACCGGCTACAAATATCTATCGAAATATATCTACATGTAGTATATCATTTCTTATTTTATCTTGTATTAAATAAATGTTGAGAACTATTTACTTACATTCTATATCTACTTTTTCTATTATCTAGTGAAATAACTAATTTCCAGAACTAATCAATAATTTATCGGGGGGGTTCATCATAATCATCCGAGTTGAAACATTATTTTAATGTTGATATTTGACCCAAGTGCATTGCTTCATTATTGTTTTACGTCACTTCACGTATATGGTGATGGCATCTGCCTGATGTATTGCAGAGAATCTACCTTTGCAACGGACCCACCCAAAGCAGTGAGCGATCTTTTACGTGCCACGCCTACCGTGACATGGGACCTCGGATTTTACCGTCTCATCCGAAAGACAGGATACCGGAGCACCCATGGCGGGAGTCGAACCCGGGCCTCCCGGTCACGAGCCGAGCACCTCATACACTTGGCTACACCGGCTTTTGACCCTAGAATAAAAATGCTACATAAATAAGAAACATTGATAACCATATAATATTCTAACATCATGAGGAAATGATTTTACCTTGGTGGCATATTGGCATGGGGCCAAGAAATTCCGTGATAGAGACCAATTACGTACAGGATGGTGTTTCCTTTTTCAAATGAAACATTACAAACATGGCCTCATTTCACAGTTAACACTGCGGTAAAAGACTGCTTTGGGTAAGTCCACTGCATAGGTAAAAGTTTCTGTATAATGCATCTAACATGTCATTACCAGATGAGTGAAATAAGCTTGGCGTGAGGTAAATTAGTAAACAAACCCGCCAATCAAATATCCCATTATCTCATTACAAATGGAGTACACAGTGAGAACCTTGACCTTCAGCTGGTGCAGTAACATATCTCCCCATTGCCCCCGACAGGTGTTCCGACTCACACTAGATGGAGGTTATATTGTTCCGGTTCATGATCTTTTGAGGTACTTTCTAAGTTAAACTGCGGTATAACAAAAGCATTTATTTTAAGTTTCTTAGTACATAAATAAAACAACATAATGAAGACATCTGGAATATAAAAAGTACAAATTTGTCTTAAGTGATATCACGTTATAACCACACAAAACTCTTTGTTGATAAAAATTCAAAAGACACAAGCAATTACTCCAATTTTATATGACGCAAGGGGGAACATCCCACATACGATGTTTGCCGCTCAATATTACCTCAAATTATTGTCACGTCATGATCGAAGCAATAACGTCATAATCAAAATGCCAGCGAAAACTGGTTTGTCAGACAATTAGGCCACTTACATCATGTAAAATTGGAGGAATGTACATTTAAATGAAATGTATCCTCAATAATTTCTGATGAGAGAAAAGAATCGCACCAGCAATACCCAATCAAATGCCATCCAGACAATAAATTGGTGGTAGTACAGTGTGTGAGCTAATGTTGCTTACTTTTTACATCCCAAATGTTCTTAAGCTTTTGCATACATGTGAAATGAAAGCTTGATCATTTAGCAATAAATATACAAGTATGCAAAGCTGTTTTTGAGCAATTTCATAATCAAAATCCAGCATTAGTACATTTTGAATAGATTGAAGATAAAGCTAAGCCAAGCAAAAAGAAATATTGCTGGTCCTCTAAAAAGTTCAACGCTAAATTATTAAACTTATCTTATGTTTTTGGAACACTTTAAAACCTAATATACATAATGAACAGACCAGAACTTGTGTTAAGATTTTTAAAAAATTTATTTGTTCTCGGGTATTTTAATATAATGTGACACTTTCACTACACAATCAAAATAAAGAGAAAATATGACCAATACCACATTCACTTATATTCTCCATGGTTCAACTGCAAAAATTTTTCATTGTCAAAATGATCGTAAAGACTTATAAAACTATATACTACAATACTACTAAAAAATGATAACTATCTTCTGGTTGCTTAGTGTTTTATGTTGCTCTGAGTAATTTTTCAGTTACACTGCATCATGGAAGCAAGACTGGACTGCAATCCAAGCACATACCGGGTAACCACTTCAGCAAGCCTGCCACTATGTCATATGTCTTATGGAATTTTATTATAAAGACAGGTATCAAAAATTATCCAAAGAAAAAAAGAAAGGAAGAAACCTTTTTATTTCATACCTTTTGATATTTTTCAGCACTGCTTTAAGTATTTTATACAATTCAGAAAATGTACAATTCATGTTTGTGAATTTTACCAGCTTGATTTAACAACATGCTGATATTTGCTTCTCTAGTATGACAAAAATTTCATATTTCATCTAAAATACATATATGAACAGTCAACTGTCCTTCACTTGAACTTCCTGTTATCTGAAATGAATTTTTTAAGTCCTAGTAGACCTTTTTCATAGTAATTTCATCTCTCATTAAATGATGTTTTGTCACTCAAAGTTGCACCATTCTGTGTTGATCTATGAATCCAAATGTCAAAATGAAAATGTTCTCGCAAAACATAGTTCTATTATCATGAGGCCCCTTATGTAGATATCAAATGTGTGGAAGTTTTGTATAATAAGTAAGGCGAGCTTCTGATGACTTGACCTATTTATTTTGTATAATGCAAAAGGTAAGCTTCTGATGACTTGACCTATTTATTTTGTATAATGCATAAGGTAGCCTCTGATGACTTGAACTATTTATTTTGCATAATGTGTATGGTAAGCCTCTGATGACTTGACCTATTTTTGTTGTTTAATGCGTAAGGTAAGCTTCTGATCACTTGACCTATTTATTTTGTTTAATGCGTAAGGTAAGCTTCTGAGGACTTGACCTATTTATTTTGGTTCCTTGAAGTTTGATTACTCCAGAGTGATTTGTCCATTCAACCCCAAGGTTTATAAAACTTGCATTTCCATTTCGTGGCAATAAGTTTTATTAATTCTAATATCCACAAAAATAGGGATATTAAGGTATATAATAAAAAAAAGTGGAAAAAGCCTTTCATGTATCAGTTATTTCATTCATTCTGAAAAAAAATAAAAAAAACAGTATGGTAGTTAATATCAGACTTAAATAAAATTTGATGTGAATGTATATCGAATTCAAATATAGGGCCATATAAAATTAATTCTGTTTCTCAGACACTGCCGCATGCTCAAATTTGTCACAACAAGTTGCATTAATTTTATTGCAACTTCAGAAAAAAATAGCCTCCGTGTCTCCATTTTGATCCATTGTTAAAAATACAATATCTATTTAGAGAACACGTTTTTCCCCTAGGAGAAAGAGAAAGTACTTTTCAGTATTAGTAAAACGCTTAATGTAAATGCTGTTACCAAAGAAAAAACATCGTCATAACCTTACTTAAAAGTATCCCATAATAACAACACAAATGCAAATGGTGGCCAAGGGGGGGGGGGGAAGAAAGAGCTCTCTTTTAAGTATTAAAGTTAACTTTAAGGAAGAAACAGTCCTGCAACGGATGATTCTTCCATTTGTAAAAGATACATCAATCGACCTTTTTCCAATTTTAAATGATGTAAGAGGTCTAATACCAGACAAACCATATTTTCCTGAATTTTCATTATGACGTTAATGCTTGGATTGTGACGTCACAGTAGTATGACGCAAATAAATGCAGCAAAACTTCATTTGTCCTGTATAACCCCGTACACCATGTAAAACTGGTAAAAGGTCTATTGCCCAACTTATAAAGAATGTGTTGTCAAACATGAAAATTCAACCGCATGCTAATCCCGAGGAAACGAAAGATTTAATTTTCAAATATGTAAGCAAGAGCAGAAATTTAGAAAAGGAAAAGGCTTTTCACATTATGAAAGCCTCAGAAGTGTCAGTCTGAGAACTTTTTGGACGATATTTCTTACTTCAAATTAATCCCAAACATGAAGAAAATGATGTCATCGAGACTTGCGAAAGTAATAAAAGAAATGCAATTTTCAAATCGAAAAAAAAAAAAAAAAAAATTCAGCTGCATATCAAAATTTGCTTTGCCAATAGAAATATTTCATTCATTTCAGCTGCACTAGGTTTAAAATAATACTGTTTGGGGAAAAAATACAAATAATAAATACCCTACCTACCTTGCCACTTATTTGAGACCCAATTATCTGAGATACATTGAATTAATTTTACATGACCTAACAATACAATTATATGACATATTGTTTTACATGTATTAGATCTGCCCCAGTCATACAATAATAAATTCTTATCATGCAAAGAAATGGTAAGCTAATAAATCTTATCAGCTTGTTTTGCATATCATACTGCAACAAAATTCTCCAAGTATTCCCAATATTGCTTGGCATAATTCAAAAGGAATGTGGCAACATGATAAAAATAAGTACCATCATAAACAAACTGCTGCATATATAGTTTGGTTTGTCAAGTTGTTTGTTTCTCTAAATTTTTCTAACCATATTACAATTCTCGAAGTTGGACACCCTGTTATCTAATAACGAGTATTCAGAACATTTGGGGTAAAACACTGGACTTCATCAAAGACAGCAATGTGTATTCTGGGAGGAATTTTGGTATAAAAGAAATATAATTAAAATATTTTATCATTCATACAAGTAAATTTTGAATACACGTTTTACACATTTCCAATCGTATTTCATCAGCAAATCCCATTATAATTGATACAGAAGAACTTAAATTTGTATTAACGCTAACGATAAACCCTGAGTTTTATCCCAAGTGTCATGGCCAGACTCCTCGGGTATCTACATGGACCAATAAAGACAGTGATGACACGCCGACTTTGAGAATATTGTAGAAGCAGAAAGTTATGAAGCTCTTAACAAAGAGGTACAAATGTGGGATCGAACCAGGCATCACCTGCATCATAAGGCTATCATCCAATCATAATACACTGTCTGCAATTATTGTGTTTATAAAGAAAAAATGTATCATGTAAAAGTACAAAAGTAAAAAAAAAAATTAAAAAGCGTAAAAAACAAGTAACAGAACAGTCAATAAAGTATTATTATGGACTTGGATTTTCCTCAATAATATTTGTGTCCTTTACTGTCTGTGCCCTTTCCAGAATGTCATCTGTTATTTCTTTTCCCCTTTTCAGTATCTTCTTCGGTAGTAAAGATAAAAATAGCTTGATCTGCAAGATATCAGAAAATATATTCATTGTTGTGATCAAATCACTATCATTATACATGTATATGTGAAAAACTTGAAACAGCAAGGCATGCTTGCTTTTGACAGGTTGACATCTGTGAATATCTCTCTGTGAATGAAGTCTCCAGAAAGTATTTATCATCATAGGAGTTATGTCAATGTGGAGAAGCAATTTTAGGCTTCAAAAATAAGTGAAATTTAAAGCGCTATTAGAATGCTGGAGAATTTTGCAATTTCATGTAATACTAATTGAATCATTCCTTCATTGATAGAAATTACAACTTTTCCTGCTTCAGTATTTCTCTGGGAAATGTTTTAAAATATCAATTTGCCTAGTATCACGAACAAAATAAAAGACTTTAGTATGATGTCACAATTCAAAGTTTAACGTAATAATGAAAAATCAGGGAAAAGTAGCACCTGTACAACTTCTAACGTCACATACTATGGCGATTAACTACTGAAAAAAGATATCGAACTTTTTACTGCTTATTGTATATATCTTGAGATTGGCGTCACGCATGAGCATAATATTTTGTGAGTGACTCTGTTATGTACATAGGCATATAATATAGAAAAATTGTGATCATTCTAATAGCACTTTAAGGTAACTTTACAAAATTTTGGGAAACTGAAACATGATAAACATTGTATGTCCTACTTTTATTAATCAATAGAGTTGTTTATTATGTAATGTCACATCAGTATTACTTCACATACATTGCAGATGACAGTAATAACTTGTCAAGGACGTTAGAATATACCTATAGATAATTGCTGACCTTCACCAACTTCAATGGCTGACCTCCGGATCAGATTTTAAACCTATATTTTACAGTGTTGATGGGCTAAAATAATCCTACAGGGCATTCAGTTTTTCCTTTTTTGTTTAATTTTTTCAAAGGCACCTGTACCTTTTCATTTGGCAATTTTTTGTCCTATTTGCAAACTTTTGAGAAAAGTTAAGAATATTCCATTAGGAAGGGTCCTTTTATCAGACCTGATTTGAAGAAAAATTGAAACACTGGCATTTCAGCAAATTCTGCTATCAATGTTCATATGAAATATGCACACACAGTAAGGGAGAATTCATTTTTCATGAACGACAGTATCATACAGATTTTCTCCGTTGTCTGCCCTTACTTGTTCAGGTGGTAATAAGGTATCAAAGCGTGGAGGGAGTTTCTTCCTCTTGATGTTACGAGCTTTGATGATCTCTTCTAACACCACTAGGTAGTTATTACGATTCATCATCTGACTGGATATCGAGATGGTCTCCTCCTCGTTGAAGGCCTAGAGCAACATACAAATTATAGCACCTTATGTAGCAAGTTCACTCTTGACAAGTCGAACTTTCAGTGATCATGACAAAGAGTTCAGCTTATCTGGAGTTTGACTTAAATGTTTGATAAAACTTCACTGAAGATAGATAAGGACTTCTGAAGTAAGTTTTAGTTCATGAGAAAATTCAGTTATCAGGGATTCAGTTAGTAAGTAAACAAGAAGTAACCACATGTACATATTGATCTTGCTTACTGATTTTTAAGCATTGTAAGTATAGAATTTATTAAGTAAGAAATAAATTGGATGATTTTATTAATCCCCATCATGCTGTAAATGCAGCACTCCAGTTACATGTATAAAGACAAGCAAGTCATTCAAACCAATCAACATATATTAATATGTACTGATTGATTGTATTTTTACGTCACTCCACTATTATTTCAAGTATATGGTGACGGCATCTGCCCGATGCATTGCACACAAATTTAGACCTTTGCAACGGACCCAACCAAAGCAGTCAGGGACCTTTTACGTGCCACTATTAAAGTGACATGGGACCTCGGCCTTTACTGCCTCATCCGAAAGACAGAACACCGGTGTGCCCAGGGTGGGAGATGAACCTGGAACCTCTTGGTCACAAGTCGAGCACCTTATCCATTAAGCCACATCGGCTTTAATATGTACTGCCTCCTGCCATTCAAAAGAATCACTGTAAAGTGGCCGCAAAGCACATCTAGTTGAATATAATCCACTGCTGAGCACCCTCTCTCTCTGACATGTGTTTTCGGAAACATGTCAAACCTTGACATGGACAGACATGATATAAAAAAATCAAGTGAGGTTCAAACTTATATACCTTACTGACTATTACCTGCAACCCCTAAACATTTGATCAAGTAGAATTTAATCAATATCAACTGAGCATAACAAAGAAAATAGCTTTTAACTTGTCATAAATCATAACTGTATGATACTTTCAAAAGATCCAGCAGGCCAAAATGTCTGTCATTTGTGATATTTTACAATGAAGTAAATTCTGACAGTGTTGTTTACTTAAAGTGTTCAAGGAGGCATGGTCTGACAGTGTTGTTTACTTAAAGTGTTCAAGGAGGCATGGTCTGACAGTGTTGTTTACTTAAAGTGTTCAAGGAGGCATAGTCTGACAGTGTTGTTTACTTAAAGTGTTCAAGGAGGCATGGTCTGACAGTGTTGTTTACTTAAAGTGTTCAAGGAGGCATAGTCTGACAGTGTTGTTTACTTAAAGTGTTCAAGGAGGCATAGTCTGACAGTGTTGTTTATTTAAAGTGTCTCTCATCCAGGGAACAGACAATTATTAACCACAATAGCAACTCTGTAAAATAGGACATGACCTTGATCTTTGACCTTTTGACTCAAATTTAATATGGAGACTCTTCATCAAGGTCACCGCGTGATGTGACATATGTAAAATATGAATTGAAATCAGAATGTGATCTGTGTTGAGTAGACAAAAATGTTGATGAATACAAAATAAAAGGAGGACATATTCTATATCTCCCTGCAACACTGTAGTGAGAGGATAATAACCAACTATATGTGTTACCTGGTGATACCATCCTGTTGGTATTATCAACATTTCCCCTGGGTATAACTCTGCCTCTATATACTGTGTGCGGCTAAATTTGGGATAACTCCTCAAATCTGGGTCAAATGCATCAATAGGACTACAAGTAAAATCATCTTTGTTAACAAAGCAGTGATGAAATGAACTGTATCGGGTGTGACATGAACTGTATCAGGTGTGACATGAACTGTATCAGGTGTGACATGAACTGTATCAGGTGTGACATGAAGCATTCACTAGTACATATTTATCGTCAGAAAATCAAAATATAATTTGCGTCATTTCATTTCTGAATCAGTCAGGGTAATGAAGAAAGTTTCATGTATAAAATTATCTGTATTAGAAGTACATGTATATATATTCATTTCATTTTTGATATTAAAATGTTTTAATGTGGTGATTTACTTCAGTCTAGTTAACGTTTGTTGAATCTTTAGTCTCAATAATTTTTTATTAAAAAAATGTACATTTTGTTTTGGAACTTCTATATATTAACACATGTATTGACAAAATTTCATTTATGATTGTTAGATATTATGAAATAAACAACAAACGTAGAGCAATTGAGATGCATAATTTAGGCAGAGTTTTGAGACAAGTTTGCACAAGACCAGGAAAAACAACTAAACTAATAACATGTACATGAAAAATATTCAAAACATGCATGTACAACTACATTATATATATAAATGTTTTTAGAAAACAAAGACTGAAGACTTTTCTGTTTTTTGATTGACAAGAAAAAACAAGAGCAACGCCTAACGTGGATTAATATGCCGCCACTTAGTCTGAAGGGATGAAATTTGAAAGTATGGAAACAATTCCCCTATGCCAAGCATTCTGTAAAATATTATTTAAATTCATGCGATGGGTGAAAAGTTATGGCCCAGACACAGATTTATGCATCATATGCAATGTGACCTTGACTTTGCAGATATGACCTTGTACCAGGTAAAGACACATACTTGGGTTCTAGGCAACAATTCTGTAAAATATTATTCAAAATCATGTTAATTTACCCATTATATGCATTGTGACCTTGACCTTGCAGATATGACCTTTGAATCAAGGTCATGACACACCCTTGGGTCCCATGTAACAATTCTATGAAATATTATTCATATCTATGCAAGGTATGAAAAGTTATGGCCTGGACAAGAATCGAACTGATTTAAGCACTGTGACCTTGAACTTGCAGATATGACCTTGAAAATCAATAGGATTTATCTTCCAGTTACACGAAATAAGGGTGCAAAGTTTAAAATTTCTATCATAAACAGTGTGGTCTATACCTTGTTTACAAGATGCATTCTCAAAAATCACTATTTTTGCCCCCAAAATGACTTTGACCTCGATATTGGAAATCAATAAGGTTTGTTCTCATGCCCTATATAAATAATTGTACCAAGTTTGAAAGTTCTAGCCAAAATGGTATGGTCTGTATTGTGTTAACAGACCCACAACGCTATACCATAGTAAGTCCATCCATGACAGGAGTATAAAAATAGTAAAACTATTAATGCTTACAACAATAGCATAATGTACAAGTCTGAGAATATGAGAAATTTTTACTCTGAAAACAATACTGTAAACTAATTTTTCAAATAAGCGATAATTAGAAAATTGGAACATAGATACCTGGACTGATTCTCAGTGTTTTATATAACATTTGTAGAATTGCTGTACTGTACATGATATAGAATAGATATTGTTCTAAAAATTTCATTTTTTTAATGAGAGAGGAACCTTGCAAACCTTGTGAAAGTTAAACACTCACAATTTTAAAAAACATTTTTACAGTATTGTCAATGAATTCAAAAAAAGAAAATATAAAAAAAAGTCTCAGGAATTCCCTACCTATTGTATTTGTTGCAATCCAAAGGGAAGCCACAAATAATACCTTCTTTTATATAAAGATACCTATCCTGTCCAGGGGGGAATAGCTTGTAATAAAACATTTAGTATCACTACACTAGAGTGAAATACATTTTGATTGTCATGGAAACATATACTATAAGACAAGATGTGTGTTCATTACATGGACTAAGGTAAAAGATGTAAGAGAAATGGATTTTTTATTATGTCACATCATATAAAGAGAAATCTGTATTTCAATAAATTGGATTATGCTTTGTTGGCTGTTCAGTTTTTCTTTTTCATCTTCACAGAGAACACTTTTGATTCAGTGTCTTTTTATTTTTTCATTTTGCATCAGCTGTAATTACTTTGTTATATAAGTAACAAGTTTCTGGCATGAAATAATTGCTTCTCAATAGCAATTTATAAAAGTGATACAAATTTTGAAACTGGATACAGAAATATAGTTGTCAGAATATTTAGTAGAACATGCCACCCCAAAGTTACATCAGAGAATTTCTGATTTTGAAGAAAGGAATATATATTAATTTGAATATAAGAAAAACTCATCGTAACTCTTGACAAATATGGAATTACGTTTGATAAGAATTCATGAATCACTTCAAAAGATTTAATAATATGGGTTTCAATAGGCAGATGGTTGGCTGGATGATTGGTGTTTTATGTCGTTTTGAACAGTTTTTCGTTTAAAACTATAGCCTGGAAGCAGGAGATAACCAACCTCTTCTACATAGTGGCAAAATCAGGAATCAGATTTATCCATCATATGCATTATTACCTTTACCTTTCAGATATGACCTTGGTCCAAGATCATAACACCCTTGGATCCTCGACAGTAATTCTGTGAAATACTATTCAAATCCATGCAGGGGGTATCAATATATGGCCTGGGAAAAGAATAACCCATCATATGCATTGTGACCTTGACCTTGCAGATATGACCTTGATTCAAAAATCATGACACACTGTTTAAGCCTGGAAAACAATTCTGTGAAATATTATTCAAATCCATGCAACAGGAAAAGTTATAGCCCGAACAAGGATTTACACATCATATGCACTGTGATCTTGACCACTAAGATAGGACCTTGGTTCAAGGGCATGACATACCACCTTCCCTTAAGGACCTAGTACAATGTTAATCCAACTGGGCAAGTAGAAACTATGCCTCAGACAAAGTAATACAGGCAAGCATACAGACAAACATTGCTTTAACATTACATGTCCCGTCATTTTGTTTCTTTGGCATCTTTTACAATATTTTCAACAAAGGATAATTAGAGGCAGAGAAACAGATGCTAACCTTCCAAAGTTTCTTCCCGCTGATGACAGCACTTGTTCCAGTCCAGTTATAAGGATCCATGTGAAGTTCAGAACGAGAAAAGGGGGCTCCCCAGTAAAAACAGGCATCCCATGGTCGAATCTCGTATGGAAATAGCTCAAAAAAGTTTTCATCTGCAAATCTCTGTAACAAATCAAAATCTCTGACATAAATGAAATGGATACTTGATTAGGGTTTTACACCTCTATCAGCATCAGTAGGTAACCAATACCTTAAACATAGTGGTGCAATCAAGGAATTAAACCCAGATTGCCTGCAATAAAACAGAGGATGAGGTATTTTCAACGCTATTTATACGGAAAAGGGAAAGCAGGCTAAAAGTATTGCACTAGACCTCACTGTAGCCTCCAGGAATTATCTTTGATAAGACTTGGCATTATCTAGACACCAAGTGAGGTTTGCCACTATACTTACTGAAAGTTGGTCGTATATTCTCATTGCATCTTTAAAATTTCTTCTGTTTCTTATGACAATAATCATGCTTGTACAAACATATTTGTCATTAAGACTACAGTTTAACATCAGCATTATGATTATTTGTCCTAGTAAATAATGGTAGCCAGAAATTTCAATAAAGTGATATAGGAGATTTTTGAAGTTTATAACTGACCGACAGTGGATATACCAGTATCTGTTGTACCAAACTTGTATACAATTGTATAATCAAGGGGTCAAGCTTAGTATCACTGAAGATGTTAGATACCCACACAATGCTTTGGCTCATTTTTCTCTATGCATCACTCACATGTGTTCCAATATTTGCCTTCAGTGAAGGATTACGGAGTAGGAACATCTCGTCCTCCATGTAATTCCAAGTGTCTGGGTAGGAGGGATGTAATGTATTCACAAACTCATGGAGCTGCAGAAAATGACCAGTAACATACTGCTTTCCGGCCTGTAATCAGATCCAAAAAAGTAAGATATGTTTGTGAAACATGAATGTGGCGACAAAGTCCAAATAAGGCATATTTTCTTTGGCAACATTGTTAAATCCAAATAATTCTCTGGACACCATGCACATTTGAAAGACTAAAAACTCTAGTGTCTAGTTTCCTCATGTGATTCGAAACTTCTTGATAAGAAATGTCTCCTTTTGTGGAAATGTATGAAAGATAATACAAGTATATCTCATTACCAAGTGTGACATAAATCAGTATATCTGAGAGGAAAAAATGAAATAAATTTGACATGTTTAGGGCAACAACTCCCATACAGTTAGTTGCACTTTGATCCTTTACTGTCAAACAAAAAAAATTTTCTTATCTGTTCTTTCTATAATTAGTATTTGATGGCTTGATGGATGGATGAATGGACTGATGGACAGATACAGGTATGGATGGACATATGGATTGATGGAGACTGATGGATGGACAGACAAATGGACGGAATGATAAACATTACTGTAGCATAATAAATCACATCTAGCAATAACAACCTTTTTTTTAAATGACAAATTTGTAAATGCAAACCAACAACATTTAATTAGCTCTGGGAATTCTGTAAATAACACATTAATTTTAGATACCAAACAAACTGAAAATACATAAATCGAAAGTCTATAATCATATTTTCTTTGGCAACATTGTTAAATCCAAATATTTCTCTGGACACCATGCACATTCAAAAGACTAAAACTCTAGTGTCTAGTTTCCTCATGTGATTCTTGGATATCCAATCTTCATACCTGAACAGACTTGAACATGATCCTCTGTTTTCCATAATTCTCCAGCAGGTAGTCTCTGGTCCAGTTAATGGCTGGCCAGTGCTGTATGGCATCAGTCACAATCACAGGCCTAATCAAATTAACAATATAAGTTCATGAATCACGGAAATATAATCATTTTTTGCACAGTACATATACTACATAGCACTACAAGAACACATAAACTATCAAAAGGGCATCAATTTACAAAAACAAGAATTCTGAGAGTAATAGATGTCCTCTACCATCCCAAACAAATTTATTAGAGGCTGGTACTGTAAATACATCTCTTGGAATATCTAATGCATAAGTGAGTCATATTTTACATGTAATTGATAGATAATATTTCCCCCCCTGCATGTCAATACTAGTACTCAGTAGTGGCATAAAACATACAGCATGGAAACAATCAAAGCAGAACAGATGTACATGAATATAAAGCAAAAATTTAGATGTTTGCATGTAAAACACTACACATAGACCAAGACAGACACAAAATTGAGCTTTATAAAAATCAAAGACCAATAGTACTACATGTAAATATTGTCATCAAGAGATCTACTTGTGACCAAAAATTTACTTATTTTTGTTTGTTTGTTTGTTTGGGGTTTTTTTTCGGACAGACAAGCAAAGAAGACAACCAAATTTATAGGTTAACCTAAGAATTTAGAGATCCTTGGTGAAACACAATATGCTGCATGCAGCTATTACCTCTTCTCTAGTCCAATCTAGAATCGTCAAAAATTTTATGTTGAAACATTAGGACAGTATTTCCTAATCAATTAAACATTTAAACTGACCACTTAGCATCATAGAGGTCCCAGAATTCCTCTATGTCCAGTCCTGACCGTCTCTCTACTGACCACATGTGACTTGGGCGATTGTAATGTTCAAGGTTGGTTTCTCTCAATTTTAAAGCAGATTTGAAATCGTATCTGTAAACAAAACAAAATTAAAAATAAAGTAAGTTTTTGATAAACATTCATTTCAAGGTAATAATTATATTAAACAAACAGCAGATGAAAACTTCCCAATTAAGACTTGAGCAATATAGGAATTTCAGTTTCGTATATCTGGAACCAAATTTTGTGAACATATACATCTTCTAAATTCTGCAATGCAAGCAACTGACGCACTTCGAAACAATCCATTTCAATCATGAAAAATATCTTGACAGATTCATTGATTATACAAGTATATGTATCACATTTGATTTTCTATTAAAACAAAAATTAAAAGGGGGTTAAAGATAGAGTGATACACTGAAATTCCTGATTGGTAATATCAAGAACAAATATTTAAAAGGAATTTGTTTTCATTTTTTTTTTTTTAATTTTTATTAAAGTTTATTTTTTCACCGTTTCCTACGCTTTTCAGAAAAATAACAAATATCACTGGGGTATGCCCTCAACACTACCTTGAATTTGATGGTCAACAGTGTTTACAGTATAACATGTGAATCAGAAAGGACTGGCTTCACTCCTATATATGAATATACATACATCTTTGACAAAAATTCACAAATGAATCTTTTTGTCTTTCAGAAAAGATACCTTACTAATAACACAGTGCATATAAATTAAATACTACTAAGTGCATGATGCTGCATAAAGGTACATCCACAGAAAGGTGGACAGGATTGGGGGAAGATAAAAGAAAGGAAGAGAATGAAACAGGGTGAGGAAATACATGAAACTGGGGTGGAACAGGAATGAAGAAAAGCATAATCCTGTGTATCCTTCACAGATACATATCTACAGATAATCAAAGGATTGAAAAGTAACTATTTTTCATAAATCAACTCCCTACAGATTTCATTTTAAAGACCGATTTCCAACACTAAAGCCATAATATCGACCGATTCTTAATTTCCTCTCACCTGTATGGCTTCAAGGTAAAGTTGACGTCTTCGCTGTCGTCCCATTCAAGGCGAGTGTCCTTGACATAAACGCTGAAGGAAATGAGTAGCACCATTGCCGTGGAAACTATAAATACGAGCAACAGACGACACGGGGTGACGAGTTCCGCGCTGGAATGCCGTTCAGCCTCTCGCATCATTCGAACCCGTGCTGGTTTGTAGTAATACCGAGTCATTTCCAAAAACCAGTTCACTCTCTCACTCAAAAGACATATCGACAATACGATAAAATCTCTTTACTTCCTCTTTATTACGACATCTTACAGAGACTGACGTTACGGCAGAAGGGCATCATACCGAGATAAAACGTCTTTGATATACTGTATTATTCTTATATTCTCTTCTAATTCCCTTTATGAACAAATATTCCTTTATCTGGAAATAAAGGAAAAGTTCTTGAACGTAAAAGATTGAAAATACATATGCCATGAAAAAATGATAGAGGGACAAGCAAGTAGACAAAATAACTAAATAAATAAATCAATAAATAAACAAAGGCAGTGTTGTATGGTTCCTCCTTAGATTCCTGAACCGGACGCCAATATTCTTGTTCACTCATCACGGGAGATTTACCTGTAGCAACAGCGACGTTTTATAGAATTGCCAAGAATAAAGGTTATTAATTCATATGAATGCTCTCTCTCTCTCTCTCTCGCTCTCTCTCTCTCTCTCTCTCTCTCTATATATATATATATATATATATATATATATATATGCATTTTTCAATACATTTTTAAATGAATCGTAGACGGAGCGCTATTGTATATTTCTACATGTACCTACCACAAATTTAAGCCATCTTCTCTGTCAGCCTAGTGTATCTCGCAAGAGAATCGGAATCGTCACAGAGATGCCAGGCTACACGTTATGGTAATAATGATTTACATATTTAATTGAAACCTAGACCTCGTACACTTCCACGTATTTCTCGCGGCGATGAGATTACCATTCGTCATGCATATATTATTTATGCTAGATATGCAACAGAAATCAATAGTGCCCTTTTAATGCTCTGAAGACAAAAATATTTTATTGATTATTGAAAACAAAACAAATAATTAAATTTTAATGCATCGCGTCTATGTTGATTTTGCAGTTCAAAAATGGTTCAGACATAGAAGTAAATATATACATAACAATTTCGCAAAACGAGGCATTTGTTTAGTGTTCTATCCGTTATATTGAAATACCTCGCCATAAGAAATGGTTAGTATCCATGTATGTTGTATTTTTCTAATAATGGCCTGAAATTCTGTAGTCTGGGGCAGATTTCTTTAGAAGATGAGGGAAGGGGGGGGGGGGGGGGGGTATTTATGTCGGTTTCCATGACTAGTAAACATTGACCACCCTAATCCGAATATCCACCGATCCATTCCCATCAGTCATGCTACAATGTCATACATACCTACATACCGTGACTGGGTTAAAAGCAACAAAGTCAAAGCGTCTTAGAGTAGCACGAGACGAATATACATACAATTACCGAATTATGAGACAAAAGTTCATATTTTAATAGAGTCATATGTCTCATTTGAGACAAATGTGAAAACCGTGTTTATTAGCATGATACTGCCCTGTGAATTTCACATTTCAATATTTCCGTGAAAACAAAAGATGGTAAAGAAAATAAATTCGTTTCATTCAAGGGGGATCATATGTAGTTTTGAAAGACACTGATCCAAACTGTGCATATGGGGTCAGTATAATTGGAGAAAGTCCAGAAATCGCCACAACTAAAGACAGTCTGAAAGCCAAACAGCGATAATACGTGAAATATCAAGGTAAAGGGGCAAAGTTCATGAATGCAGAACTTATAACTGATCAAAACATAGAACCTCGTATAAATCGAATACCTTAGGATATTCTACCTCAACTATGATGAGTAATACACTTGATTTCTATACACTCTGCATTTTGGAATGAGAAAAAAGGAGTGGTGTTCGACGGAACACCGTGCCAAACGATAGGGTGGCGCTGATTTAATGCATAAGGATGAGCGTAATTTAAATTTCCAGGGACCTTATTCACAAAGAAACTTAAGTCTCAGTCTAAGAATTGAGACCTATGTGGTAGCATGTGTCTTTATTCTAAGAGTTAATAAAAAGTTTCTGTAAACAGTATATCTGACAAGCTATTCACAGACAAACTTTCGACAAATTCTTAGAATAATCACAGATGGCATTTTAGGTATCAGTTCTTAGACTTAGACTTAAGTTTCTTTGTGACTAAGACCCCAGGTATATCAGAACGTATGATTAAAATAACGATAGGGGACAATGTCGGAAATGTAAGTCCCTGTCCTCCTAGGCTGTATGCGATTACGGAGAGGCAAAATAAC
Organism: Pteria penguin; assembly: GCA_035048485.1. Classification (NCBI taxonomy): domain Eukaryota; kingdom Metazoa; phylum Mollusca; class Bivalvia; order Pterioida; family Pteriidae; genus Pteria; species Pteria penguin. Next base: position 9,546,095 of record CM068582.1, read on the forward strand.
GATAGGGGACGATGTCGGAAATGTAAGTCCCTGTCCTCCTAGGTTGTGTGCGATTACGGAGAGACAAAATAACGATAGGGGACGATGTCGGAAATGTAAGTCCCTGTCCTCCTAGGCTGTATGCGATTACGGAGAGACAAAATATCGATAGGGGACGATGTCGGAAATGTAAGTCCCTATCCTCCTAGGCTGTATGCGATTACGGAGAGACAAAATATCGATAGGGGACGATGTCGGAAATGTAAGTCCCTATCCTCCTAGGCTGTATGCGATTACGGAGAGACAAAATATCGATAAGGGACGATGTCTGAATAACGACAGGGGACGATGTCGGAAATGCAAGTCCCTGTCCTCCTAGGCTGTGTGTGATTACGGAGAGACAAAATAACGACAGGGGACGATGTCGGAAATGTAAGTCCCTGTCCTCCTAGGCTGTGTGTGATTACGGAGAGACAAAGTAACGACAGGGGACGATGTCGGAAATGTAAGTCCCTGTCGTCCTAGGCTATATGCGATTACGGAGAGACAAAATATCGATAGGGGACGATGTCGGAAATGTAAGTCCCTGTCCTCCTAGGCTGTATGCGATTACGGAGAGACAAAATAACGACAGGGGACGATGTCGGAAATGTAAGTCCCTGTCCTCCTAGGCTGTGTGTGATTACGGAGAGACAAAATAACGATAGGGGACGATGTCGGAAACGTAAGTCCCTGTCCTCCTAGGCTGTATGCGATTACGGAGAAAAAAAATAACGACAGGGGACGATGTCGGAAATGTAAGTCCCTGTCCTCCTAGGCTGTGTGTGATTACGGAGAGACAAAATAACGATAGGGGACGATGTCGGAAACGTAAGTCCCTGTCCTCCTAGGCTGTATGCGATTACGGAGAAACAAAATAACGACAGGGGACGATGTCGGAAATGTAAGTCCCTGTCCTCCTAGGCTGTGTGTGATTACGGAGAGACAAAATAACGACAGGGGACGATGTCGGAATTGTAAGTCCCTGTCCTCCTAGGCTGTATGCTATTACGGAGAAACAAAATAACGACAGGGGACGATGTCGGAAATGTAAGTCCCTGTCCTCCTAGGCTGTATGCGATTACGGAGAAACAAAATAGGTATGAAACCAGTAATACTCTACATACTAAGTAATGCTCTACATACTAAGTAAGACTCTACATACTAAGTAAGACTCTACATACATGTACTAAGTAATACTCTACATACTAAGTAATACTCTACATACTAAGTAAGACTCTACATGCTAAGTAATACTCTACATACTAAGTAATACTCTACATACTAAGTAAGACTCTACATACTAAGTAATACTCTACATACTAAGTAAGACTCTACATACTAAGTAAGACTCTACATACTAAGTAATACTCTACATGCTAAGTAAGACTCTACATGCTAAGTAAGACTCTACATACATGTACTAAGTAATACTCTACATGCTAAGTAAGACTCTACATACTAAGTAATACTCTACATACTAAGTAAGACTCTACATACTAAGTAATACTCTACATACTAAGTAAGACTCTACATACTAAGTAAGACTCTACATACTAAGTACTACTCTACATACTAAGTAAGACTCTACATACTAAGTAATACTCTACATACTAAGTAAGACTCTACATACTAAGTAATACTCTACATACTAAGTAATACTCTACATGCTAAGTAAGACTCTACATGCTAAGTAAGACTCTACATACATGTACTAAGTAATACTCTACATGCTAAGTAAGACTCTACATACTAAGTAAGACTCCACATACTAAGTAATACTCTACATGCTAAGTAAGACTATACATGCTAAGTAAGACTCTACACACTAAGTAATACTCTACATGCTAAGTAATACTCTACATACTAAGTAATACTCTACATACTAAGTAAGACTCTACATGCTAAGTAATACTCTACATACTAAGTAATACTCTACATGCTAAGTAATACTCTACATACTAAGTAACACTCTACATACTAAGTAATATTCTACATACTAAGTAAGAAGGCGAGGACACTTCTCTTCGCTGATGACCTATTCTGCATTGCAGTGGTTACTCGTGTCAAAAACCCGTCAATTCGAGATAAATGGTTCTTAAGGATTCCAGTTGGTGAAAATAAATCGGACACCATAATGAAAACGATGACAGGAAAAGGCAACTTACCAAGACTGATACACAGTATAGGACAGAAAATGACCGATTGTAATGTTCAGGAAAGTCTCGATAACTGAACACAAATTCTTTAAATGATTATCGCACTCTCAAAGAAAGCCCCAAATTCATGATAAATAATGAATGAATAAATATTGTTTTACGTCACTCCACGATTATTTCACGTATATGGTGACGGCATCTGTCTGATGCATTGCATACAAATTCAGACCTTCGCAACGGACCCACCCGAAGCAGTGAGGAATCTTTTCCGTGCCACGCCTATCGTGACACGGGACCTGGGTTTTTACTGTCTCATCAGAAAGACAGAACACCAGTGCGCTCAGGAAAGGAGTCGAACCCAGGACCTCTCGATCACAAGCCGAGCACCTTATCCACTACGCTACAACTTCATGATTAATAAGTTTCTCAAATGTTGTCAAACGCCGTACCGTCTAATTTGCTTTCTATCAACTCGTATATACAGTACAATTCTGCTTTAAACGCTAATTCCACTACTTTTGGTGTTTACCATGAATATTTCCCCGAATCCACAAAGTAAATGCCAGCATGCACCTATTACAAATTGCAGATCATCCTTGGTCAACACACGTGACAAGTTCCAGCCAAGTTTCTAGTCACATGAAAAAATGTTTTTACATCCTCAACTTTAAAATAAATGTACTATAAACTCCAACTTCAACGATAATATTATCAAAAAAAACACGCAAAAGATAAAATTGAATGTGACAAGTACGACTCTTTCAAAATTAATGATCTAATACAGAAAGCAGTAAAAATGTAATTTCTAAGATGGCGTCACAGTTTCATTAAGACCTATTTTAAAGGGAATTACCAAATGATTTAGAAAAAAAAAAAACAAACCTCTCCTGATACTACTATGAAGTACGAGGTATTTCCTGTCTCGGGTTGAATTACCTTATATTTCAATGTAATAATATTATTTATAACAAAGTCTTATAATATACCGCTATTGAGTCAACCATGATTGAGTCATACAAGATAAACATGTATACCTATATCGAATTATCCAAGACAAACATACATACCACCACTGCGTCATATACCGCCACAAACGCATATACGTCATCGAGTCAAATGAGACAAACGCGCACCTGTCACCGAGTCATACGAGACCATACATAGTAAAACGAATCATAGGAAACAAACGCATACACCGCTATTGACAGATATATGTATATATGTCTCTGCTATTGAGTATACCAAACCATACATGTATGTACACATGTACCGTACTGAGTCACTCGAAACATATGTACATGTACATACTCTCCCTGAGACACGCGAATATACCGTCACCGACTCACATGTACATACCGTCAATGAGTCATGTATATACCGTCACCGAGTCACATGTATATACCGTCACTAAGTCACTCGTATATACTGCCACTGAGTCACATGTATAAACCGTCACCGAGTCACACGTATACTGTCACTGAGTAAAATGTATATACCGTCAATGAGTCAAGTGTATATACCGTCACTGAGTCATATGTATACACCGTCACTGTGTCACATGTATATATCGTCAATGAGTCACATGCATATATCATCAATGATTCGTATGTATATACCGTCACTGAGTCACATGTATATACCGTTACTGAGTCACGTGCATATACCGTCAATGAGTCACATTTATATACTGTCAATGAGTCACATGTATATACCGTCACTGACTCACATGTATATACCGTCACTAAGTCACATGTACATACCATCACTGAGTCACACGTATATACTATCACTAACTCACACATACATTATGTACCGCCACTAACTCCCATGTATATACCGTCACTATGTCACATGTATATAGCGTCAATTAGTCACATGTACATGTATATACCGTCACTATGTCACATGTATATAGCGTCAATTAGTCACATGTATATACCGTCATTGAGGTACATGTATATACCGTTAAATGAGTCGTATGTGTATACCGTCACTGAGTCACATGTATATACCGTCAATGAGTCACATTTAAATACCGTCACTGTGTCAGATATATATACCGTCAATTAGTCACATGTATATACCGTCACTGAGTCACTATATCGAAAGTATATCGTCACTGACTAACACGTATATACCGTCACTGACTCATATGTACATATATCGTTATCGCGACATACGAGGTATCTGCGTGGTTTTTTAAATTATCTGGGTTGGAGTCAAACAGGTCAGTTCGCAAAAGTTTTAAAGAAATTTTAAGGACATTTTATTATCAACATCAGATTTTAAAAAAAGGGGATTGGTTGGTTGGTTGGTTAATTGGTTAACAATATTTCAGTTATATCGCGACATGGAAGCAGGAGGTTACCAACCTCTTAAACATAGTGGCGCAACCCGGGAATCGAACCCGGATCGTCGGCGCCGCAAGCCAAGCGCTTAACCACTACATCAAGCCTGCCCCTAAAAAAAGGGGATATCTAAATTGAATAAATAAATAAATAAATGTATGATGATATTTTTATCCCAAAATACAACAGAGTATAATTTCATATTCTGCATACTGAAATATAAAGTCGTATTTTATTTAGAAAAAAAAATCATGAACGAAATTTTTTAAAGAATTTCTTAAGAACTTTCGTGAACAGTCTGCATGTCTAACCATAACTTAAATTTCACTAATCCAGAAGTACTGTGTCATCAGACCATGTAGCTCAGTGGTAAACACATGGTTTTCGGTAGGAACAGAGTTCCTACATGGAACCAAGGTTGTAAAATAAAAAAAAAAAAAAAAAAAAAAAAAAAAAAAAAAAAAAAAAAACATATCCTACTCAACTCGAGATTCAGATTTCGAGATCGTGTTCAGCGGAGATCGCTACTTAACGAGGCCGTTCTGGGTAAAAATATCTCAAAAACTACAATAGGAAAATTGATAATTTTTTCGTCAGTAATGAAATGCTAAATAAAAATAATTTTCAGAGAATTGTAGAAAAATTCACCGCTTGGTTTAATTTTGGGGAAATCTAAAAAAACCCTATTTTTAACGTTTTGAAATGTCGTAATCAGATATTATGGGAATTAATTTCGATATATTAATGTTGGATAGATACATTTCGGGTTAAACTATGCTGATTTTATAATTTGTTGATAATTTTTTAATATTATTAATGTTTTTAAGACGCCGACTATTTTAACGATTACAATCGATCGGTATGCGCTAAAACTTGCGCAGCGCATTAAAACTCGTACCCAGAACGGACTCGTTAGGATTCATCTCAGTTGCTATTATAATTTTTTTTTCTGGTAGTTTTTGAGAATGTGCTCCAATGAGTTCTGAACAACAACGGGATTGGAGAATCAAAAGATCGCACTCAGTTTATGATAATGCATACATATATAATTGATTAACGCTATTCTAGACCCGCGGGTGGGCGGGTAGAGATCTTAGCAATCCTTCAACTTCCCCCCCCCCCCCCCCAATAAAACAAAATAGGTATGAAACCAGTAATACTCTACATACTAAGTAATGCTCTACATACTAAGTAAGACTCTACATACTAAGTAAGACTCTACATACATGTACTAAGTAATACTCTACATACTAAGTAATACTCTACATACTAAGTAAGACTCTACATGCTAAGTAATACTCTACAAACTAAGTAATACTCTACATACTAAGTAAGACTCTACATACTAAGTAATACTATACTAAGTAATACTCTACATACTAAGTAATACTCTACATACTAAGTAATACTCTACATGCTAAGTAAGACTCTACATGCTAAGTAAGACTCTACATACATGTACTAAGTAATACTCTACATGCTAAGTAAGACTCTACATACTAAGTAATACTCTACATACTAAGTAAGACTCTACATACTAAGTAATACTCTACATACTAAGTAAGACTCTACATACTAAGTAAGACTCTACATACTAAGTACTACTCTACATACTAAGTAAGACTCTACATACTAAGTAATACTCTACATACTAAGTAAGACTCTACATACTAAGTAATACTCTACATACTAAGTAATACTCTACATGCTAAGTAAGACTCTACATGCTAAGTAAGACTCTACATACATGTACTAAGTAATACTCTACATGCTAAGTAAGACTCTACATACTAAGTAAGACTCCACATACTAAGTAATACTCTACATGCTAAGTAAGACTATACATGCTAAGTAAGACTCTACACACTAAGTAATACTCTACATGCTAAGTAATACTCTACATACTAAGTAATACTCTACATACTAAGTAAGACTCTACATGCTAAGTAATACTCTACATACTAAGTAATACTCTACATGCTAAGTAATACTCTACATACTAAGTAACACTCTACATACTAAGTAATATTCTACATACTAAGTAAGAAGGCGAGGACACTTCTCTTCGCTGATGACCTATTCTGCATTGCAGTGGTTACTCGTGTCAAAAACCCGTCAATTCGAGATAAATGGTTCTTAAGGATTCCAGTTGGTGAAAATAAATCGGACACCATAATGAAAACGATGACAGGAAAAGGCAACTTACCAAGACTGATACACAGTATAGGACAGAAAATGACCGATTGTAATGTTCAGGAAAGTCTCGATAACTGAACACAAATTCTTTAAATGATTATCGCACTCTCAAAGAAAGCCCCAAATTCATGATAAATAATGAATGAATAAATATTGTTTTACGTCACTCCACGATTATTTCACGTATATGGTGACGGCATCTGTCTGATGCATTGCATACAAATTCAGACCTTCGCAACGGACCCACCCGAAGCAGTGAGGAATCTTTTTCCGTGCCACGCCTATCGTGACACGGGACCTGGGTTTTTACTGTCTCATCCGAAAGACAGAACACCAGTGCGCTCAGGAAAGGAGTCGAACCCAGGACCCTCTCGATCACAAGCCGAGCACCTTATCCACTACGCTACAACTTCATGATTAATAAGTTTCTCAAATGTTGTCAAACGCCGTACCGTCTAATTTGCTTTCTATCAACTCGTATATACAGTACAATTCTGCTTTAAAACGCTAATTCCACTACTTTTGGTGTTTACCATGAATATTTCCCCGAATCCACAAAGTAAATGCCAGCATGCACCTATTACAAATTGCAGATCATCCTTGGTCAACACACGTGACAAGTTCCAGCCAAGTTTCTAGTCACATGAAAAAATGTTTTTACATCCTCAACTTTAAAATAAATGTACTATAAACTCCAACTTCAACGATAATATTATCAAAAAAAAACACGCAAAAGATAAAATTGAATGTGACAAGTACGACTCTTTCAAAATTAATGATCTAATACAGAAAGCAGTAAAAATGTAATTTCTAAGATGGCGTCACAGTTTCATTAAGACCTATTTTAAAGGGAATTACCAAATGATTTAGAAAAAAAAAAAACAAACCTCTCCTGATACTACTATGAAGTACGAGGTATTTCCTGTCTCGGGTTGAATTACCTTATATTTCAATGTAATAATATTATTTATAACAAAGTCTTATAATATACCGCTATTGAGTCAACCATGATTGAGTCATACAAGATAAACATGTATACCTATATCGAATTATCCAAGACAAACATACATACCACCACTGCGTCATATACCGCCACAAACGCATATACGTCATCGAGTCAAATGAGACAAACGCGCACCTGTCACCGAGTCATACGAGACCATACATAGTAAACGAATCATAGGAAACAAACGCATACACCGCTATTGACAGATATATGTATATATGTCTCTGCTATTGAGTATACCAAACCATACATGTATGTACACATGTACCGTACTGAGTCACTCGAAACATATGTACATGTACATACTCTCCCTGAGACACGCGAATATACCGTCACCGACTCACATGTACATACCGTCAATGAGTCATGTATATACCGTCACCGAGTCACATGTATATACCGTCACTAAGTCACTCGTATATACTGCCACTGAGTCACATGTATAAAACCGTCACCGAGTCACACGTATACTGTCACTGAGTAAAATGTATATACCGTCAATGAGTCAAGTGTATATACCGTCACTGAGTCATATGTATACACCGTCACTGTGTCACATGTATATATCGTCAATGAGTCACATGCATATATCATCAATGAGTCGTATGTATATACCGTCACTGAGTCACATGTATATACCGTTACTGAGTCACGTGCATATACCGTCAATGAGTCACATTTATATACTGTCAATGAGTCACATGTATATACCGTCACTGACTCACATGTATATACCGTCACTAAGTCACATGTACATACCATCACTGAGTCACACGTATATACTATCACTAACTCACACATACATTATGTACCGCCACTAACTCCCATGTATATACCGTCACTATGTCACATGTATATAGCGTCAATTAGTCACATGTACATGTATATACCGTCACTATGTCACATGTATATAGCGTCAATTAGTCACATGTATATACCGTCATTGAGGTACATGTAATATACCGTTTAAATGAGTCGTATGTGTATACCGTCACTGAGTCACATGTATATACCGTCAATGAGTCACATTTAAATACCGTCACTGTGTCTGATATATATACCGTCAATTAGTCACATGTATATACCGTCACTGAGTCACTATATCGAAAGTATATCGTCACTGACTAACACGTATATACCGTCACTGACTCATATGTACATATATCGTTATCGCGACATACGAGGTATCTGCGTGGTTTTTTAAATTATCTGGGTTGGAGTCAAACAGGTCAGTTCGCAAAAGTTTTAAAGAAATTTTAAGGACATTTTATTATCAACATCAGATTTTAAAAAAAGGGGATTGGTTGGTTGGTTGGTTAATTGGTGTTTTACGTCGCTTTCAACAATATTTCAGTTATATCGCGACATGGAAGCAGGAGGTTACCAACCTCTTAAACATAGTGGCGCAACCGGGGAATCGAACCCGGATCGTCGGCGCCGCAAGCCAAGCGCTTAACCACTACACCAAGCCTGCCCCTAAAAAAAGGGGATATCTAAATTGAATAAATAAATAAATAAATGTATGATGATATTTTTATCCCAAAATACAACAGAGTATAATTTCATATTCTGCATACTGAAATATAAAGTCGTATTTTATTTAGAAAAAAAAAATCATGAACGAAATTTTTTAAAGAATTTCTTAAGAACTTTCGTGAACAGTCTGCATGTCTAACCATAACTTAAATTTCACTAATCCAGAAGTACTGTGTCATCAGACCATGTAGCTCAGTGGTAAACACATGGTTTTCGGTAGGAACAGAGTTCCTACCTGGAACCAAGGTTGTAAAATAAATAATAATAATAATAAAAAAAAAAAAAAAAAACACAAAAAAAAAAAACAAAACAAAACAAAAACATATCCTACTCAACTCGAGATTCAGATTTCGAGATCGTGTTCAGCGGAGATCGCTACTTAACGAGGCCGTTCTGGGTAAAAATATCTCAAAAACTACAATAGGAAAATTGATAATTTTTTCGTCAGTAATGAAATGCTAAATAAAAATAATTTTCAGAGAATTGTAGAAAAATTCACCGCTTGGTTTAATTTTGGGGAAATCTAAAAAAACCCTATTTTTAACGTTTTGAAATGTCGTAATCAGATATTATGGGAATTAATTTCGATATATTAATGTTGGATAGATACATTTCGGTTAAACTATGCTGATTTTATAATTTGTTGATAATTTTTTAATATTATTAATGTTTTTAAGACGCCGACTATTTTAACGATTACAATCGATCGGTATGCGCTAAAACTTGCGCAGCGCATTAAAACTCGTACCCAGAACGGACTCGTTAAGATTCATCTCAGTTGCTATTATAATTTTTTTTTTCTGGTAGTTTTTGAGAATGTGCTCCAATGAGTTCCGAACAACAACGGGATTGGAGAATCAAAAGATCGCACTCAGTTTATGATAATGCATACATATATAATTGATTAACGCTATTCTAGACCCGTCGGATGGGCGGGTAGAGATCTTAGCAATCCTTCAACTCCCCCCCCCCCCTTCATAACTTACTTAATATTTTACATTTGAGTAAGGTAGATACCACTCTCAAGAATATTTGATTTCGTGCTCAAATCTGAGCATGATCTGAGCATGATCGCAAACAGGAATATTTATATACCCTCGATTTTGAGCACGTTTCGAGACCTGAGGTCGACCTCAAGAAGTTTTACAACCTCGGGGCTTGGTTTAGCCATCATTTTTTTTTTCACTCATTCAGGTAGAATGTTAGTCATCAGCCCAGGTAGCTCGGTGGTTGATATCTGCATAGAGTTCTGAAGGGCCTGAGCTCGAATTCTGACGACGAACTTAATAAGACTATTATTTCTCTTACGAAGAAACTTACGAACTCATTCCGTTTCACACACACACACACATACAAACACACACACACACACACACACACCAAAAAAAAAAAAACATGTACGAACTTCATAAATCAAGTATTGTTCGTACTTTTACGACTGATTAAAACCAAGTAGGTGTACAATTTTGGTCGAAGTTGAAAGTTACAGTAAACAAAGATGGCTGCGTTTTTTATTTTGTTCCATGAAGATCGAGGATTAAGAGGAGAACGCGTTCGTGAAAAGGACTTACGAATTCACTTACGAAGTTCGTTAGTTAAAAAACTTACGACAATTCGAAGTTTTTTTAGTGAAAAGGGCTGCTGGTCTCTACTTCTCTCCACGATACACTAGTATAACAGCTGCCATTCAACATGTAAAGGTTAAAGAATTCAATTATGACACAAAATGAGAAAACTGATAAACATACAATGAACAGGCATCGAGTGTTGTGACGCATCTAGGAATATCTACGTTACAAAAAAAATTAGAATTAACAAAGAACGTAAGGCCTGTGGGACATAACGCTGTTTTAGGACATGCTTACCATATGCATGGTCTCCAATATCGATTACAATCCTTTATTAATATTAACATGACTCGATAATTACACATATGCATTTCATCATCTATCATGAAAACATGTAGCTGATGTACGATATCGTAATTAAGTAAAAGTACATAGATATGCTCGTAATAAATGTATTAAATCCTTTCAAAAACTAGAGCTGTTCTAACGGGACAAATACCTCCCGCGGTAACAAAATTTCAAATAAGGCAAAGACCAAGGTAAAGGTCATGAGGTATAACAATTTGGTGCCGAGAGATACGTCTTGCCACATAGAATACACATGTGTAGTATGAAGGTCCCATCTCTTCTGGCTCAATAGTTATGGCTAAGGTTAAACGTCAAGGTCAAGGTCACAGGGTCAAAACTTTGGTGCCAATGCCAAACTATTGCCACAAGAAATACACATGGAACCGCGGAAGACGTAACAATAACTTTATATCAGATACCCAAAAACCTGCATAGCAACGTCATAGGTTCCCTCCTCTGCGTTACACTCTCAATATCATCCTGGTCACCCCAGTGTTTCATTTCGTTACGCAGACGCTTCACTACATATATTGAGACAACTTGCACATCAACGTTATAGGTTCCCTCCACTACGCTCCACTCTCAATATATGTAGTGAACAAAATAAAATCAATAGTGAGAATTTCATCTTTTATAAGGTAAAATTGATAATTTGACCTGAAGCATTTCAAAATAATATTGCAGGTCTGCAGAGATTAATCTTTCAATTTATTACACATATTTTTCTGCAAAGAGCTTAATGGTTTTAAATTTATGTTTCTTGTCAGTCATTGGAAAGCTTTATTGAAAAAAATGTTATCTCACCGATCCATGAAATAACCAATACAACACTCTTAGAGAAGTTGAATTATCTTAAGTAATTTATTGATCTATAATCACAACACCCGATACGATAGTTAATATTCAATATCATCACCGTGGGCAACTGACATTAAAATTCTTTATAATTGTCGTCAAACGAATATAGAAGGGTATAAATTGCCGTCTCTCTCTCTCTCTCTCTCTCTCTCTCTCTCTCTCTCTCTCTCTCTCTGTGTGTGTGTATGTGTGTGTTGTGAAGGAGGGATATTAATGTGTAAGCGTATGTATGTGTAAACTGTGAATTTGTTTGGACAAGCGAGGCAGACCTTTTAGGCAACTACCACCATATGTAACTTACGTCTTATCTTTAATCAAATTTGTTCCATTCTTGTTTTACGTCACGCCCAAGATGATTGTACTTGTACTGCGACGACATCTGCCTGATGCAATGCATAGGAATTTAGACCTATGCAAAACACCCTTCCGAAGCATACAAATGTCAAATAATGTCAAAGAAGTCAAAATTGATTCCGCGTTTGAACAAAAAGCACAAACTTCATTCACACGTCCTTCAAAAGTACTGTGATGCATTTAGTTTTTCAGTTTCAGCAGTCTATCTGACGAAAAACACTTTAAAATATCTCAACCAACCTTTCTCAAACATGAATCCACCCTAAAGCAATTTGAATAAGAAAAAAAACCCCGACAAGAGCAACGCCTAGCGTGGCATAATACGCCCGTCGCTTAGTTTGAAGGGGAGGATATTAAAAGTATGGAAACATTCCCTCCTTAAATTGTTAAATTGTTCCATCCCCAATAGTTCATTCTGTATCCTGTCTACAAGGTTTTCTATAAACCAGAAAGTACTATGACCTTCATCTTTGACCTTGAAAAGCAATATAAGCGTCTTTGTCTTGGCACGAGGAGTAAGTGTACCAATTCTTGACATGAGGAGTATGTGTACCAAGTTTGACAGTCCTAGTCCCAACGATTTTGGCTGTATCCTGTCTGGAAGAGTTTCCTACCAAGTAGTGTTATGACCTTGACCTTTGACCTTGAAAAACTATAGGCGTCTTTGTCTTGGCATAAGAAGTGAATATATACAAATTTGAACGTCTAAGCCCCAACGGTTTGGTCTGTATCCTGCATACAAGGTCCGGTCAGACGAACAATGGCATACCATACTACATCTGTCAAAGACGGACATAAAAAACTGGATATTTATTTGCTGCCGAAGTTTAATAAAATCATAGAAGTCGTTGCTGAGAAGAATATCAGAAAAGTGGAAGGACAAAAACCGCAAGACAAAATACACCGAACATAGCTTATTTGACATTTCGACTTAATGAGCTAAAAGGAAGAGTACAATATGAATTTATATTGCCAGTAAAACTTTGCATTAAATTCATAATACTGCAATAACCGAGTTATATTGAAAATATAAGGGAAAAAACACAAAACAACGAAAGGAAAAACCCTAATATTTTGCTGATTACTTTTCTGTTTTATGTCACTCCAAGATATTTTGCATACGAAAAATCTGCCTCGGCACAGGACCACGTTGGTTTTTACGGTCCGACCCGACAGGAAATTGATGAGCCGTTTGCAGGGCTCAGGACGTCGACAGCACTTCGGCAGCTCTAACCCCATTCTAAATCATTGATATGATTGTGTTCGACCAGTTATAAATATCGCAATTATTATCTTAAATGTTTAAACTCTCCGCTTCACTGTGATGACTTGACAGTTTTCAATAGGTAGATGCAGAGCAATGCAGAGGGGTGTATATCCTAAGGGCAGTGATCCAAATTTTATCACATATTTTTCACAATTTTCGGCCATCATCAGCAAAATTTGCCATCGACATCCCTAGAAGAGGGACAATGATTCAGTAAATGGTATGAATGAGACAGCTATACGACGTTTCTTTAAAACTGCGTTAGTTAAATGAGAGATAATGACCTTCCCCACACCTTACATAAGAACAAGGTTTTTCTTGGAAAGGAACCATTTCATTATTTACATAAAAATAAGGAAATATGATTTTTTTTTATGTAGGATCCTTGGAAAATACGCAAACTGCTTCTTCATTTTGATTGATTATCATACATAAAAATCCATTTCTTCCTCATAGTGGTAGTAAAAAGAACACTGTGATAAAAAGCGATAATGTATTTGAAGGTCTTAAATAACTGATCATGTCAAAATCAGGTACCGGTAATATGAACTTTTACCAAGGATCCTTGGAAAATAAGCTAATTGCTACTTCTTTTTGATTGGTTATTACAAACAATAATCAATTTCTTATCCAAAGTGATAATAAATACAACACATAATGCAAAGTGTAAAGTACCTCCGATATGTATAATGACGTCACTAGTTGGGTAGGGAAACTTTTATGGCCGTTTCTATTGTTGACATCCAGTAATTCCTGAAGACAAATATCCAGTATTCATGGGCTCTCGACTTTATTCTGCTTCATAATCGCCACCAGTTCTCAACCCACCACCTATCAAGGATTTAGAACCTCTGAATGAAACAAAAATTACCACTGGATCAAATGAACTCTCACTATTTGGTTGCTGCTATCCATTATCAACTCTATTTCATAGGACAACCATGTCACACTCACAATGTGCTCCAAAGAACCTTAGTATCATTGTGTTTAGTGCTCATTCTATTGATAATTGCAAATGACAAAGAGGTGAAGCTATGCCAAGAGAATGGCGCTCGACAGTATCAGTGTGGCACTTGTAATGGGACAGGAGTGGGATGTCAACAACAACAACACTTTGTTAAACAATCTTGAATACAATTTATAAACAAAATCACAGATGCAGTACAACTCTAACTTAAAGTACAGACCAGGCGTATTGAAGAAACTGCACAAAACACAGTGGGAAAAACACCTAAAATCACAGTGGGTTCTGGTGGAAATTTACCTTTGCTCATTGACACCTTTGTATAATATACAATGTACTGTGTAATTTTTAAATTTACACCTGGATGTGACTCACTGTGGAAGGTGAAAAAATTACAAAACACCTGGCTTATACTGTACATGTATATTACCATGACTACTGTGAAGAATTTACATGAGGTAAATAAGTTACTGTTGAACCTGTTTACATTATGCCCAATACAAAATGTGCCACATTTCACTAAACTGAATCACTGATACATTTCCCAATCGTCCCTTATTAATACTATCAGTTGTGGAACTTCTACTCATAAAGACAGTCTAAAAAGTAAGAGATCACATGAAAATCCTATGCCCAACTGTGCAATCTTGGTTGACTGACCATACAATACTAGATTTTCAAGTAATTGAAGATCTCTCCAGCCCTGCAAAGCCTTGCTACTTGTACTTCTGTAGGATTGCTTTGCTTTGAAATCAAATTTGATTAAATTTAAAACAAATTCAAAATCTGTCTTTTTCTTAGAATATTTTAGAATTGTTACAATGTTTAATTCTTCTCCATGACTGCAAAGTTTTACTTATAAAATACAACAGGAAATGTGTAATTTCAGAAAATTCAGTATGAGGTTACACTTAACAATGGCAAATGGCACATTTACCTTCACTTGTTAAAGCTCTTCATTTGCAAATATTATATTCAAATGAAGCAAAATGTAGAATATGATTATAATTTTTGATCCAATTATATATATATATATTTTTTCACTCTTTACTAACAAAAGAAAAGAAGAAATTTTTGACATTTTTTCCTCAATTTGAAGATAAAAAGTACTGCATTTTTCACAAAAACAAAAAACAACAAGAGGCCCAAGTAGGCCTATATTGCTCACCTGAGTACCTAGATCATCAGTCATGCAGGAAGGAAGAATTCATTTATTTTTGAATTAGTGTTACTAAGTCAACACAAATGTGAAAATGTCAAATTTATTTCAGACCAGAATGAAAAACAACACTTTTTTGCACATCCATTCAGGTGATTTTGATATTAAGCATTTGCTTTGTCTCTGAAAGATGTGACTCAGGGCAACAAGTTAGTCATTTTCTTTCGCTGGGGCCTTTTGTTGACTAATTTCAAGTCTTGGTCATGAACAACAATTGTTTAAAATATTGTCCAGATCCAACTTAAAATTGCCTAATTTCATATGTTGAGTGTTGAGAAACATCTAAAAACTTATTTAGATGTGTAAAGAAATGAAAAAAAAAATTTTTGAGCACAGCTGGATTTGAATCGCTAATCTCGTATTTTAATTACCAAGCGGTATATGTACCATTGTGAAACCTAGTTTTTAGACATGGTGGAATTATCTGTTGACCAATTTGGGTGAAATGTACGAAATTGATAGAGAACCTATAGTACTTCATGTATACTATGTTTCATTAAAATCTTTCATGTGGTATAACATCAGAAGTTAAAATTGTGAAGAATTGTACACCCTCATTTGGAAGTTTTAAAAAAATTCATAGAAAATCCAAAAATTGAGATATTGACAAAATTCTTTCATATTAACATTTCTTACCATAATTATGATCACAATAGTCCATAAGAAATCATCATTATCAATTAACTAGGAAAATATGACACTTTTCTGCATTGAAATCACCAAGTCCAAACAAAGGCCGAAAAAAAATTCTAAACTTTGAATTTGGAAGGGAACCAAAATAACAATATGTCTTCACTCATCCCTCTAGATCATTTCTATGCATTCTGTTTGTCTCTGTATACAGCCAGTATGAAGAAGAATATTGTCAAAGGAGGGTACTCTTTTG
Source organism: Pteria penguin (assembly GCA_035048485.1). Lineage (NCBI taxonomy): Eukaryota > Metazoa > Mollusca > Bivalvia > Pterioida > Pteriidae > Pteria > Pteria penguin. Next base: position 9,562,822 of record CM068582.1, read on the forward strand.
TGACCTACTTTTGACTATGGTGGCATCACCTGTAAAGAGGTCTGGACGAAAATAACAAAATTTGAAGGGGGTCATAAGTGATTGATTTCTACCAAGATTTATTAAAATCCTTCAAAAAAATTCGCAGAAAAAGTTGAAAATGTGAAAAATCCCCCCCCCCCCCCCCCCTTTGTTTTTTTTGGAAGTCTTAAAAAATTCATAAAAAATCCAAAAATTGAGATAATGACAAAATTCTTTCATATTAACATTCCTTACCATAATTATGATCTAAATAGTCATTAAGAAATCATCAATATCAATTAACTGAAAAACATGACACTTTTCTGCATTGAAATTATCAAGTCCAAAAACACATCAAAAACTCTTAAATTTCTATTTGATGGATCTTCACCCTGAACAAAATAACCCATCTTTATAGACTGTTGAAATGCAATTAGTTTCCCCATTTATGCACTAGTTCTGGAGGAGATTTTTTAAGAGGGGTACCATTATGGGCACTTTTGGCCCCGCCCTGGATCCACCTCTGAGGGAATCTGGATCCCAAACACAGTTTTGGTAGGGGACCTTGAGTACATCATATATACAAAGTTTCATCAAAATCTGCGATGCAGTTCCAGAGAAGAAGTGGAAAATGTGAAAAAGTTAATGATGGACAGACGGACGACGACGACGGACGATGCACTATAACTATAGCTCATTTGAGCCTTTGGCTCAGGTGAGCTAAAAAAAAAGAAAACACACTGCTTAACAGATGCATGATACACCCACATGTTGACATAATGGTGGATATATAACTTTGTCAATATAAAGAATGGACATGGAATCTCTTCAGACAATTTACTACAAATGTTAGAGTATCTCCTTTAATGGTTAAGGTAAGAGGAGCCCGAATAATATTTAGTTACAACGGCAACGGAAGAGCTATTTTGAAGAGACGGGACAAATATAGCTCTTCTGTTGCAGTCGTAGCTAGAACAATATTGTGCCAATCTGTGGGGGCCTTAATAAGTTTAGGGGATCTGGGTTATAAAACCTTAAAATAAAAAATTTTTGAACCAGGTTTTTTTGTATTAATAAGTGTTCCATAGGATCTGATGTTTACTTTTGTTAAATTCAGAGCATTGACTACTTTTCGAAGAAATTTGTAGGCCCCTAGGGACCGAGTTTCAAGTGTTTACAATCTACAGTTATTGTAGTACTTGCTTTTCTTCACAAGCCCCTTGCTCCATACAAGCACCTACATGTAAATGTGGAAACATTGTTCTTCACGGAACCAAATAATTGTACCAGAGACATATATACACAGAGACTAGAAACTCACTGCTTCGTCCGGCATATGATGCACATCCTTTTGTTATGCTAATTAGGTGACTGCACTCTACAATACACTGATTTTAACCCGTAGGATATCGCCCGGGGACTTATAAAGCAGTTGGTCTCTTCCTGCCAATGCACCTCGGTTCAAATTCTACAATCACCTATTACTTTTTTTCTTTTATCTTTTATGTTAATTTATCGATGTATAGAAATAATATTCTTTTTCTTTCTATCAAAATCAAGACAAACTTGTAATTGTATCATTAATCATTATAAGAATATTTTTAAAAGTAACATTTTTAGTGAGACGTCTTCATTTCCTGCTTTTTTTCTAAACGTTAATTTCATGTTATATATTTATTCATTTAACAGCGTTTCTTGCCATTTACGAGTTGTTGATACATGTATAAGAAATCAATGCCCCTTGCCTTTACTACTGTTTGTTTAACTAATCAGCATTATCACTCCAGGAGAAGCACCAACATCTGTCATTGTCATTCATGGGCAGTCAATATTAACAATGTTGTGTTTAATATTTAAAAATTCAGATGGTAAATAGCAAACAAAATAATGATTTATCTTATATGCACTGTTGACATGATATGAAATGTTTTACTCCCTCCTATGTAAAGCAGTCTTCACGAAAGTTTTGAAAACTCACCAGACATTTATCTAATTTTGTCGAAATTTACATGTAAATAATAGCAAAAAGTTGAAAAATTTTACCACACCAAAGCTAATTTTACCAGATTTTGTCTGGTGGTCTGGAGATTTTCCGATTGTCTGGTAAAGAAGTAAAAAGAAAATGGCGATCTGGGCAGCTAAAGAAAATTCGCATTGCATTATGTCCAATTACGTGTTGATAACTCCTTCAAGTCGTACTAAAATGGCAACTGTAATTTCTCTAATGTTTATAAAATGACTTCCAATATAAAACAAGTAATATATTTACAGACAATAAGATTATTTTGTCGTTTATAGTATGCTATCTGTTTTCTGGATGAAAAAAGATAGAAGTTTTACCACCTATGTAAAATTGGATTAAAATCAAATAACGAGCAAAGTTTTGCACACTCAATGGTATAAAATGTGTCCGAAAACCTTTCTGAACACAAACATGTGAATTTAGTTACCCAGAGGATATTATCTTTGTTGTTTTAACAAATTTTCTCGCCCTGGTCGTTTCTCAACCTGATCGATAGTAAGGAAAAAAATTTCGTGAGATCTTCACACTTGGCTGGGTAACTATGCATGACTTATAGACAGTTCATGAGAAAATTAATGAACTAAAACATAAATAAACACTAAAGTTGCTATAAACGAAAAATGGTCATATGTGCTTCAATATTGTGTAAATTATTTGATTGCAACTAATTGAATGTTTTCACAGGTCTATCGCCATCAAATGGCTTCTGATCGGGGTAATGGTTTCACATTAAAAAGACCATAAATGAAATGTTTAATGATTCAAATGGTTTGTATACTGCGTTTTTTACTTAACTGAACTACCTTTGTTTGAAAATCGCTGCTAATTTCTCTTCTTTACAAGCTTAAAAGTTTCAAGTGAACCAACGTTGAGAACAATATGCATGCAGACATCCGCTTTATCGGGGATGCCTGTTGGGAAATGTTATCTATGTGAGAGAGCTATATAGCTTTCAACTGGAGTTTCCAGTCTCTGTGTATATAGGTCTCTGATTGTACAGTATCCATTCTCGGAGATGGAAGTGAAGTAAAATAACATTAGAACATTTCACGTGCTTTTACATGTACTTCATGAAAAACATCTTTATGATGTCAAAATGCATTGTGACATCAAGAAAGCCTGCCAGTGCTCATTAGATACCTCACTTATTCTCTCACATGCCAAGATGTATAGAGTTTGCCCATGTGATGTCACACTACTAGCATTAACGGCCATGTTGGAGTACAACTCTCAGGAATTTTCCATTACTACCATGTAAACTTCATTAAAGTTTTGAGAAATTTACGCATTATCAGAGCAGATTTTGTGACTTCAATATCTATTAATCAGTAAATATATCAATCAGTTGAATATTTTCAATAAAACATTTAGATATAAAATGTGATTATATTACAAAATTTAGTTAAATCAAGCAGTTTTGCATTCTCGAAGTCAGACTGGTCACATGACTCAGTTTGCATCATATTTGTTGGGGGATATTTTTGGGGTTTATCATAGCTTTCTACGAAGGATCCTGTATTTTGAAATCTCATTTTTGCAAACTGCGGTCATATAAAATTCGAAAAAGGAAAGGGAGTCAATCATCGTAAGATTCCTCAATGAATTTCAGAAGTTTTACGACTCGTTTAGCTCTTGTTATCAAATGAGTTTATCCCCCAGGTCATCCTCGCAATGTTTCAGGGATGATCTTCATTTAGATCTTAAAGTGATGTCTTTGAGAATGGGCAGTGATGGATAAAGTCCAGTGTTGTACTCCAATGAGAGAGATAACTCTAACTAATTTCAGCAAAAATGGGTTGTATCATGTATGGGAACACTCTATGCGTAAACAAACCTCTCGTTACACTGTTATAACTGCAATCTGGATCCCTATTTCTTCTAATCCCAATCTTTATGGCAGCAGCCTGCATTGCAAAACACTTGAATATTGTGCTAGCAAATAAGGTACGGTAAAATTTCTTTGATATATACAATATTTTAGCCTATATAACCCTGGTCCCCTAAACTTCGGCACCCCTAAACTTTTGAACTTCACATTTTTAGAAGACTTTAGGATTTGAATAATTATTAAAATTGTTTCTACAAATATATTTTGAGAGATAATACCTAACATTTACCTTTAAAATCTTTAACTATGTTAAAAACATGAAGATAATTACCGAATGGTCAAATCGATCGCCTTCTTTTTAAAACAGGAAACGCAAGTACAACAAGTAGCTTACAAACATACAAAGTAAAGTGACAACGATAAAGAAAATTCCGGCTAAATTAGTATGCCTATTCTTAAATTTTTATAGAATTATAGAAATATAATATTATTCAATTATAACACCAGAATCAGAATAAAAATATTTATTCCTCATCACTAATCTACTATTATATACCAATATAACAGAACATATGCATGTAATTATGTTTCAATCTTGGTTCCAAGCCGGCGCGGCGGAGACAGGCTTGGTGTAGTAGTTAAGCGCTTCGGTTGCGGCGACGACTGTAATGAACATGTCCCTCTTCACTGAATAGTTTCTCAAGAACAAATAAAGTCCTAATAAAAATTCAAAACTTATTTGTTTGAATGCCAGAATAATATCATAAATTGATGAAAATGTTTACTTTATGAAGCTCCAAAATACAAAATGCAATAATTCCAGTTGTACAAAGTTGTTCTAATTAAAGATGATCCAAAAAGCTAACTCTCCCAAAAATGCTCTCATTTTTGTTGCATGTACAACATTATTTACATGTACGAACTCCGCCTTCATTACAAAAGTACAGCCAATCAGAACATAGATTACAAATTATGTGTGTTCAATATACTGAATTTAAATGATATCAATTCTTAATCAAGTAAATGACAAGCATAAGAACACCAAAAGAAATGAAAGTCTTTGAAGTCAGATAACTCAGAATAATACCCCTCCTATGCTTACTTTGGAAACCTGATAAATGACAGATTGAAATATGTACCATATGTGAACAGAAATAACTAATTTCATTTGGTAACATTCAAGGAATGCATTTCGCCTGATATTATATCCCAGTAAATGTAAAAATATTCCGAATCACAGGGTTGCGCCACTATGTTTAAGAGGTTGGTAACCTCCTGCTTCCATGTAGCGATATATAACTGAAATATTGTTGAAGGCGACGTAAAACACCAATCAACCAACCAACCAAATCCAAGCCAGTGTGGTCTTGTGGATGAGGTGCTCGGCTCCTGATCTAGAGGTCCCGGGTTCGATTCCCCCCATGGCACACAGATGTTCTGTCTTTCTGACGAGACAGTATAAAAACCGAGGTCCCGTGTCACGGTGGGCGTGGCACGTAAAAGTCCGTCACTGCTTCGGGAAATAACTATGGAGTGACGTAAAACAATAATCAATCAATCTTGGTTCCACATATGCCGTGCAGATAGGAAAGAGGGATGCAGACTACCCATTAACGGAGCAATGATTCGGTGACCAGACTTTAAAGTGTGCAAGCCAAGTACATTGACGGAAGTTAGGGCTAAGGCAACTTCAAAGGAAACTGTGACTCGATCAGTACTTTGCTGAGTTTCAGTGCATCATGGATAAGTACAACCTGCTAGACAAGCCTGCATTTATAATGTGGATGAAAAAGGCATCACCCAGAACAACCAAACCCTTTATGTAATTGCATCAGCAGGAACTAAGCCGCCACTCATTGCTATAGCTAGCGAGAAGTCATCTACCGTCACCGCATTGGTTGTGGAAATGCCCTAGGTTATCAAAACCCTCAAATTCCTCTTTGTGTTTCCAGGGGTTAAGAAGCGTCAGGGACTGATGAAAGGAGCTTCGCTTGGTGCAGATATTGTAATGAGCGAATCTAGATGATCCAACTATCAAATCTTCTAAAGCTACTTTCAGGACCATTTCCTGACGTATTGTACTGTGTCAGAGGTGGTGAAGACCAACACATTCTTCTGATGTATGATGGCCACAGATCCCATGATTCCCCATATCTGATTGACTTGGGTATAGAAAACAATGTCACAATCGTTGTATTGTTCATTTCATTCTATTGTGCTACAACCCATGGACGTGGGATACTTCGGACCGTTCATCAGAATATACTCCAATGAATGTCACAAGTACCAACGCGAGCACCTCGGTGATATGAATAAAAATTTTGTGTGTGAAATGGCTTGTAGAACATACACACTAGCTTTATGCCCATTTAATCTTCAGTCAGCATTCAAGAAGAGTGGTGTGTTTCCTCTAAACCCATCCGTCCTAAGTGAGAGTGACTCAACGCCTGGAGAATGCCTAAAGCAGAATAAAAAAAAAAAAAGAAAATACGGTGAACCCTGATGTTGCTGCTTCCACCAGTGATGTCCAGCAATCTTCTGCTCCAGACAAGTCGATGTGACCAAGTGGATAAAGTGCTCGGCATCAGACCGAGAGGTCCCGGGCTCCACTCTTGCCCTGGGCGCTCCGGCGTTCTGTCTTTTGGACTAGACAGTAAAAACTGAGGTCACGGTGGACGTGGCACGTGGGAGATCCCTCGCTGCTTCGGGTGGGTCCGTTGCAAAGGTTTAAATTTGTGTGCAATGCATCATACAGGCGCCGTCACCATCTACGTGAAATAATCGTGTAATGATGTAAAACAATATTCAGTCAATCAATCTGCTTCAGATAAATTCTTTGAAGAAATGATGAACCAACAAAGCACGAGAGCAGCCTCAAAAAAGAGAAATCTAAGCGCTGTCATCGTTAGATAGCAGTCTTTCCGAAAACTCACTAACCCGACGCCCGAGGTTACCAAAAAGTCCCTCGGGCTAGTAAAAGTTGTTTTTGAAATAGCCCGACTGGCTAGTAAAAATATCGACGCATTGCTGGTAGGACTGAAACGATTCATTGCAATTTCGATTCAGCTCGATATTTTCTTTTGATTCGGCGTTTGATATCACTGTCTTAATTAATTGTGGTTCGATTCAACTGTAAGAACGCCTTGTGAGACTTTCGTTTGTGTTGCGTCGGTCTTCGAGAAGAGCCGGAAGAACTACAGCACTGTACCTCTTTGATTTTGTGAAATGGGGTTAGTGTGACTTTGAGGGATGCAGACACTGGGCCCATTTGAAGTTCTGATGTGACGTTAGGATGCTCAGGTTACATGACAGATTCTATTGTCGTTGCCATGTACTCCCTCACAGATAGTAATGACATAGTTATTTGCAAAGAAACATTTTCCCTTTTAGAAATTTAAAACATTTTTTCTTTATTGAATTTGTCTAGTTTTAGATTGTTTGTTGATACTGAAATACATGTATTTAACATAACTCAAAAATCCTTATAATCTATTTTTATTTCTTACTTCAAGATTTTGGTGAACTTTGGCTTCCATACAAAACAATTTCAATAGACCCTTTCTCTGTTACTGGATGATAACGTTTCCTACAAACATTTTGATACCATAATGTCATAATAATTGTCTCTGACGTCATTTTACGGGAACAATTATCATTTTGCCAACCAAAATGTTAGTCCTGCAGTAACGTCGAAAGGTTCTTATAAACCCTTTCACAATAACTGCGGGATTGACGTCTTGGGGAAGAAATGATCACTGTTCCCGCAAAATGACGTAAGAAACAATATTTGACGATGACGTCAAAATTTTACGAGAAAGGTAACCATTTTTCTCTTTACCCGTTATTCCCGCAATTAACATGAAAAGGTCAATTGTCCACGAAAACTGATGACGCCATACTGAAGTCAGAGCTACAGGAACGTACACAGAAATGGCAACTGACTGTTGATAAGAAAACATGCAACTGAAATTAATTTATGCATATGAAGGCAAGTGTTCAACATTGAGTCAAAATACATTGGATATTATTTGTTGGTACTCTAACCGTACGTACAGACAGACGAAATACGCATAACGCGAGGGTAAATTAATATTATAAAGTGTTCAAGACAATAAATCTAAATTCATAATTATACTGTGCTTATATTATAATAAATCATATACATTTTCTAATTTAATAGTGAAGCAAGTTTCACTAACAGACAATATATACTCAGTGACTTTAAAAACGCCTATCTAATATCATTATAGATTAATCAACAACTAGGGTAAATAAGTTGCATGAAACTTGATTAATTTCGAAAATTTGATTTATATTTGACAATATGATTGATACTATCATACGTTTCTTTTAACAAAAATGATTTTATTTCATCAGTTATGTATACCACGTCAAAAATTTCATGTGTTTTGTTTAGTAACGAGTGTGCCCCCATTTATTTTAACGCATGCACGCAATCTGGACCGCATGGATTGACATAAAGTTCGAACTTTTCTCATAAGAATATTATTCCACTCTTCTTGAAGAGCACGTACCAACTCATCCACAGTTCTTGGTTGACGGTGACGTTTACGTAAGCGTCTCCTTAATTCATCCCACATGTGCTCTATAGGATTGAGGTCGGGTGAACGTGCTGGGAAATCCATTACATTAATTCCCTGGATGTTTAGAAAGTTTAAGGTGACTCTATAGCCGTGTGCGGACGTCTTGTCGAAGTATATATAGTGAAATACAAATTTAGTAATGTATTTTTAAAAATCAATTCTCTGTAAGAATCTATTCAATATTAGTTGGCCACGGCATGTCATAGATTTTTCAATTTTCTCTATAATTGGTAAAAGTAATGCACAAAATGTGAAAATAAGAATTATTTGGGTGGGGGTGGGGGTGTGGGGTGGCCATAGTAGATCTTGGTTGCCATTGTAACAATGTTAGTCTTTTTGGAACTCTTTCGAGACTGCCAAATAAGCCATTTTTGGCCATCTTGTTGCCATGAAAACCTCTTTGTAACCCCAGTTCTAAAAAGACATTGAACGTTATCTGATAGTTTCATATTGAGTTAACATAAATCAAAAATAAAATATAGTGAATTTAAGGTAATTTTTCTTCGCTTTTGACCGTTTTTATATTTAAATATATATTATTGTAAAGTACTAAAGAACATTTCTTGTGCAAACAAAATAAATATTCACATTTAAATTAAATTAAATATCTGTGGAGACATCAACAGCTTTTTGCTATATATAAAATTGCTATGTGAATACTCACATATTACATATATTCAGATCACTTTATATCTATATTCAGTATGACTAAAGCCGTTGAATGTTTATGCAGGGACATGGATGGTGTTACTACTTTGCCTCAAAAACCTAGAATTGTCGAGCTATTGACTTCAAGGTCAAGGTCATGTCTTGTTTTAGACTAAAATTTCGCTGAAAATGGGGATTTTTACATCTTTTATAAAAAAAATCTAAAATTCCTTAGTATTTCAAGAATCTTGAACCACCTCTGATTTCCTATCAGTACAAAAAACCTAATAGACATCTTATATTTAATTATAATGCAGTCACATCTAATCTAAATTCTCTTGACTCTATTCCATCGTCCTGTTCATGCAATAATTCTAAATTCATTTATCAGCCTGCGGGCCATATTATTACAGGTGATCTTAATTGTATTTCAGATAAATATTTGCGTTCACTTTTTATTAAAGGGCCAAAGTATAGATTACCTTCCAGGATAGATTTTACCAAATGCCCGGATATTGTTTAAAGAAGCATTAAACACTTATTGCAAACGATGGTGTAAAAAAGAAGGTGTAAAAATACATGCCTTGAATGACTGGAAAAGTGAAATCAGTATTTAAAGACCATGTTATCAAGTATTGTAATGCTGTCTTTAACAATTGTAACGTCAAGTACTTTTGGTCTATCAAAAATTCTAACGAAGTCATTGAAAAATTCCGTTTGAGAAATTTTGAGGCTAATAACGTTTCTACATTTGATTTTTCGACACTATATACCCCTTTACCTCATGACTTCATCAAAGCCAAATTGCTGTCTCTTATACGCTGGTGTTTCAACAGAGAGTAAAAAATACCTTTGTACTTCAGTTACATCTGGATTTTTCTCTAACAAACAATATGATAATTATAAATACTTGACTTGAACTGACTTGTGTAATGCCATCACATTTTTGATGGATAATATTTATGTACAATTTAATGGCAAGACTTATCAACAGATTATTGGGATTCCTATGGGCACTAACTGCGATCCCCTTATAACAGATTTATTTTTATACTATTATGAGAGAGACTTTATGCATTCTATTCAAACTGTTAAACGTTTCGACCTTATTGGTAAGTTCAATGACACCTCTAGATATCTTGATGATATTTTAGTTATCGATAACCCTGAGTTTGAAAACTATATATCTGAAATTTATCCATCTGAACTTCAATTAAACAAAGCCAATACTTCCGACCTGGAAACACCTTTTTTGGACTTAAATATTAAAATTATTAACAACAATATTTATACCAATATATATGATAAACGTGATGACCTTGGATTTCCTATTGTAAATTTCCCTTATCTAAATGGTTATGTCCCCAGACTCCCATCATATGGTATTTATATTAGTCAATTGGTTCGGTTTGCTAGAGCCTGCACTAACGTTTTGGATTTTCACGAAAAAATTCTCAGATTACTTTTAAACTTCTTATTCAGGGTTAAAGGTATCATAATCTTCAAAAAGCTTTTGGTAAATTTTGTAGATTTTATTCAGACATTTTATCTCAATTCGGAAATGTTACTTTTCAACAATATGTATCCAGAGGAATTTCCCATCCAAATTTTTACGGTGATCTAGTGTACAAACTAAGGAGGGTCAAAGGTTCCGATAATTTCATATCGGCTGGTTCTAAAATTATTAAACGCCTTCGACATCGACAGTATGACCCCGAGATCATCGATAAGACCATAGGTCTTGTATTGGGTCCCTTTACAACTCAATGCAGACTTTTACTTGACCGTTGCACACTGACTAAAAGGTTAGTGGGGACTCTATCACAGGCCTTGTCTAAACCTTTTCAGAAGAGACAAGGCCCTGATCCACGTCCAGTCTGACTGTTAGTTGGGACTCCTATTGATCAAGGACCTGAGCTCGCTTACAGACGGGCAGAGCACGGTTTACTTAATTTGATGTCTCCTGACATATTTTTGATAGCAACTTATTATTCTATAATTTTTTCGTGTGTAATAAATTTTTCTGACCTCTCTCCTTGAGAAAGCTTTTGATCTTTGTTCTCTATATGGAGGATTATTTATAAATTTTTAAATGTGTATCCTTTGATTGTGCTGCTTTTGCGGTGAGTGGGAAGGTAAATAGGTTAACCACACCAATTGAGTGACGTTTGTTACTTCAATTGACCGTCCTAAGTCGGTATCGTAACCGCAGCACAATCGAAAATTTTTGACAGATATGTCGTTCCGTGTATATTCTGCTGTTGTCATTTTTTGTATGCAGGTCCTTGGTGACTTGTGTCATACAGCTTTATCAGATGTCTTCTGTTTTCCCTTTGTTATTTAAAATATTTGGTTAGAAATATTTCTTATAAAAGTTGAAGCTGATGAGAAGGAAAATACATTGCGTTTTGTGATTATTTTCTAATATGAAATGGGGGTCCTAGATTTAAAACAATCGAGTTTTTGCCTTTGTTTATAAATAATAATAAAAATTTGGAATTTTAAAGAAACGTGAAGTCTTTGCAATTCATCCAAACGATTTAAACGTGTATTCGATTCTTAATTGCATGTGATTGATATACTCCAGTATTATTTGATTTCTTGAAAATTTCATCTCTTATACATGAACAATCACAAAACTACTCAAAATCCGTCGATTATGTTTTGGTGACCTTGAAAATTTGAAATAATGACCTTGAAAATTTTTTTAGACCCTTATGTCGTTGATTTGTGTCTAGTAAATGTTTTTATGAAGTTGTGCATCAATAAAATGTAAAGATCAATAAAGACTGTCCACTCATCCTATTAAGTAAGACTTTATGACAAGATGTCGCCATGGTAACCATATTAAATGCTATATTGTAATAAAATATGAGTTTCTCCATTTAAAGTAGTAGACTCGACATATCCGAAATATTACTATCGATCAATTTCACTGAAAATCGCACAGTAGTTAACCTTTATATAGATGCACAGTAAGACGTTTTGAATGAATTCATCCAAGGGGATTTTTTTGACAACAGCACAATATGAGGCATTCAAAACCACACCCCTTCTTCTTATCAGTTTAAAGAAA
>CM068582.1:9577500-9592500 GCA_035048485.1 Pteria penguin
TCAGTCCTGTATAACGCCGAGGGAATTCTTTGTCACTTTAAACAACTTATATATTCTTTATCCATTAAATATGAATTTATGTTTTAACGTTTTGTTATCTGTGACTGTGTTGTTGTTAAAGGAAAAGGGTACACGTTATGTTATAGCCCTTCCCTATTCCAATCCTATTCTAAATCATGAAATAAGATGTGCATTAACAGTGTTTAAGAATAAAAATAGACTATATTTGATTCTTATAGATGAAATTTTAACAACACATTTGATTTATTTTCAGTATTTCAAAACACTTTTAACAGTCTTTATATTACACTTGACAAGTCCAGCGATAATAAGAACTCAGATTAGAAATGGCTGTCAGCGCCGACTGATTGTACATATAGTCCGTTATGACAACTGCCAAATAAAAAGAATGATGTCCTTTGCTTGTAAAGGTTACTGCCAATCAAACGTCTATGCTTCCCGGTTCATTGACAACGAAGTCGAAAGCTACTGTCAGTGCTGTCAGGAAGAAGGAAAAATAACAAGGCGCATGCGCTTATTTTGTCCCTCCACTCATCATGGTATTCCATTCAGAAGTATTGTCATTCCTGTGATGATGCCGGACAAGTTGCAGATGTCGACCATGCTCTTTCCTACCGGATGAAATTATTCCGTCAGAACAAAACTTTATGCGTCCCAGAGAATTTCATCATCACGCAAAAAGGATGAATACTTTGAAAAATTCAGCAAACGTTTTCAATGGGTACCTACCAAATCAATTTAACACTTTTGATGTAATTGATAAATCAAGGTTAAGTGAGTACACACTCCTTGCTAACAATTCAGTTCCATTTGGCGTTGACAGTTATTAAACAATACTGAAGATGAATATTTCTGTGGGTGTTTAGTGTAAATGAATAACTATTTGTACGATCGATGAAAGGGAGTACTCAAATTCTACATAAAGAACAGTTTCTGTGACTATCAACCGATGTCACTCCTATATATCATCAAACAGGAGACATTTACATCTTCTGTAATTTAGTTTCACCTGTAGTGTCTATAAATGTCCAACTTAGTATGATATTACGAATGCCGTAAGGAAAAATCATCGGTTAAAACTTCTCATACTTTAACTGTTATATTCATCAATATTTCTGACCTTAAATTAGAAACAAGTACTTTGATTTCTTTTAAAATTATGCAAGGTATGGAAATAATATTGGATTATGTAATTTCATTTCAAAAATGCAACATAAAATCAAACTTAAGTAAAAAGATTTTGTAAAATTATTTATTGGGTTTAGATCTACTTCCTTTCTTTCTTTTTTAGGGGGGGGGTTGTTATAGTATACGAAAAAGAAAAATCGCTGATAAGGTAACGGCGTCAATATCGATATGAGGCAGCCATGTTGTTTTCCGCACATTGGCCCAGCAGATGGTAATATACGTTCACAGAAGGTGGGCAAATATCAACCATATGCTTTGCATAAAGTTCCATGTAGTATAAAATCTATGATGTAAATATATCAAAATGAAATAACTAATTCTTCACTTTTTCAAACTTCTGGACATAATTATGTCGTGATCTGCAATAAAACAAGAGGCTGATATGGAATTATATTGCTCACGAGGATGAGCTGATTTTCATATGATACCTGTAGAGGATAGCTGATTTTATTATTATACCTGTAGAGGATACCAAGAACTTCATTCCCAACAGATATATTTAAACTTCATCATTTTTTTTCATCATTCTGTTTTCACAGATGCAGTGCTTCATTCATCAGGACTGAAATGAAGCACCGTAAAGCTTTTACCCTGATATAAATTTGAGAATTTTCAAATAAATGTTTATTTGTTATGAATCTTGTTTTAAGCCATACCAAGATTATATAACTTACATGTTAAAGACATCGCTCTGATACATGGGATATAAATTTAGACAAATTGACACATTCAAAGCAGTGAGAATTCTTTTATGTGCCACGCCTACAATGACGCGTGATCTGAGTTTTACCTGTTTCATTAGGCGAGCCAGCGTCGGCCCTTATGTCGCGATCCAAGCACACAGTTGAGTCAACTACGCCGGACGTTTCCAATAAAACTAAGTAAAGTATTTGTAGTGTAGTGTGGTGGATACACGTATACATTTCTAAGCAATTTTCTTATTACTAATATCTGTTATCGTCAAACAACAAATATAATTTTGCATTTTATACTATTTTAACAATTTGAAAAGACACGATGTCTAGACATATATGTATATGGCATTCGCGGCAGGTGTAGCTAACTAAACAGGAGACGCTCACTCCTTCCCGGGACCTTCTCTCACCTCTAAATGTCAGAAGTCCGTGAATGTCCACCGTAGTACATTGTTAATAATGCTATAGTCATATGAAACCAGTTACTTTCGTATTTTATATATAATACATGTATATTGAACTTGACTCAGAATTACAGCAGCAAGTGTGCCAGGTGTTCAAGTTTTACTTTTTTCTACCATATTTTACTCATGTCTGGTTCTTCCAAGGCCTGTTACTAACCGTTGGTAACCTTTTTTTCCTGATATGATGTCGCCACGGACATGTAGGAAATGAAAAGAATAAGCACATGAAAAACATTATGAAAACATTGGATAGAAATGCTGTTGTTGTACCGACTTTAGAACAGTCAATTGAAGTGACAATCATTATTTGAATTCCTGGTTAACCAGTCTATAGGCTCAACATCACACTGACAGGAACAGCAAAATGAAAATAAGTAAAAAAAAAACAACCCCCCCCCCCCCCCCCTACCCCCCCCCCCCCCCACCGCAAAAAAAAAAAAAAAAGAACTGAAAAAAAAAACACTAAACAAGACTAAACAAGACATTACGAGACATTACAAAAATATACCCGAGACTTATTGCACAACATTTGTCTGTCAATCGACTGTTGTTCAGTCAATCAATTCGTCCGTAAGTCCGTCGATCCATCCATCAGTCAGCCCGCCTATCTACCTATCTGTCTGTCTGCCTATTTATCAATCTATCTATCTGTCTGTCTGTCTGTCTGTCTGTCTGTCTGTCTGTCTATCTATCTATCTATCTATCTATCTATCTATATATCTATCTATCTATCTATCTATCTATCTATCTATCTATCTATCTATCTATCTATCTAATTAGATACGGTGTATTTAGTGACGGTTTATGAAAGAGAACCATCTCGGAGTAGTTAAAGAATCTTTCCACATATTTGAGTCATATTCAGAACCCAGAAGAAATGTTAGAGTAAATTCCAGTGCACTACAGCTGCATGCGAAGGACTGTTCTTGCATTGCGAGAAATTGTGTTTCACGGGTACGTCTTTCCATTTCTCCCAACAGTAATTCAAAGCCAGACCGCAACGGCAGAATTATACAAAATGAAAATGTTCGTAAACGGAAAAACGTTAACGTTTATAAGCTATTTATTATAATTGCTACGAAATAAACTCTGACCAATCAGCAGCCAAAAGCTGTAAGTGGAGAAAGGTGAAGGACTCATGAAAATGCTATATTAAGTTGCGTATTCTTTGATTCTGACATAACAAGCTTCTATATTTTCATATATACAGGAATATACGGGAATGAGAAACGTGAGTATTGCTAATAACAAAACGATACTAATCTATAATCTATAAAGGTATTTGTTACTTAGTTTCTGTGTTTTTTTAACTTTTATATGGTTTGGCGAAAATAGTTTTAAAGTTTTGTGTACTATTAAGTTTTCAAGGAAATAAACATATCTATGTATTTTATATAACGTTAAGTATGAAAAAAAGTATTCAGATGGCATTACATTTTGGCGTGTTTATTTTTTTTTTCTTTCTGTTCTTCGTTTTATACACTGCTTATCTACTGCATAAATAATTCACAAACATACCGCCATCTGTGGGTTTATTGTAATGTAATTTTAGGGAGAGGGCACGAATTCTGTTGTAATATTCTATGCTCGATCCCATTTCAAGTCATAAAATAAAGTAGGTTTAATATAAAATAACGCCAAATGACCCTAAACTTTAGCAGTAAATCTGTGTACTATATCTGCTTCTAAAAATGGTGACAATAAATATACTTTGTATTTATTTGCAGTTCTTCCGAACACTTTTATCAGTCTTTATATTATACTGTGCAAGTCTGGCAATGCTTAAGACTCAGAGTAGAAATGGTTGTCAGCGCCGATTGATTGCCCATGTGGTTCGTTATGACAACTGCCGAATTAGAAGAATGTTTACGTTTGCTTGTAAAGGTCACTGCCAGTCAAACGTCTATGTTTCTCGGTCCGTTGACAACGAAGTCGAAAGCTACTGTCAGTGCTGTCAAGAAGAAAGAAAAATAACAAGGCGCATGCGTTTACTTTGTCCTTCCACTCATCATGGTATTCCGCTTAGACGTATTGTCATTCCTGTGATGATGCCGACAAGTTGCAGATGTCGACCATGCTCTGTCTTACCGGATGAAATTATTCCGTCAGAACAATTCTTAATACGTACCGGAGAATTTCCCCATCATGCAAAAAGGATGAATACTTTTAACACTGAAGCAAACTTATCCAATTCTCATCCAGTAACTCGAATTAGTACATAGTTTAGGTTTGGTTTACGTGACTACACGCTCTTCTAGAAATTCAAGTAATTAAACCATATTGAAGATGAATATTTCATTCTGGTTTTAGTGTATAGGAATAACTGACTGTACGATCGATGAAAGGAGCACTAAAATTCTACAATAATAAACAGTTCCGGTAACTATACACCGATGTTTATTCAGTACTTAAGACAGAAAAAATCATCCTATCACCAAACAGTAGACGCTCGGTATTTTGAGTGTCACAGGGAAAAAGCAGCAGTTTTAGAATACGTGTCATACTTAGCACTGTTGTATCATGATTTCTGATCTCTGAAAATCGAGTACGTGTATTTTTTCATTTATAATTACACAAAGAGAGGGTGTGAGGGCCTTCATTCAAAAACTGGCGTGTGGCAAGATATGCCTCCGATGTAACCACCGAAAATTTATAGTATACGTACATGTATACAGTTTGTCTTTCCTGACACACATGAATTAAATTGGATCCTTACGCCAGTATTCACAATCTACTATCCCAAACTATATTTTGAAAATATTACATTCTATTCCTATAATTCAATTGATATAATTTATATAAAATCAAGATATGCAGTTCTTAAAGGCATTTTTATATAGAGTTAATATATGGGGATGTTAAAATCAATTGAGAATATTTTGACATTTAGCACCATGATTAATGCTAATAGCTCTACGTCGTCAACAGCTCAGCCAAGTAGGTTATTGACGTAAAACGCCATATGACCATGAATATTTCAATTGAAATAAAATTTTATTGTACCACTCTTTGGTGGCTTCTGTCTTACAGCTATGTCAGACGTCTTTCACTTCCCCTTCTACAGTAATCTGCTTTCTCAAAGCAAGGGCATGATGGAGTAATTTCCGTTGACCATTTTAAGTTGGAACTGGCTGTGAGGAGATGGTTTTTTTTTCGATATATGTAGAGTTATTTGCTGAGGGGATGATTGTTACGACATATTTGCCATTATTACATCATTAGAAGATGTCACGTGCTTTGACATGTACCTCGTGAAAAACTCGTCAAAATGCATTGTGATGTCAAGAAAGCCTGCCGGTGCTCATTAGATACCTCACTTATTCTCGCACATGCCTAGATGTATAGAGTTTGCCCATGTGATGTCACACTAGTAGCATTAACGGCCATATTGGAGTACCACTCTCGGGAATTTTCCATAACTACCATGTACACTTCATTAAAGTTTTGAGAAATTTACGCATTATCAGAGCAGATTTTGTGACTTCAATCTCTATTAATCAGTAAATATGTCAATCAGTTGAATATTTTCAATAAAACATTTAGATATAAAATGTGATTATATTACAAAATTAAGTTAAATCAAGCAGTTTTGCATTCTCGAAGTCGGACTGGTCACATGACGCAGTTTGCATCATATTTGTTGGGGGATATTTTTGGGGTTTATCATAGCTTTCTACAAAGAATCCGATATTTTGAAATCTCATTTTTGCAAACTGCCGTTATATAAAATTCGGAAAAGGAAAGGGAGTCAATCGTCGTGAGATTCCTCAATGAATTTCAGAAGTTTTACGACTGGTTTAGCTCTTGTTATTAAAACATAATTTAGCAAAGTTGCATGACGGTCTATGATAAACACCGAGTTTATCCCCCAGGTCATCCTCGCAATGTTTCAGGGATGATCTTCATTTAGATCTTAGTGTGATGTCACGCCGACTCCGAGAATGGGCAGTGATGGATAAAGTCCGAGGGTTGTACTCCAATGAGAGGGATTGGGTTGTATGAGAACACTCTATACGTAAACAAACCTATTATTACACTGTTATAACTGCAATCTGGATCCCTATTTCTTCTAATCCCAATCTCTTTGGCAACGGCCTGCATTGCAAAACACTTGAATATTGTGCTAGCAAATAAGGTACGGTAAAATTTCTTTGATATATACAATATTTTAGCCTATATTAGCCGCAAGTAGTTGCCCTATATGAATGATAGGGCCACAATTCCTTATGTTGCGTAAACTTGCATTTTTGATACACGGAATGACTGGCACGGCAAGTTATTTATGAAGAAGAAAACTAAATTGAAATGACCAGAAATGCGGTAACTAGCCAATAAATAAAATGTTAACAGAGAAATGACATAAAATTAACAATGACCACGTGTTATTTTTAAGCTCCGCCTCTTTTTGTGAGGTATCTTTTAACGAGATCTAGCGAGACCGAATAGATGACACAGAAACCAGCAAATTTGAAACAGGTTGGGGAAAAAATGTGTGTAAAACCTTCAGACGACAGATTGAGGGTAAGTTATTATTGCCGATCGCTTGCTTTATGTTTGTATATGTTAGATATTTGGATCCCAAAATGCATAGAATTGTGCCGGCCATTCTGTGTATCAAAAATGCAAGTTATGTACCAAAAACATGTAGCATATGTGAACAAAAGTAACCAATTTCATTTGGTAACATTCAAGGAATGCATTTCGCCTGATTTTATATCCCAGTAAATGTAAAAGTATTCCAAATCACAGGGTTGCGCCACTATGTTTAAGAGGTAAATTGGTTACTTCCTGCTTCCATGTAGCGATATATAACTGAAATATTGTTAAAAAAGCGACGTAAAACACCAATCAACCAACCAACAAAATCCAAGCCAGTGTGCTCGGCTCCTGATCTAGAGGTCCCGGGTTCGATTCCTCTATGGCACACCGATGTTCTGTCTTTCTGACGAGACAGTAAAAACCGGACCGTTCATCAGAATATACTCAAATAAATGTCACAAGTATCAACGCGAGCACCTCGGTGCTATGAATAAAAATTTTGTGTGTGAAATGGCTTGTAGAACATACACACTAGCTTTATGCCCATTTAATCTTCAGTCAGCATTCAAGAAGAGTGGTGTGTTTCTTCTAAACCCATCCGTCCTAATTGAGAGTGACTTAACGCCTGGAGAATACCTAATGCAGAATCAAATTGTAGTAGGGGAAAATACGGCGAACCCTGGTGTTGCTGCTTCCACCAGTGATATCCAGCAATCTTCTCCTCCAGACAAGTCGATGTGGCCAAGTGGATAAAGTGCTCGGCATCAGACCGAGAGGTCCCGGGTTCCACTCCTGCCCTGCGCGCACCGGCGTTCTGTCTTTTGGATCAGACAGTAAAAACTGAGGTCCCGTGTCACGGTGGACGTGGCACGCGGGAGATCCCTCGCTGCTTCGGGTGGGTCCGTTGCAAAGGTTTAAATTTGTGTGCAATGCATCAGACAGGCGCCGTCACCATCTACGTGAAATAATCGTGTAATGACGTAAAACAATATTCAGTCAATCAAGCTGCTTCAGATAAATTCTTTGAAGAAATGATGAACCAACAAGGCATGAAAGCAGCCTAAAAAAAAGGAGAGAAATCTAAGCTCTTTCAATCATCGGCGTATTGTCCTGGGGTGGATTTGCCCACTGTGACAACTTATCACATCTCTTGACGTGCTTACAGCTGTCGCAAACCTGTCACGTAGATGACGTTGCCTTATGAAAACGTCTTGACGTCTTGTCGTTACGCGTGGCTGACCACTTCTAGGACGATCCTTAACACTTCCTGTGGTCCGATACTTCCGTACAGTTCTCGTGATTGTAGACAAATGGACGTTGAAGCGTCCTGCGATGATACCTCGATATACGCCGGCGTCTACAAGGCCAAGAACAGCATACCTCTGTTGCTCAGACAGTCTCGGCATTTCACTCGTTAGTTTTAATGAAGCAAAGTTTGAAATCAGGATAGATAAAGGCACTAGGTACCAGTATACGTTATTTCTGAAGAAAATGACAATGTAGAGCACGTGGTCGAGTACTTTTTTTAAAGCGCACGGGTGAGCAGTATTACGTTATGGTTGAGTGATTTGTCTCGCCGATAGCATGAAAGTTACTGCAATCACACAATACCAAGCAGATATTCATTTCAGTAGAAGATCTTGCTTTAAGACTTTCTATAAGGTTTGGTGATATTTTGTGCAGTTGTTTTGAAGAAGTCCAAAATGTGTCAACTACTCAGAGCCAATGGCGGCCATCTTGGATTACGGATCGGCACGAAAAACACAAACATGGTAGAGGACCTCCAGTATTTACTTCCTATGAGGTTTGGTGAAATTCTGTGCAGCGCTTCTGGAAAAGAGGTCCAAAATGTGTCAACCATTCAGAGCCAATGGCGGCCATCTTGGATTACGGATCGGCACGAAAAACACAAACTTGGTAGAGGACCTCCAGTATTTACTTCCTATAAGGTTTGGTGAAATTCTGTGCAGCCGTTTTGGAGAAGAAGTTGAAAATGCGTCAACCATTCAGAACCAATGGCAGCCATCTTGGATTACGGATGGGCACGAAAAACACAAACTTGGTAGAGGACCTCGAGTACTCACTTCCTATGAAGTTTGGTGAAATTCTGTACAGCGGTTTTGGAGAAGAAGTCGAAAAAGCGTTAACCAATCAGAGCCAATGGCGGCCATCTTGGATTACGGATCAGCACGAAAAACACAAACTTGGTAGAGGACCTCAAATAGTTACTTCCTATGAGGTTTGGTGAAATTGTGTGCAGCGCTTCTGGAGAAGAAGTCCAAAATGTGTCAACTACTCAGAGCCAATGGCGGCCATCTTGGAATACGGATCGGCACGAAAAACACAAACTTGGTAAAGGACCGTGAGTACTTACTTCCTATGACGTTTGGTGAAATTCTGTGCAGCGCTTCTGGAGAAGAAGTCCAAAATTAGTCAACCAATCAGAGCCAATGGCGGCCATCTTGGATTACGGATCTGCACGAAAAACACAAACTTGGTAGAGGGCATTGCGTACTTACTTCCTATGAGGTTTGGTGGAATTCTGTGCAGCCGTTCTAAAGAAGAAGTCGAAAATGTGTCAACCAATCAGGGCCAATGGCAGCAACTTTGGATTACGGATGAGCACGAAAAAACACAAACTTGGTAGAGGACCTTGAGTACTTACTTCCTATGAAGATTGGTGAAATTCTGTTCAGCGGTTCTGGAAAAGAAGTCGAAAATGTAGAAAAGCTAACGACGGACGACAGACGGTGATTGATCACAATGGTTCACTTGAGCCTTCGGCTCAGGTGAGCTAAAAAAACCCGATACTTTTAAAGTTTTTAAAGTCTCCGAGTATATATAGTGAAGTACAAATTTAGTAATGTCTTTTTAAAAAATCAAGAATCAATTCAATATCAGTTGGCCACGGCATGTCATAGACTTTTCAATTTTCTCTATAATTGATAAAAGTAATGCACAAAATGTGAAAATAAGATTTTGGGGGGGGGGGGGGGTGGCCAAATTAGATTTTGGTTGCCATAGGTAACAAGTTTAGTCTTTTTGGAACTCTTCCGAGACTGACAAATAAGCCATTTTTGAACATCTTGTTGCCATGAAAACCCCTTTGTGACTCCAGTTCTAAAAAGACATTCAACGTTATCTGATAGTTTCATATCGAGTTAACATAAATAAAAAATGAGTATAAGATATAGTGAATTTAAGGTAATTTTTTCTTCACTTTTGACCGTTTTTATATTTAAATATATATTAATGTAAAGTACTAAAGAACATTTTTTTGTGCAAACAAAATAAATATTCACATTTAAATTAAATTAAATATCTGTGGAGACATCAACAGCTTTTTGCTATTGCAATGTGCTATGTGAATACTCACATATTACATATATTCAGATCAGTTTATATCTATATTCAGTATGACTAAAGCCGTTGAATGTTTATGCAGGGACATGGATGGTGTTACTACTTTGCCTCAAAAACCTAGAATTGTCGAGCTATTGACTTCAAGGTCAAGGTAATGTCTTGTTTTAGATTAAAATTTCGCTGAAAATGGGAAATTTTACATCTTTTATAAAAAAAAATCTAAAATTCCTTAGTATTTCGAGAATCTTGAACCACCTCTGATTTGCTATCAGTAAAAAAAAAACCTAATAGAAATCTTATATTTAATTATAATGCATTCACATCTAATTTAAATTCTCCTGATTCTATTCCATCGTCCTGTTCATGCAATGATTCTAATTTATCAGCCTGTGGGCCATATTATTACAGGTGATCTTATTTGTATTTCAGATAAATATTTACGTTCACTTTTTAATAAAGGGCCAAAGTATAGATTACCTTCCAGGATAGATTTTACCAAATGCCTGGGTATTGTTGAAGAAGCATTAAACACTTATTGTAAACGATGCTGTAAAACGAAGGTGTAAAAAAACATGCCTTGAATGACTGGAAAAGTGAAATCTTAAAAATTATCGATATTCGCATCGATAATTTTACAAGTAATCCCCATTTATTCAAACAAACACATTATATACCAGTCCAGTCTATTAAAAATAGATGGCTGATTTACACTTACTTATGTCTTCGTACCTGCTGACAAAGCAGCTAATAATATGATCATTGTTTGAAAAATATACTATATTTCAGTTCTTAAAACGGAATTGAACTCTACTTTTACGTTTGTTGAAACCCAATTGTTTAAAGACAAGATCCTATCTGACCACTGTAAAGCTATGTGTGACTTGAATTTAAGCATTGATAAAAATGATCTTCCAACAATGTATTGGCTTCCCAAACTACACAAAAATCCATATAAATCACGTTTTATATCAAATTCTAGCCATTGCCCTAAAATTGTGCTTTCTAAACATATTACCTCCGCTGTTACTGCAGTTAAAGACCATGTTATCAAGTATTGTAATGCTGTCTTTAACAATAGTAAAGTCAATTACTTTTTGTCTATCAAAAGTTCTAACGAAGTCATTGAAAAATTCCGTTTGAGAAATTTTGAGGCTAATAACGTTTCTACATTTGATTTTTCGACACTATATACCTCTTTACCTCATGACTTAATCAAAGCCAAATTGCTGTCTCTCATACGCTGGTGTTTCAACAGAGAGTAAATCATACCTCTGTACTTCAGTTACATCTGGATTTTTCTCTAACAAACAATATGATAATTATAAATACTGGACTTGTACTGACTTGTGTAATGCCATCACATTTTTGATGGATAATATTTATGTACAATTTAATGGCAAGACTTATCAACAGATTATTGGGATTCCTATGGGCACTAACTGCGATCCCCTTATAACAGATTTATTTTTATACTGTTATGAGAGAGACTTTATGCATTCTATTCAAACTGTTAAACGTTTCGACCTTATTGGTAAGTTCAATGACACCTCTAGATATCTTGATGATATTTTAGTTATCAACAGCCCTGAGTTTAAAAACTATATATCTGAAATTTATCCATCTGAATTTCAATTAAACAAAGCCAATACTTCCGACCAGGAAACACCTTTTTTGGACTTAAATATTAAAATTATTAACAACAATATTTATACCAATTTATATAACAAACGTGATGACCTTGGATTTCCTATTGTAAATTTCCCTTATCTAAATGGTTATGTCCCCAGATCCCATCATATGGTATTTATATTAGTCAATTGGTTCGGTTTGCTAGAGCCTGCACTAACGTTTTGGATTTTCACGAAAAAATTCTCAGATTACGTTTAAACTTCTTATTCAGGGTTAAAGATATCATACACTTCAAAAAACTTTTGGTAAATTTTATAGATCTTATTCAGACATTTTATCTAAATTCGGAAATGTAACTTTTCAACAATATGTATCCAGAGGAATTTGCCATCCAAATTTCTACGGTGATCTAGTGTACAAACTAAGGAGGGTCAAAGGTTCCGATAATTTCATATCGGCTGGTTCTAAAATTATTAAACGCCTTCGACATCGACAGTATGACCCCGAGATCATCGATAAGACCATAGGTCTTGTATTGGGTCTCTTTACAACCCAATGCAGGCTTTTACTTGAGCGTTGCACACTGACTAACAGGTTAGTAGGGACTCTATCACAGGTCTTGTCTAAACCTTTTCAGAGGAGACAAGGCCCTGATCCACGTCCACTCTGACTGTTAGTTGGAGCTCCTATTGATCAAGGATCTGAGCTCGCTTACAGACGGGCAGAGCACGGTTTACTTAATTTGATGTCTCCTGACATATTTTTGATAGCAACTTATTATTCTATAATTTTTTCGTGTGTAATAAATTTTAATGACCTCTCTCTTGAGAAAGCTTTTAATCCTTGTTCTCTATATGGAGGATTATTTATAAATTTTTAAATGTGTGTCCTTTGATTGTGCTGCTTTTGCGGTGAGTGAGAAGGTAAACCGGTTAACCACACCAATTGAGTGACGATTGTTACTTCAACTGACCGTCCTAAGTCGGTATCGTAACCGCCGCACAATCGAATATTTTTGTAATGTTGTTCCGTATTCTGCTGTTGTCATATTTTGTGTGCAGGTCCTTGGTGATTTGTGTCATACAGCTTTGTCAGATGTCTTCTGTTTTCCCTTTGTTATTTAAAATATTTGGTTAGAAATATTTCTTATAAAAGTTGAAGCTGATGAGAAAGAAAATAAATAACGTTTTGTGATTATTTTCTAATATGAAATGGGGGTCCTTGCCTTTCTTCATAAATAAGAATAAAAATTTTGAATTTTAAAGAAACGTGAAATTTTTGCAATTTATCCAAACGATTTAAACGTGTATTCGATTCTTACTTGCATGTGATTGATTTACTCCAATATTATTTGATGCCCTGAAGATTTCATCTCTTATACATGAACAATCACAAAAATACTTAAAATCCGTCGATTATGTTTTGGTGACCTTGAAATTTGAAATAATGACCTTGAAAATTTTTTAGACCCTTATGTCGTTGATTTGTGTCTAGTAAATGTTTTGATGAAGTTGTGCATCAATAAAATGTAAAGATCAATAAAGACTGTCCTCTCATCCTATTAAGTACGACTTTATGACAAGATGTCGCCATGGTAATCATATTAAATGCTATATTGTAATAAAATATGAGTTTCTCCATTTAAAGTAATAGATTCGACATATCCGAAATATTACTGTGGATCAATTTCATAGAAAATCGCACAGTGGTTAACCTTTATACAGATGCACACTAAGACGTTTTGAATGAATTCATCCAAGGGGATTTTTTTGACAACAGCACAATATGAGGCATTCAAAACCACACCCCTTTCTTCTTTATCAGTTTACAGAAACTTTAATCCAGACTTCCTATATTATAAATTATTCAAAGTTGAATAAATCCACCCGAACCCCAACCCACGTCTTTCTATCACAATGCTCAAATGTCCATATAATTAATTATGATATGATAATTACTTCATAAACAACAATCTGAAACATTTTTCTTTTCTGAAAACAAAAATGTAAATATATATACAAAGCCGGTGTGGCCTAGTGGATAAGGTGCTCGGCTCCCGATCGACAGATCCCGGATTCGGCTCGCGCCTTGGGCGCACCGATGTTCTTTCGGATGAGACAGTAAAAAACCGAGGTCCCTTGCCACAGTAGCCGTGGCACGTGAAAGATACCTCACTACTCGGGGTGGGTGTGTTGCAAAGCAAATGTCTGAATTTGTGTGCAATGCATCAGGCAGGTGCCGTCAAAATATACGTGAAATACAATGTAATCGTGTAGGGACGAAAAACAATTTTCAAACAATCAATCAATCAATCTATCTATCTATCTATCTATCTATCTATCTATCTATCTATCTATCTATCTATCTATCTATCTATCTATCTATCTATCTATCTATCTATCTATCTATCTATCTATCTATTTTTGTATCTATCTATCTATCTATCTATCTATCTATCTATCTATCTATCTATCTATCTATTTTTGTAGCTAGCTCTCTCTCTCTCTCTCTCTCTCTCTCTCTCTCTCTCTCTCTCTCTCTCTCTCTCTATATATATATATATATATATATATATATACATATATATATATATATATATATATATATATATATATATATATATATATATATATATATATATATATATATATATATATATATATATATATATATATATATATATATATATATATATATATATATATATATATATATATATATCGGAATAAATTGCAAGGCAAATTAATCATTTGATAGAAATCCCCCGGGACAGCAAATCAAAATGATCATGTCAGGATATTTTGATATGCATAATGCGTCATGCTCGATACACCAACAACGTTTATAAGCTGTATATGGTGATTGCCAGGAAACACACTATGACCAATCAGCAGCCAAATCTATTAGAGAAGAAAGGTAAGCTTTACTGAAAATCATATTTCAATTGCGCATCGGCTTTAATGCGGATATATGACGTTCAAATATCTTCCTACTCGTATATACAGGGATGGAAATCGTAAGTATTGTTTTAACAACAGTAAAAATGTTATAATTTATACATCAATTACTTACTTGGTTAGTTCTGTGTTTTAGGCTTTATG
>CM068582.1:9605000-9640000 GCA_035048485.1 Pteria penguin
TACTTAGCACTGTTGTAATCATCATGATTTCTGACCTTAAATGACAATCGAGTACCTTTTTTACCTTTACAAATACATATGGTATCGAAAAAGTACTGGCTACTGTTAATACTTATATCATTTCGAAACTGTTACATTTAATTAAAATAGAAAAATAAAAAAAAAAAAATGAAAAATAATTTGTTGTGTTTTACTTAAGTGTTTGACTAAAAATGCTGTGATAATGTACTCTGTATTTTGGAGGATTCATTGTTTGTGTGGCCAGTAAAACAGGATACGCTTGCTACCATTTATCCCTGGTCATATCTTTGAATTTCAGTGACACATGTATATTCACCGATTTGAATATATTTGCCCTATCCTTGATAAAAGGAAAAGCCTTATTGAAAATAGGGTCAAAAGGTCAAACATCACAATTGTGAAGAGATTCTCTGATTTGGAGAAACAGGAGAAATGTGACACCTCTTGCCTTTCAAGGATATTTTCATCCACAAACACTACATAACACTCAAAGGAAGTTATGTTTATCTCAAAATTTTATAGACCAATATAAACCAATAATCAATAAACAATAAAACAATATCAACTCCTTCATTTATATCAGAATTAAACCACTTCCCCTTTAATTTTCAAACCGTTGAACTAATTATGTCATGATCTGCAATGAAACAATGGGATTATATCGCGCACGTGCATGAACAGATTTTCAGAATGGACCTAAAGAGGATCTTGAGTACTTCATACCTATCAGATATATTTAAATTTCACCATGTTTTGATAATTCTGTTGAAAGAGATAAAACCAAAATAAAGCATCACAAACCTGTATCCCTAATAACGGTTTGATAATATTCAAATAATATTTGTTTGTTTGATATCAAATGTCTTCGGTACAAAAGAAAAAAGAGGAGTTACTGGCTCAGTTATGTGGCAGAAGTCACAATGGAGCTATACAATACATGAATATAAAAAATATACTAGCACATATAACACATTACAAAAAATATTTGATTGTAGTGCAATTACGATACCGACTTAGGACGGTCATTTAATTTGACAAAAGCCAAACAAATGGTGTGGTTAACCGGTTTACGGGCCCACCTTCCCACTCACCGTAACAGCAGAGCAATCAAAGGACGTACATTGAAAAATTTATAAATAATCCTCCATGTAAAGAACAAGGGTCAACAGGTATCGCATATTGAGAGGTCATAAAATATAAACCGTGCTCTGCCAGTCTGTAAGCGAGCTGAAACCCTAGATCTGTAGGAGTCCCGACTAAAAATCAGAGGGGACGAGGTTCAGGACCATGTCTCCTTTGAAAGAGGTTTGGACAAGGCCCCTCATATAGTCCACACCGCCCTGTTAGTCAACGTGCAACGTTCAAGTAAAAGTCTGCATAAGGCTGTAGAGGGGCTAAATGCAAGACCTATAGTCTTTTTGATGATCTCAATGTCATATTGTCTATTTAGGAGACGTTTGACTATTTTATTACATGATAAAATAACGTTATCGGAGCCTTTTACTTTCCTTAGTTTATATACGAGATCACCGTAAAAATTAGGATGGGAAATTCCATTAGATACATACTGTTGAAAAGAAATATTTCCAAATTTAGATAGAAGTTCTGAATAAGATCTGAAGAATTTGCCGAATGTTTTTTCGTAGCTTGTGATATCTGTAACCCTGAGTTAAAAGTTCAGTAGTAATTTGTAAATTTCGTTTATGAAAGTCCAAAACATCGGTGCAGCCTCTGACAAATCGAACTAATTGAGATATATAGATACCATATGATGAGAGTCGAGGGACATCGCCATCCAAGTAAGGAAAATTTACAATAGGAAATCCATAATCCTCACGTTTATCATAAATATTAGTATATATTAGGTGGTTGATAATTTTGATGTTCAAATCTAAGAAAGGTGTAGATTTATCTCAAGTATTAGCTTTATTCAATTTGAGCTCTGGTAGATATATTTCTGATATAAATTGCTCGAATTCAGGGTTGTCCATAAAATGGGATATGTTACTCCTTGTCCCATCTTTCAAACTAGAATCCCTATTGAAATTCAGATCAAAAGGTCAAAGTTGATTAGAGTTTGAAGAGATATTCTGCTTCGTTATAGTATTTGTTCTACAATTACAAAAGAGGGGGAAAGTTCATATATCTTCTCTCTCACGTATATTTTTGTCCACAAATGATACCTAACAGTCAGAGATATTTACGGTTATCTCTGACTTAAAGACCATACCGCTTGAATACTCAAAGTTTAATTATCTGACTAATAAAATCAATATCAACTTCATTTATACCAAAGTAAATCACTTACCTTTTAATTATTCAAACTTCTGAACATGACCAAGCTCATGTAGGTTCATAGTGCTCACACGAGTGCCACAAGCATGAGCAGACATACAGACGATACCTGTAGAGGATCTTAAGGACTTCATTATAATTTTTAAAAAATAATTCTGTTTAAACAGATGGAAAAATTTATTCATTGAAAATAACATAAAGCCCTCCAAACCCGAATCCTTCATATAAATTTTAGATTTTTTGTTTGATTCTTGTTTTACGTCACATCATGATTATAAAGCTATGGTGAAGTCATGTGCTTTGTTACAACACACGTAATCTTAGATATATGATCACATGTTTTTCTGATAAAACCAAATTAAACCTAACTACATGTTTTTTAATGCATATGTATCTAAGGATGATTTTATGTCAATTCTAATATCTATCTATCTATCTATCTATCTATTTATCTATTTATCTATCTATCTATCTATCTATCTATCTATCTATCTATCTATCTATCTATCTATCTATATATCTACCTATCTGTTCTTCTATTTAGTGACGGTGTATTTAGTGACGGTTTATGAAAGAGAACCATCTCGGAGTAGGTAAAGAATCTTTCCACATATTTGAGTCATATTCAGAACCCAGAAGAAATGTTAGAGTAAGTTCCAGTGCACTACAGCTGCATGTGAAGGACTGTTCTTGCAATGCGAGAAATTGTGTTTCACGGGTACGTCTTTCCATTTCTCCCAACAGTAATTCAAAGCCAGACCACAACGGCAGAATTATACAAAATGAAAATGTTCGTAAACGCAAAAACGTTACCGTTTATAAGCTATTTATTATAATTGCTACGAAATAAACTCTGACCAATCCGCAGCCAAAAGCTGTAAGTTTGGTTTGGCGAAAATAATTTTATAAGTTTTGTGTACTATTAAGTTTTCAAGGAAATAAACATATCTATGTATTTTATATAACGTTAAGTATGACAAAAAGTATTCAGATGGCAAAGTTTTATTGAGAAGTTTCAGTATACATATTGAAATGTACATAATTAATATATAATGTATGCTCGCATTACATTTTGGCGTGTATATTTTTTCTTTCTGTTCTCCGTTTTATACACTGTTTATCTACTACATAAATAATTCACAAACATACCGCCATCTGTGGGTATTTATTGTAATGTAATTTTAGGGAGAGGGCACGAATTCTGTTGTAATATTCTATGCTCGATCCCATTTCAAGTCATAAAATAAAATAGATTTAATATACAATAACGCCAAATGACCCTAAACTTTAGCAGTAAATCTGTATACTATATCTGCTTTTAAAAATGGTGACAATAAATATACTTTGTATTTATTTGCAGTTCTTCCGAACACTTTTATCAGTCTTTATATTATACTGTGCAAGTCTGGCAATGCTTAAGACTCAGAGTAGAAATGGTTGTCAGCGCCGATTGATTGCCCATGTGGTTCGTTATGACAACTACCGAATTAGAAGAATGTTTACATTTGCTTGTAAAGGTCACTGCCAGTCAAACGTCTATGTTTCCCGGTTCGTTGACAACGAAGTCGAAAGCTACTGTCAGTGCTGTCAAGAAGAAAGAAAAATAACAAGGCGCATGCGTTTACTTTGTCCCTCCACTCATCATGGTATTACGCTTAGACGTATTGTCATTCCTGTGATGATGCCGACAAGTTGCAGATGTCGACCATGCTCTGTCTTACCGGATGAAATTATTCCGTCAGAACAATTCTTAATACGTACCGGAGAATTTCCCCATCATGCAAAAAGGATGAATACTTTTAACACTGAAGCAAACTTATCCAATTCTCATCCAGTAACTCGAATTAGTACATAGTTTAGGTTTGGTTTACGTGAGTATACGCTCTTCTAGAAATTCAAGTAATTAAAACCATATTGAAGATGCATATTTCATTCTGGTTTTAGTGTATAGGAATAACTGGACTGTACGATCGATGAAAGGAGCACTAAAATTCGACAGAAATAAAACAGTTCCGGTAACTATACACCGATGTTTATTCAGTACTTAAGACAGAAAAAATCATCCTATCAGCAAACAGTAGACGCTCGGTATTTTGAGTGTCACAGGGAAAAAGCAGCAGTTTTAGAATACGTGTTATACTTAGCACTGTTGTATCATGATTTCTGATCTCTGAAAATCGAGTACGTGTATTTTTTCATTTATAATTACACAAAGAGAGGGTGTGAGGGTCTTCATTCAAAAAATGACGTGTGACTAGTTATGCCTCCGCTGTAACCACCGAAAATTTATAGTATACGTACATGTATACAGTTTGTCTTTCCTGACACACATGAATTAAATTGGATCCTTACGCCAGTATTCACAATCTACTATCCCAAACTATATTTTGAAAATATTACATTCTTATCCTATAATTCAATTCATATAATTTATATAAAATCAAAATATGAAGTTCTTAAAGGTTTTTTTATATAGAGTTAATATATGGGGATGTTAAAATCAATGTAGAATATTTTGATATTTAGAACCATGATAAATGTTAATAGCACTACGTCGTCAACAGCTCAGCCAAGTAGGTTACTGACGTAAAACGCCATATGACCATGAATATTTCAATTGAAATAAAATTTTATTGTACCACTCTTTGGTGGCCTCTGTCTTACAGCTATGTCAGATGTCTTTCACTTCCGCTTCTACAGTAATCTGCTTTCTCAAAGCAAGGGCATGATGGAATAATTTCCGTTGACCATTTTAAGTTGAAACTGACTGTGAGGAGATGTTTTTTTTCGATATGTGTAGAGTTATTTGCTTAGGGAATGATTGTTATGACATATTTGCCATTATTACATCATTAGAAGATGTCACGTGCTTTTACATGTACTTCGTGAAAAACACGTCAAAATGCATTGTGATGTCAAGAAAGCCTGCCGGTGCTCATTAGATACCTCACTTATTCTCGCACATGCCTAGATGTATAGAGTTTGCCCATGTGGTGTCAAACTAGTAGCATTAACGGCCATATTGGAGTACCACTCTCGGGAATTTTCCATTACTACCATGTACACTTCATTAAAGTTTTGAGAAATTTACGCATTATCAGAGCAGATTTTGTGACTTCAATCTCTATTAATCAGTAAACATATCAATCAGTTGAATATTTTCAATAAAACATTTAGATATAAAATGTGATTATATTACAAAAATAAGTTAAATTAAGCAGTTTTGCATTCTCGAAGTCGGACTGGTCACATGACGCAGTTTGCATCATATTTGTTGGGGGATATTTTTGGGGTTTATCATAGCTTTCTACGAAGAATCCGATATTTTGAAATCTCATTTTTGCAAACTGCGGTTATATAAAATTCGTAAAAGGAAAGCGAGTCAATCGTCGTGAGATTCGTCAATGAATTTCAGAAGATTTACGACTCGTTTAGCTCTTGTTATTAAAACATAATTTAGCAAAGTTGCATGACGATCTATGATAAACACCGAGTTTATCCCCCAGGTCATCCTCGCAATGTTTCAGGGATGATCTTCATTTAGATCTTAGTGTGATGTCACGCCGACTCCGAGAATGGGCAGTGATGGATAAAGTCCCAATGAGAGGGATTGGGTTGTATGAGAACACTCTATACGTAAACAAACCTATTATTACACTGTTATAACTGCAATCTGGATCCCTATTTCTTCTAATCCCAATCTTTATGGCAGCAGCCTGCATTGCAAAACACTTGAATATTGTGCTAGCAAATAAGGTACGGTAAAATTTCTTTGATATATACAATATTTTAGCCTATATAACCCTGGTCCCCTAAACTTCGGCACCCCTAAACTTTTGAACTTCACATTTTTAGAAGACTTTAGGATTTGAATAATTATTAAAATTGTTTCTACAAATATATTTTGAGAGATAATACCTAACATTTACCTTTAAATCTTTAACTATGTTAAAAACATGAAGATAATTACCGAATGGTCAAATCGATCGCCTTCTTTTTAAAACAGGAAACGCAAGTACACAAGTAGCTTACAAACATACAAAGTAAAGTGACAACGATAAAGAAAATTCCGGCTAAATTAGTATGCCTATTCTTAAATTTTTATAGAATTATAGAAATATAATATTATTCAATTATAACACCAGAATCAGAATAAAAATATTTATTCCTCATCACTAATCTACTATTATATACCAATATAACAGAACATATGCATGTAATTATGTTTCAATCTTGGTTCCAAGCCGGCGCGGCGGAGACAGGCTTGGTGTAGTAGTTAAGCGCTTCGGTTGCGGCGAATACTGTAATGAACATGTCCCTCTTCACTGAATAGTTTCTCAAGAACAAATAAAGTCCTAATAAAAATTCAAAACTTATTTGTTTGAATGCCAGAATAATATCATAAATTGATGAAAATGTTTACTATATGAAGCTCCAAAATACAAAATGCAATAATTCCAGTTGTACAAAGTTGTTCTAATTAAAGATGATCCAAAAAGCTAACTCTCCCAAAAATGCTCTCATTTTTGTTGCATGTACAACATTATTTACATGTACGAACTCCGCCTTCATTACAAAAGTACAGCCAATCAGAACATAGATTACAAATTATGTGTGTTCAATATACTGAATTTAAATGATATCAATTCTTAATCAAGTAAATGACAAGCATAAGAACACCAAAAGAAATGAAAGTCTTTGAAGTCAGATAACTCAGAATAATACCCCTCCTATGCTTACTTTGGAAACCTGATAAATGACAGATTGAAATATGTACCATATGTGAACAGAAATAACTAATTTCATTTGGTAACATTCAAGGAATGCATTTCGCCTGATATTATATCCCAGTAAATGTAAAAATATTCCGAATCACAGGGTTGCGCCACTATGTTTAAGAGGTTGGTAACCTCCTGCTTCCATGTAGCGATATATAACTGAAATATTGTTGAAGGCGACGTAAAACACCAATCAACCAACCAACCAAATCCAAGCCAGTGTGGTCTTGTGGATGAGGTGCTCGGCTCCTGATCTAGAGGTCCCGGGTTCGATTCCCCCCCATGGCACACAGATGTTCTGTCTTTCTGACGAGACAGTATAAAAACCGAGGTCCCGTGTCACGGTGGGCGTGGCACGTAAAAGTCCGTCACTGCTTCGGGAAATAACTATGGAGTGACGTAAAACAATAATCAATCAATCTTGGTTCCACATATGCCGTGCAGATAGGAAAGAGGGATGCAGACTACCCATTAACGGAGCAATGATTCGGTGACCAGACTTTAAAGTGTGCAAGCCAAGTACATTGACGGAAGTTAGGGCTAAGGCAACTTCAAAGGAAACTGTGACTCGATCAGTACTTTGCTGAGTTTCAGTGCATCATGGATAAGTACAACCTGCTAGACAAGCCTGCATTTATAATGTGGATGAAAAAGGCATCACCCAGAACAACCAAACCCTTTATGTAATTGCATCAGCAGGAACTAAGCCGCCACTCATTGCTATAGCTAGCGAGAAGTCATCTACCGTCACCGCATTGGTTGTGGAAATGCCCTAGGTTATCAAAACCCTCAAATTCCTCTTTGTGTTTCCAGGGGTTAAGAAGCGTCAGGGACTGATGAAAGGAGCTTCGCTTGGTGCAGATATTGTAATGAGCGAATCTAGATGATCCAACTATCAAATCTTCTAAAGCTACTTTCAGGACCATTTCCTGACGTATTGTACTGTGTCAGAGGTGGTGAAGACCAACACATTCTTCTGATGTATGATGGCCACAGATCCCATGATTCCCCATATCTGATTGACTTGGGTATAGAAAACAATGTCACAATCGTTGTATTGTTCATTTCATTCTATTGTGCTACAACCCATGGACGTGGGATACTTCGGACCGTTCATCAGAATATACTCCAATGAATGTCACAAGTACCAACGCGAGCACCTCGGTGATATGAATAAAAATTTTGTGTGTGAAATGGCTTGTAGAACATACACACTAGCTTTATGCCCATTTAATCTTCAGTCAGCATTCAAGAAGAGTGGTGTGTTTCCTCTAAACCCATCCGTCCTAAGTGAGAGTGACTCAACGCCTGGAGAATGCCTAAAGCAGAATAAAAAAAAAAAAGAAAATACGGTGAACCCTGATGTTGCTGCTTCCACCAGTGATGTCCAGCAATCTTCTGCTCCAGACAAGTCGATGTGACCAAGTGGATAAAGTGCTCGGCATCAGACCGAGAGGTCCCGGGCTCCACTCTTGCCCTGGGCGCTCCGGCGTTCTGTCTTTTGGACTAGACAGTAAAAACTGAGGTCACGGTGGACGTGGCACGTGGGAGATCCCTCGCTGCTTCGGGTGGGTCCGTTGCAAAGGTTTAAATTTGTGTGCAATGCATCATACAGGCGCCGTCACCATCTACGTGAAATAATCGTGTAATGATGTAAAACAATATTCAGTCAATCAATCTGCTTCAGATAAATTCTTTGAAGAAATGATGAACCAACAAAGCACGAGAGCAGCCTCAAAAAAGAGAAATCTAAGCGCTGTCATAGTTAGATAGCAGTCTTTCCGAAAACTCACTAACCCGACGCCCGAGGTTACCAAAAAGTCCCTCGGGCTAGTAAAAGTTGTTTTTGAAATAGCCCGACTGGCTAGTAAAAATATCGACGCATTGCTGGTAGGACTGAAACGATTCATTGCAATTTCGATTCAGCTCGATGTTTTCTTTTGATTCGGCGTTTGATATCACTGTCTTAATTAATTGTGGTTCGATTCAACTGTAAGAACGCCTTGTGAGACTTTCGTTTGTGTTGCGTCGGTCTTCGAGAAGAGCCGGAAGAACTACAGCACTGTACCTCTTTGATTTTGTGAAATGGGGTTAGTGTGACTTTGAAGGATGCAGACACTGGGCCCATTTGAAGTTCTGATGTGACGTTAGGATGCTCAGGTTACATGACAGATTCTATTGTCGTTGCCATGTACTCCCTCACAGATAGTAATGACATAGTTATTTGCAAAGAAACATTTTCCCTTTTAGAAATTTAAAACATTTTTTCTTTATTGAATTTGTCTAGTTTTAGATTGTTTGTTGATACTGAAATACATGTATTTAACATAACTCAAAAATCCTTATAATCTATTTTTATTTCTTACTTCAAGATTTTGGTGAACTTTGGCTTCCATACAAAACAATTTCAATAGACCCTTTCTCTGTTACTGGATGATAACGTTTCCTACAAACATTTTGATACCATAATGTCATAATAATTGTCTCTGACGTCATTTTACGGGAACAATTATCATTTTGCCAACCAAAATGTTAGTCCTGCAGTAACGTCGAAAGGTTCTTATAAACCCTTTCACAATAACTGCGGGATTGACGTCTTGGGGAAGAAATGATCACTGTTCCCGCAAAATGACGTAAGAAACAATATTTGACGATGACGTCAAAATTTTACGAGAAAGGTAACCATTTTTCTCTTTACCCGTTATTCCCGCAATTAACATGAAAAGGTCAATTGTCCACGAAAACTGATGACGCCATACTGAAGTCAGAGCTGCAGGAACGTACACAGAAATGGCAACTGACTGTTGATAAGAAAACATGCAACTGAAATTAATTTATGCATATGAAGGCAAGTGTTCAACATTGAGTCACAATACATTGCATATTATTTGTTGGTACTCTAACCGTACGTACAGACAGACGAAATACGCATAACGCGAGGGTAAATTAATATTATAAAGTGTTCAAGACAATAAATCTAAATTCATAATTATACTGTGCTTATATTATAATAAATCATATACATTTTCTAATTTAATAGTGAAGCAAGTTTCACTAACAGACAATATATACTCAGTGACTTTAAAAACGCCTATCTAATATCATTATAGATTAATCAACAACTAGGGTAAATAATTGCATGAAACTTGATTTATTTCGAAAATTTGATTTATATTTGACAATATGATTGATACTATCATACGTTTCTTTTAACAAAAATGATTTTATTTCATCAGTTATGTATACCACGTCAAAAATTTCATGTGTTTTGTTTAGTAACGAGTGTGCCCCCATTTATTTTAACGCATGCACGCAATCTGGACCGCATGGATTGACATAAAGTTCGAACTTTTCTCATAAGAATATTATTCCACTCTTCTTGAAGAGCACGTACCAACTCATCCACAGTTCTTGGTTGACGGTGACGTTTACGTAAGCGTCTCCTTAATTCATCCCACATGTGCTCTATAGGATTGAGGTCGGGTGAACGTGCTGGGAAATCCATTACATTAATTCCCTGGATGTTTAGAAAGTTTAAGGTGACTCTATAGCCGTGTGCGGACGTCTTGTCGAAGTATATATAGTGAAATACAAATTTAGTAATGTATTTTTAAAAATCAATTCTCTGTAAGAATCTATTCAATATTAGTTGGCCACGGCATGTCATAGATTTTTCAATTTTCTCTATAATTGGTAAAAGTAATGCACAAAATGTGAAAATAAGAATTATTTGGGGGTGGGGGTGGGGGTGTGGGGTGGCCATAGTAGATCTTGGTTGCCATTGTAACAATGTTAGTCTTTTTGGAACTCTTTCGAGACTGCCAAATAAGCCATTTTTGGCCATCTTGTTGCCATGAAAACCTCTTTGTAACCCCAGTTCTAAAAAGACATTGAACGTTATCTGATAGTTTCATATTGAGTTAACATAAATCAAAAATGAGTATAAAATATAGTGAATTTAAGGTAATTTTTCTTCGCTTTTGACCGTTTTTATATTTAAATATATATTATTGTAAAGTACTAAAGAACATTTCTTGTGCAAACAAAATAAATATTCACATTTAAATTAAATTAAATATCTGTGGAGACATCAACAGCTTTTTGCTATATATAAAATTGCTATGTGAATACTCACATATTACATATATTCAGATCACTTTATATCTATATTCAGTATGACTAAAGCCGTTGAATGTTTATGCAGGGACATGGATGGTGTTACTACTTTGCCTCAAAAACCTAGAATTGTCGAGCTATTGACTTCAAGGTCAAGGTCATTTCTTGTTTTAGACTAAAATTTCGCTGAAAATGGGGATTTTTACATCTTTTATAAAAAAAATCTAAAATTCCTTAGTATTTCAAGAATCTTGAACCACCTCTGATTTCCTATCA
Organism: Pteria penguin; assembly: GCA_035048485.1. Classification (NCBI taxonomy): domain Eukaryota; kingdom Metazoa; phylum Mollusca; class Bivalvia; order Pterioida; family Pteriidae; genus Pteria; species Pteria penguin. Next base: position 9,616,487 of record CM068582.1, read on the forward strand.
GTACAAAAAACCTAATAGACATCTTATATTTAATTATAATGCAGTCACATCTAATCTAAATTCTCTTGACTCTATTCTATCGTCCTGTTCATGCAATAATTCTAAATTCATTTATCAGCCTGCGGGCCATATTATTACAGGTGATCTTAATTGTATTTCAGATAAATATTTGCGTTCACTTTTTATTAAAGGGCCAAAGTATAGATTACCTTCCAGGATAGATTTTACCAAATGCCCGGATATTGTTAAAGAAGCATTAAACACTTATTGCAAACGATGGTGTAAAAAAGAAGGTGTAAAAATACATGCCTTGAATGACTGGAAAAGTGAAATCAGTAGTTAAAGACCATGTTATCAAGTATTGTAATGCTGTCTTTAACAATTGTAACGTCAAGTACTTTTGGTCTATCAAAAATTCTAACGAAGTCATTGAAAAATTCCGTTTGAGAAATTTTGAGGCTAATAACGTTTCTACATTTGATTTTTCGACACTATATACCCCTTTACCTCATGACTTCATCAAAGCCAAATTGCTGTCTCTTATACGCTGGTGTTTCAACAGAGAGTAAATAATACCTCTGTACTTCAGTTACATCTGGATTTTTCTCTAACAAACAATATGATAATTATAAATACTTGACTTGTACTGACTTGTGTAATGCCATCACATTTTTGATGGATAATATTTATGTACAATTTAATGGCAAGACTTATCAACAGATTATTGGGATTCCTATGGGCACTAACTGCGATCCCCTTATAACAGATTTATTTTTATACTATTATGAGAGAGACTTTATGCATTCTATTCAAACTGTTAAACGTTTCGACCTTATTGGTAAGTTCAATGACACCTCTAGATATCTTGATGATATTTTAGTTATCGATAACCCTGAGTTTGAAAACTATATATCTGAAATTTATCCATCTGAACTTCAATTAAACAAAGCCAATACTTCCGACCTGGAAACACCTTTTTTGGACTTAAATATTAAAATTATTAACAACAATATTTATACCAATATATATGATAAACGTGATGACCTTGGATTTCCTATTGTAAATTTCCCTTATCTAAATGGTTATGTCCCCAGACTCCCATCATATGGTATTTATATTAGTCAATTGGTTCGGTTTGCTAGAGCCTGCACTAACGTTTTGGATTTTCACGAAAAAATTCTCAGATTACTTTTAAACTTCTTATTCAGGGTTAAAGGTATCATAATCTTCAAAAAGCTTTTGGTAAATTTTGTAGATTTTATTCAGACATTTTATCTCAATTCGGAAATGTTACTTTTCAACAATATGTATCCAGAGGAATTTCCCATCCAAATTTTTACGGTGATCTAGTGTACAAACTAAGGAGGGTCAAAGGTTCCGATAATTTCATATCGGCTGGTTCTAAAATTATTAAACGCCTTCGACATCGACAGTATGACCCCGAGATCATCGATAAGACCATAGGTCTTGTATTGGGTCCCTTTACAACTCAATCCAGACTTTTACTTGACCGTTGCACACTGACTAAAAGGTTAGTGGGGACTCTATCACAGGCCTTGTCTAAACCTTTTCAGAGGAGACAAGGCCCTGATCCACGTCCAGTCTGACTGTTAGTTGGGACTCCTATTGATCAAGGACCTGAGCTCGCTTACAGACGGGCAGAGCACAGTTTACTTAATTTGATGTCTCCTGACATATTTTTGATAGCAACTTATTATTCTATAATTTTTTCGTGTGTAATAAATTTTTCTGACCTCTCTCCTTGAGAAAGCTTTTGATCTTTGTTCTCTATATGGAGGATTATTTATAAATTTTTAAATGTGTATCCTTTGATTGTGCTGCTTTTGCGGTGAGTGGGAAGGTAAATAGGTTAACCACACCAATTGAGTGACGTTTGTTACTTCAATTGACCGTCCTAAGTCGGTATCGTAACCGCAGCACAATCGAATAGTTTTGTAAAGTCGTTCCGTGTATATTCTGCTGTTGTCATTTTTTGTATGCAGGTCCTTGGTGACTTGTGTCATACAGCTTTATCAGATGTCTTCTGTTTTCCCTTTGTTATTTAAAATATTTGGTTAGAAATATTTCTTATAAAAGTTGAAGCTGATGAGAAAGAAAATACATTACGTTTTGTGATTATTTTCTAATATGAAATGGGGGTCCTAGATTAAAAACAATCGAGTTTTTGCCTTTGTTTATAAATAATAATAAAAATTTGGAATTTTAAAGAAACGTGAAGTCTTTGCAATTCATCCAAACGATTTAAACGTGTATTCGATTCTTAATTGCATGTGATTGATATACTCCAGTATTATTTGATTTCTTGAAAATTTCATCTCTTATACATGAACAATCACAAAACTACTCAAAATCCGTCGATTATGTTTTGGTGACCTTGAAATTTGAAATAATGACCTTGAAAATTTTTTAGACCCTTATGTCGTTGATTTGTGTCTAGTAAATGTTTTTATGAAGTTGTGCATCAATAAAATGTAAAGATCAATAAAGACTGTCCACTCATCCTATTAAGTAAGACTTTATGACAAGATGTCGCCATGGTAACCATATTAAATGCTATATTGTAATAAAATATGAGTTTCTCCATTTAAAGTAGTAGACTCGACATATCCGAAATATTACTATCGATCAATTTCACTGAAAATCGCACAGTAGTTAACCTTTATATAGATGCACAGTAAGACGTTTTGAATGAATTCATCCAAGGGGATTTTTTTGACAACAGCACAATATGAGGCATTCAAAACCACACCCCTTCTTCTTTATCAGTTTAAAGAAACTTTAATCCAGACTTCCTATATTATGAATTATTCAAAGTTGCATAAATCCACCCCCAACCCACGTCTTTCTCTCACTATGCTCAAATGTCCATATAATTAATTATGATATGATAATTACTTCATAAACAACAATCTGAAACATTTTTCTTTTCTGAAAACAAAAATGTAAATATATATACAAAGCCGGTGTGGCCTGGTGGATAAAGTGCTCGGCTCCCGATCGACAGGTTTCGGATTCGGTTCGCGCCTTGGGCGCACCGATGTTCTTTCGGATGAGACAGTAAAATACCGGGGTTCCTTGTCACAGTAGGCGTGGCACGTGAAAGATACCTCACTACTCGGGGTGGGTCTGTTGCAAGCAAATGTCTGAATTTGTGTGCAATGCATCAGGCAGGTGCCGTCAAAATATACGTGAAATAATCATCTATTTTTGTATCTATCTATCTATCTATCTATCTATCTATCTATCTATCTATCTATCTATCTATCTTTCTATATATATATATATATATATATATATATATATATATATATATATATATATATATATATATATATATATATATATATATATATATATATATATATATATATATATATATATATATATATATATATATATATATATATATATATATATATATATATATATATATATATATATATATATATATCGTAATAAATTGCAAGACAAATTAATCATTTGATAGAAATCCCCCGGGACAGCAAATCAAAATGATCCTGTCAGGATATTGTGATAACCACAATGCGTCACGCTCGATACACCAACGACGTTTATAAGCTGTATATGGTGATTGCCAGGAAACACACTATGACCAATCAGCAGCCAAAATCTATTAGTGTAGAAAGGTAAGCCTTAGTGAAAATCGTATATCAATTGCGCATCGGCTTTAATGCCGATATATGACGTTCAAATCTCTTCCTACTCGTTTATACAGGGATGGAAATCGTGAGTATTGTTTTAACAACAGTATAAAAATGTTATAATTTATACATCAATTACTTACTTGTTTAGTTCTGTGTTTTAGGCTTTATGATTTTATTGTTGATTTGTTTGAGAAAAGCATTTGGGCAAAATGGTTTAATAATTTATTTCTACTTAATGAAGCGTTTTATAAGAAAAATACTCTATATTAAATTTTTTCATATATGAAGTTACTTTACGGTCAAATTCTTTCGGACTGCAAAGTGTTACTCAGAATTACCAGTATACAAAGTGGAATATGCTTTATTATTAACATAAAATTTATATTCGCATTATATTCAGTCCTGTATAACGCCGAGGGAATTCTTTATCACTTTAAACAACTTATATATTCTTTATCCATTAAATATGAATTTATGTTTTAACGTTTTGTTATCTGTGACTGTGTTGTTGTTAAAGGAAAAGGGTACACGTTATGTTATAGCCCTTCCCTATTCCAATCCTATTCTAAATCATGAAATAAGATGTGCATTAACAGTGTTTAAGAATAAAAATAGACTATATTTGATTCTTATAGATGAAATTTTAACAACACATTTGATTTATTTTCAGTATTTCAAAACACTTTTAACAGTCTTTATATTACACTTGACAAGTCCAGCGATAATAAGAACTCAGATTGGAAATGGCTGTCAGCGCCGACTGATTGTACATATAGTCCGTTAAGACAACTGCCAAATAAAAAGAATGATGTCCTTTGCTTGTAAAGGTTACTGCCAATCAAACGTCTATGCTTCCCGGTTCATTGACAACGAAGTCGAAAGCTACTGTCAGTGCTGTCAGGAAGAAGGAAAAATAACAAGGCGCATGCGCTTATTTTGTCCCTCCACTCATCATGGTATTCCATTCAGAAGTATTGTCATTCCTGTGATGATGCCGACAAGTTGCAGATGTCGACCATGCTCTTTCCTACCGGATGAAATTATTCCGTCAGAACAAAACTTTATGCGTCCCAGAGAATTTCATCATCACGCAAAAAGGATGAATACTTTGAAAAATTCAGCAAACGTTTTCAATGGGTACCTACCAAATCAATTTAACACTTTTGATGTAATTGATAAATCAAGGTTAAGTGAGTACACACTCCTTGCTAACAATTCAGTTCCATTTGGCGTTGACAGTTATTAAACAATACTGAAGATGAATATTTCTTTGGGTGTTTAGTGTAAATGAATAACTATTTGTACGATCGATGAAAGGGAGTACTCAAATTCTACATAAAGAACAGTTTCTGTGACTATCAACCGATGTCACTCCTATATATCATCAAACAGGAGACATTTACATCTTCTGTAATTTAGTTTCACCTGTAGTGTCTATAAATGTCCAACTTAGTATGATATTACGAATGCCGTAAGGAAAAATCATCGGTTAAAACTTCTCATACTTTAACTGCTATATTCATCAAGATTTCTGACCTTAAATTAGAAACAAGTACTTTGATTTCTTTTAAAATTATGCAAGGTATGGAAATAATATTGGATTATGTAATTTCATTTCAAAAATGCAACATAAAATCAAACTTAAGTAAAAAGATTTTGTAAAATTATTTATTGGGTTTAGATCTACTTCCTTTCTTTCTTTTTTAGGGGGGGGGGGGGGGGTTGTTATAGTATACGAAAAAGAAAAATCGCTGATAAGGTAACGGCGTCAATATCGATATGAGGCAGCCATGTTGTTTTCCGCACATTGGCCCAGCAGATAGTAATATACGTTCACAGAAGGTGGGCAAATATCAACCATATGCTTTGCATAAAGTTCCATGTAGTATAAAATCTATGATGTAAATATATCAAAATGAAATAACTAATTCTTCACTTTTTCAAACTTCTGGACATAATTATGTCGTGATCTGCAATAAAACAAGAGGCTGATATGGAATTATATTGCTCACGAGGATGAGCTGATTTTCATATGATACCTGTAGAGGATAGCTGATTTTCATAAAATACTTGTAGAGGATACCAAGAACTTCATTCCCAACAGATATATTTAAACTTCATCATTTTTTTTCATCATTCTGTTTTCACAGATGCAGTGCTTCATTCATCAGGACTGAAATGAAGCACCGTAAAGCTTTTACCCTGATATAAATTTGAGAATTTTCAAATAAATATTTATTTGTTATGAATCTTGTTTTAAGCCATACCAAGATTATATAACTTACATGTTAAAGCCATCGCTCTGATACATGGGATATAAATTTAGACAAATTGACACATTCAAAGCAGTGAGAATTCTTTTATGTGCCACGCCTACAATGACGCGTGATCTGAGTTTTACCTGTTTCATTAGGCGAGCCAGCGTCGGCCCTTATGTCGCGATCCAAGCACACAGTTGAGTCAACTACGCCGGACGTTTCCAATAAAACTAAGTAAAGTATTTGTAGTGTAGTGTGGTGGATACACGTATACATTTCTAAGCAATTTTCTTATTACTAATATCTGTTATCGTCAAACAACAAATATAATTTTTGCATTTTATACTATTTTAACAATTTGAAAAGACACGATGTCTAGACATATATGTATATGGCATTCGCGGCAGGTGTAGCTAACTAAACAGGAGACGCTCACTCCTTCCCGGGACCTTCTCTCACCTCTAAATGTCAGAAGTCCGTGAATGTCCACCGTAGTACATTGTTAATAATGCTATAGTCATATGAAACCAGTTACTTTCGTATTTTATATATAATACATGTATATTGAACTTGACTCAGAATTACAGCAGCAAGTGTGCCAGGTGTTCAAGTTTTACTTTTTTCTACCATATTTTACTCATGTCTGGTTCTTCCAAGGCCTGTTACTAACCGTTGGTAACCTTTTTTTCCTGATATGATGTCGCCACGGACATGTAGGAAATGAAAAGAATAAGCACATGAAAACATTATGAAAACATTGGATAGAAATGCTGTTGTTGTACCGACTTTAGAACAGTCAATTGAAGTGACAATCATTATTTGAATTCCTGGTTAACCAGTCTATAGGCTCAACATCACACTGACAGGAACAGCAAAATGAAAATAAGTAAATAAATAACAAGCCCCACCCCTCACCGCTCCCCCCCCCCCCGCAAAAAAAAAAAAGAACTTAAAAAAAAGACACTAAACAAGACTAAACAAGACATTACGAGACATTACAAAAATATACCCGAGACTTATTGCACAACATTTGTCTGTCAATCGACTGTTGTTCAGTCAATCAATTCGTCCGTAAGTCCGTCGATCCATCCATTAGTCAGCCCGCCTATCTACCTATCTACCTATCTGTCTGTCTGCCTATTTATCAATCTATCTGTCTGTCTGTCTGTCTGTCTGTCTATCTATCTATCTATCTATCTATCTATCTATCTATCTATCTATCTATCTATCTATCTATCTATCTATCTATCTAATTAGTGACAGTGTATTTAGTGACGGTTTATGAAAGAGAACCATCTCGGAGTAGTTAAAGAATCTTTCCACATATTTGAGTCATATTCAGAACCCAGAAGAAATGTTAGAGTAAACTCCAGTGCACTACAGCTGCATGCGAAGGACTGTTCTTGCATTGCGAGAAATTGTGTTTCACGGGTACGTCTTTCCATTTCTCCCAACAGTAATTCAAAGCCAGACCGCAACGGCAGAATTATACAAAATGAAAATGTTCGTAAACGGAAAAAACGTTAACGTTTATAAGCTATTTATTATAATTGCTACGAAATAAACTCTGACCAATCAGCAGCCAAAAGCTGTAAGTGGAGAAAGGTGAAGGACTCATGAAAATGCTATATTAAGTTGCGTATTCTTTGATTCTGACATAACAAGCTTCTATATTTTCATATATACAGGAATATACGGGAATGAGAAACGTGAGTATTGCTAATAACAAAACGATACTAATCTATAATCTATAAAGGTATTTGTTACTTAGTTTCTGTGTTTTTTTAACTTTTATATGGTTTGGCGAAAATAGTTTTAAAGTTTTGTGTACTATTAAGTTTTCAAGGAAATAAACATATCTATGTATTTTATATAACGTTAAGTATGAAAAAAAGTATTCAGATGGCATTACATTTTGGCGTGTTTATTTTTTTTTTTTTTTTGTTTCTGTTCTTCGTTTTATACACTGCTTATCTACTGCATAAATAATTCACAAACATACCGCCATCTGTGGGTATTTATTGTAATGTAATTTTAGGGAGAGGGCACGTATTCTGTTGTAATATTCTATGCTCGATCCCATTTCAAGTCATGAAATAAAGTAGGTTTAATATAAAATAACGCCAAATGACCCTAAACTTTAGCAGTAACTCTGTGTACTATATCTGCTTCTAAAAATGGTGACAATAAATATACTTTGTATTTATTTGCAGTTCTTCCGAACACTTTTATCAGTCTTTATATTATACTGTGCAAGTCTGGCAATGCTTAAGACTCAGAGTAGAAATGGTTGTCAGCGCCGATTGATTGCCCATGTGGTTCGTTATGACAACTGCCGAATTAGAAGAATGTTTACGTTTGCTTGTAAAGGTCACTGCCAGTCAAACGTCTATGTTTCCCGGTTCGTTGACAACGAAGTCGAAAGCTACTGTCAGTGCTGTCAAGAAGAAAGAAAAATAACAAGGCGCATGCGTTTACTTTGTCCCTCCACTCATCATGGTATTACGCTTAGACGTATTGTCATTCCTGTGATGATGCCGACAAGTTGCAGATGTCGACCATGCTCTGTCTTACCGGATGAAATTATTCCGTCAGAACAATTCTTAATACGTACCGGAGAATTTCCCCATCATGCAAAAAGGATGAATACTTTTAACACTGAAGCAAACTTATCCAATTCTCATCCAGTAACTCGAATTAGTACATAGTTTAGGTTTGGTTTACGTGAGTATACGCTCTTCTAGAAATTCAAGTAATTAAACCATATTGAAGATGCATATTTCATTCTGGTTTTAGTGTACAGGAATAACTGACTGTACGATCGATGAAAGGAGCACTAAAATTCGACAGAAATAAACAGTTCCGGTAACTATACACCGATGTTTATTCAGTACTTAAGACAGAAAAAATCATCCTATCAGCAAACAGTAGACGCTCGGTATTTTGAGTGTCACAGGGAAAAAGCAGCAGTTTTAGAATACGTGTCATACTTAGCACTGTTGTATCATGATTTCTGATCTCTGAAAATCGAGTACGTGTATTTTTTCATTTATAATTACACAAAGAAAGGGTGTGAGGGTCTTCATTCAAAAAATGACGTGTGACTAGTTATGCCTCCGCTGTAACCACCGAAAATTTATAGTATACGTACATGTATACAGTTTGTCTTTCCTGACACACATGATTTAAATTGGATCCTTACGCCAGTATTCACAATCTACTATCCCAAACTATATCTTGAAAATATTACATTCTTATCCTATAATTCAATTCATATAATTTATATAAAATCAAAATATGCAGTTCTTAAAGGTATTTTTATATAGAGTTAATATATGGGGATGTTAAAATCAATGTAGAATATTTTGACATTTAGAACCATGATAAATGTTAATAGCACTACGTCGTCAACAGCTCAGCCAAGTAGGTTACTGACGTAAAACGCCATATGACCATGAATATTTCAATTGAAATAAAATTTTATTGTACCACTCTTTGGTGGCCTCTGTCTTACAGCTATGTCAGATGTCTTTCACTTCCGCTTCTACAGTAATCTGCTTTCTCAAAGCAAGGGCATGATGGAATAATTTCCGTTGACCATTTTAAGTTGAAACTGACTGTGAGGAGATGTTTTTTTTTTTTTCGATATGTGTAGAGTTATTTGCTTAGGGAATGGTTGTTATGACATATTTGCCATTATTACATCATTAGAAGATGTCACGTGCTTTTACATGTACTTCGTGAAAAACACGTCAAAATGCATTGTGATGTCAAGAAAGCCTGCCGGTGCTCATTAGATACCTCACTTATTCTCGCACATGCCTAGATGTATAGAGTTTGCCCATGTGATGTCACACTAGTAGCATTAACGGCCATATTGGAGTACCACTCTCGGGAATTTTCCATTACTACCATGTACACTTCATTAAAGTTTTGAGAAATTTACGCATTATCAGAGCAGATTTTGTGACTTCAATCTCTATTAATCAGTAAATATGTCAATCAGTTGAATATTTTCAATAAAACATTTAGATATAAAATGTGATTATATTACAAAATTAAGTTAAATCAAGCAGTTTTGCATTCTCGAAGTCGGACTGGTCACATGACGCAGTTTGCATCATATTTGTTGGGGGATATTTTTGGGGTTTATCATAGCTTTCTACGAAGAATCCGATATTTTGAAATCTCATTTTTGCAAACTGCGGTTATATAAAATTCGTAAAAGGAAAGCGAGTCAATCGTCGTGAGATTCCTCAATGAATTTCAGAAGTTTTACGACTGGTTTAGCTCTTGTTATTAAAACATAATTTAGCAAAGTTGCATGACGGTCTATGATAAACACCGAGTTTATCCCCCAGGTCATCCTCGCAATGTTTCAGGGATGATCTTCATTTAGATCTTAGTGTGATGTCACGCCGACTCCGAGAATGGGCAGTGATGGATAAAGTCCGAGGGTTGTACTCCAATGAGAGGGATTGGGTTGTATGAGAACACTCTATACGTAAACAAACCTATTATTACACTGTTATAACTGCAATCTGGATCCCTATTTCTTCTAATCCCAATCTCTTTGGCAACGGCCTGCATTGCAAAACACTTGAATATTGTGCTAGCAAATAAGGTACGGTAAAATTTCTTTGATATATACAATATTTTAGCCTATATTAGCCGCAAGTAGTTGCCCTATATGAATGATAGGGCCACAATTCCTTATGTTGCGTAAACTTGCATTTTTGATACACGGAATGACTGGCACGGCGAGTTATTTATGAAGAAGAAAACTAAATTGAAATGACCAGAAATGCGGTAACTAGCCAATAAATAAAATGTTAACAGAGAAATGACATAAAATTAACAATGACCACGTGTTATTTTTAAGCTCCGCCTCTTTTTGTGAGGTATCTTTTAACGAGATCTAGCGAGACCGAATAGATGACACAGAAACCAGCAAATTTGAAACAGGTTGGGGAAAAATGTGTGTAAAACCTTCAGACGACAGATCGAGGGTAAGTTATTATTGCCGATCGCTTGCTTTATGTTTGTATATGTTAGATATTTGGATCCCAAAATGCATAGAATTGTGCCGGCCATTCTGTGTATCAAAAATGCAAGTTATGTACCAAAAACATGTAGCATATGTGAACAAAAGTAACCAATTTCATTTGGTAACATTCAAGGAATGCATTTCGCCTGATTTTATATCCCAGTAAATGTAAAAGTATTCCAAATCACAGGGTTGCGCCACTATGTTTAAGAGGTAAATTGGTTACTTCCTGCTTCCATGTAGCGATATATAACTGAAATATTGTTAAAAGCGACGTAAAACACCAATCAACCAACCAACAAAATCCAAGCCAGTATGCTCGGCTCCTGATCTAGAGGTCCCGGGTTCGATTCCTCTATGGCACACCGATGTTCTGTCTTTCTGACGAGACAGTAAAAACCGGACCGTTCATCAGAATATACTCAAATAAATGTCACAAGTACCAACGCGAGCACCTCGGTGCTATGAATAAAAATTTTGTGTGTGAAATGGCTTGTAGAACATACACACTAGCTTTATGCCCATTTAATCTTCAGTCAGCATTCAAGAAGAGTGGTGTGTTTCTTCTAAACCCATCCGTCCTAATTGAGAGTGACTTAACGCCTGGAGAATACCTAATGCAGAATCAAATTGTAGTAGGGGAAAATACGGCGAACCCTGGTGTTGCTGCTTCCACCAGTGATATCCAGCAATCTTCTCCTCCAGACAAGTCGATGTGGCCAAGTGGATAAAGTGCTCGGCATCAGACCGAGAGGTCCCGGGTTCCACTCCTGCCCTGCGCGCACCGGCGTTCTGTCTTTTGGATCAGACAGTAAAAACTGAGGTCCCGTGTCACGGTGGACGTGGCACGCGGGAGATCCCTCGCTGCTTCGGGTGGGTCCGTTGCAAAGGTTTAAATTTGTGTGCAATGCATCAGACAGGCGCCGTCACCATCTACGTGAAATAATCGTGTAATGATGTAAAACAATATTCAGTCAATCAAGCTGCTTCAGATAAATTCTTTGAAGAAATGATGAACCAACAAGGCATGAAAGCAGCCTAAAAAAAAGAGAGAAATCTAAGCTCTGTCATCGTTAGATAGCAGTCTTTCCGAAAACTCACTCACCGGCGCCCGAGGTTACCAAAAAGTCCCTCGGGCTAGTAAAATTTGTTTTTGAAATAGCCCGACTGGCTAGTAAAAATATCGACGCATTGCTGGTAGGACTGAAACGATTCATCGCAATTTCGATTCAGCTTGATGTTTTCTTTTGATTCGGTGTTTGATATCACTGCCTTAATTAATTTTAGTTCGATTCAGCTGTAAGAACGCCTTGTGAGACTTTCGTTTTATAATCTCTACTGTTTAACAATCTTCTTTATCTTCATCAAGTACAGTTTTAGATAAGCGAATGACTTTGATTTCTTAAACTCTTCGTCAGTGATGGTATATTAAATTTTATTTGGAACATTTTAATTTGATTTAAAACTGTATTTATTGAAGAATTTTACATGATTATTGCCGCTTAATTTATCAGAGGAAATTCTGAATACAAAAAGAAAAACGATCTCTCAAAACGCAAATAGAACTTTAAAAACTGAAATCAAAACATATTGTAAACTTTCTGTTTACAGAAACTTATTGTATCACTTTTCAAGTGATGTATCAGAAATCTTGCACTCAAAAGGGTAATGAAATTAAGAAGATAAAATGTGTTGTGGTTTACTACAATTTCTTGATCTATTCGTGAATGCAGTCATGAATGCATATAATATATGTACCTTTATCTTATACAAACTGATGGATGTGCGCAGATTTAAAGAAGTTAATGTACATATCCCAATGACGTTTTAATGAAATTACATAAATGGGCATACATAAAGCTGGATCTGGCTATCCCTTAATTAAAGTTTTTCTTTAAATTTAAGAAGTATTGGTCACATAAAAATCATCGTATCGCTAATATCTTATCATAAGTATCATATCCTGAGTGTAGTGTATCGTTTGTATATTGCAGATACGCTATCGTCAATGTCGTGCTTTTCAATACGCACAATTTAGTGCAATGACAAGTGTAATAATGATTATGACTTCATGTACAACAATGGATTATGAAATTAAAATTTATCAAGATTAAAGACTCTTTGTCTGGGTTAGTAGAATTTTCCTTTGGCTAGTAAAAGTTTGGACTGGACTAGCCCTACTGGCTAGTGATGTAAAATAGTTTTTGGAAAGACTGAGATAGGCCATCACGGAAAAAGATACTGCAGATAATGTCATGGTTTATGTTGAATACTCAAACAAATCAAATGTGAAATTAAAATAAAAAATAAAGTAAAAAATCATCTACTATCTGTGATCCAGTCCCCAGTACATCTGGCTGTCAGATTCAACAACGTGTAGCACATGTGGAAGACTCCTCCGAAGATTCTGAGCTTCCAATAGCTGCGGAAGATTTGTGTTGCGTCAGTCATCGACAAGAGCCTGAAGAACTACAGCACTGTACATCTTTGATTTTGTGAAATGGGGTTAGTGTGACTTTGAAGGATGCAGACACTGGACCCATTTGAAGTTCTGTTGTGACGTTAGGGTGCTCAGGTTACATGACAGATTCTATTGTCCTTGCCATATACACCCTCGCAGATGTTAATGACATAGTTATTTGTAAAGAAACAATTTCCCTTTTAGAAATTTAAAACATTTTTTCTTTGTTGAATTTGTCCTGTTTTAGACTGTTTGTTGATACTAAAATACATGTAATTAACATAACTCAAAAATTATTATAATCTATTTTTATTTCTTACTTCAAGATTTTGGTGAACTTTGGCTTCCATACAAAACAATTTCAATAGACCCTTTCTCTGTTATCTAATATCATTATAGATTAATCAATAACTAGGGTAAATAATTGCATGAAACTTGATTTATTTCGAAAATTTGATTTATATTTGACAATATTATTGATACTATCGTACGTTTCTTTTAAAAAAATGATTTGATTTCATCAGTTATGTATACCACGTCCAAACTTTCATGTGGTTTGTTTAGTAACGAGTATGCCCCCATTTGCTTTAACGCATGCACTCAATCTGGACCGCATGAATTGACATAAAGTTCGAATTTTTCTCATAAGAATATTACTCCACTCTTTTTGAAGAGCACGTGCCAACTCATCCACAGTTGATGGTTGACGGTGACGTTTACGTAAGCGTCTCCGTAACTCATCCCACATGTGCTCTATAGGATTGAGGTCGGGTGAACGTGCTGGGAAATCCATTACATTATATTAATTCCCTGGATGTTTAGAAAGTTTAAGGTGACTCTATAGCCGTGTGTTGACGTGCGTTGTCTTGTTGAAACGTCAACGGATTGATGACAGTTTGATGACGTTGAATTGATGCAAGGAGCACAGGCTGTAAAACGTCATCGATGTAGCGCCTCGCGGTAAGAGTGTTCCTCAAAATAACCAGTGATGACTTGAAATGTTGATTGATGGCTCCCCAAACCTTGACGCCACCACCGCCAAATTTGCCACGCTCAATTATGCAGTTTGCAAAACGTTCATTGCGTCTCCTAAAAATGCGCTGTCTTCCGTCAGCCATGGACAAATTGAATCTTGATTCATCGCTGAACACTACGTCATGCTAATTACGTCGATTACCTCGTATGTTCCGGGACGAGGTCAGACGATTTTTTTTCGGTGGCGAGGAATTGGGATCAAGCCTTTCAATGGGCGTCGGCATAGCAAACTTTGCTCTTTCAATCGTCGGCGTATTGTCCTGGGGTGGATTTGCCCACTGTGACAACTTATCACATCTCTTGACGTGCTTACAGCTGTCGCAAACCTGTCACGTAGATGACGTTGCCTTATGAAAACGTCTTGACGTCTTGTCGTTACGCGTGGCTGACCACTTCTAGGACGATCCTTAACACTTCCTGTGGTCCGATACTTCCGTACAGTTCTCGTGATTGTAGACAAATGGACGTTGAAGCGTCCTGCGATGATACCTCGATATACGCCGGCGTCTACAAGGCCAAGAACAGCATACCTCTGTTGCTCAGACAGTCTCGGCATTTCACTCGTTAGTTTTAATGAAGCAAAGTTTGAAATCAGGATAGATAAAGGCACTAGGTACCAGTATACGTTATTTCTGAAGAAAATGACAATGTAGAGCACGTGGTCGAGTACTTTTTTTAAAGCGCACGGGTGAGCAGTATTACGTTATGGTTGAGTGATTTGTCTCGCCGATAGCATGAAAGTTACTGCAATCACACAATACCAAGCAGATATTCATTTCAGTAGAAGATCTTGCTTTAAGACTTTCTATAAGGTTTGGTGATATTTTGTGCAGTTGTTTTGAAGAAGTCCAAAATGTGTCAACTACTCAGAGCCAATGGCGGCCATCTTGGATTACGGATCGGCACGAAAAACACAAACATGGTAGAGGACCTCCAGTATTTACTTCCTATGAGGTTTGGTGAAATTCTGTGCAGCGCTTCTGGAAAAGAGGTCCAAAATGTGTCAACCATTCAGAGCCAATGGCGGCCATCTTGAATTACGGATCGGCACGAAAAACACAAACTTGGTAGAGGACCTCCAGTATTTACTTCCTATAAGGTTTGGTGAAATTCTGTGCAGCCGTTTTGGAGAAGAAGTTGAAAATGCGTCAACCATTCAGAACCAATGGCAGCCATCTTGGATTACGGATGGGCACGAAAAACACAAACTTGGTAGAGGACCTCGAGTACTCACTTCCTATGAAGTTTGGTGAAATTCTGTACAGCGGTTTTGGAGAAGAAGTCGAAAAAGCGTTAACCAATCAGAGCCAATGGCGGCCATCTTGGATTACGGATCAGCACGAAAAACACAAACTTGGTAGAGGACCTCAAATAGTTACTTCCTATGAGGTTTGGTGAAATTGTGTGCAGCGCTTCTGGAGAAGAAGTCCAAAATGTGTCAACTACTCAGAGCCAATGGCGGCCATCTTGGAATACGGATCGGCACGAAAAACACAAACTTGGTAAAGGACCGTGAGTACTTACTTCCTATGACGTTTGGTGAAATTCTGTGCAGCGCTTCTGGAGAAGAAGTCCAAAATTAGTCAACCATTCAGAGCCAATGGCGGCCATCTTGGATTACGGATCGGCACGAAAAACACAAACTTGGTAGAGGACCTCCAGTATTTACTTCCTATAAGGTTTGGTGAAATTCTGTGCAGCCGTTTTGGAGAAGAAGTTGAAAATGCGTCAACCATTCAGAACCAATGGCAGCCATCTTGGATTACGGATGGGCACGAAAAACACAAACTTGGTAGAGGACCTCGAGTACTCACTTCCTATGAAGTTTGGTGAAATTCTGTACAGCGGTTTTGGAGAAGAAGTCGAAAAAGCGTTAACCAATCAGAGCCAATGGCGGCCATCTTGGATTACGGATCAGCACGAAAAACACAAACTTGGTAGAGGACCTCAAATAGTTACTTCCTATGAGGTTTGGTGAAATTGTGTGCAGCGCTTCTGGAGAAGAAGTCCAAAATGTGTCAACTACTCAGAGCCAATGGCGGCCATCTTGGAATACGGATCGGCACGAAAAACACAAACTTGGTAAAGGACCGTGAGTACTTACTTCCTATGACGTTTGGTGAAATTCTGTGCAGCGCTTCTGGAGAAGAAGTCCAAAATTAGTCAACCAATCAGAGCCAATGGCGGCCATCTTGGATTACGGATCTGCACGAAAAACACAAACTTGGTAGAGGGCATTGCGTACTTACTTCCTATGAGGTTTGGTGGAATTCTGTGCAGCCGTTCTAAAGAAGAAGTCGAAAATGTGTCAACCAATCAGGGCCAATGGCAGCAACTTTGGATTACGGATGAGCACGAAAAACACAAACTTGGTAGAGGACCTTGAGTACTTACTTCCTATGAAGATTGGTGAAATTCTGTTCAGCGGTTCTGGAGAAGAAGTCGAAAATGTAGAAAAGCTAACGACGGACGACAGACGGTGATTGATCACAATGGTTCACTTGAGCCTTCGGCTCAGGTGAGCTAAAAAAACCCGATACTTTTAAAGTTTTTAAAGTCTCCGAGTATATATAGTGAAGTACAAATTTAGTAATGTCTTTTTAAAAAATCAAGAATAAATTCAATATCAGTTGGCCACGGCATGTCATAGACTTTTCAATTTTCTCTATAGTTGATAAAAGTAATGCACAAAATGTGAAAATAAGATTTTTTTTGGGGGGGGGGGGTGGCCAAATTAGATTTTGGTTGCCATAGGTAACAAGTTTAGTCTTTTTGGAACTCTTCCGAGACTGACAAATAAGCCATTTTTGAACATCTTGTTGCCATGAAAACCCCTTTGTGACTCCAGTTCTAAAAAGACATTCAACGTTATCTGATAGTTTCATATCGAGTTAACATAAATAAAAAATGAGTATAAAATATAGTGAATTTAAGGTAATTTTTTCTTCACTTTTGACCGTTTTTATATTTAAATATATATTAATGTAAAGTACTAAAGAACATTTTTTTTGTGCAAACAAAATAAATATTCACATTTAAATTAAATTAAATATCTGTGGAGACATCAACAGCTTTTTGCTATTGCAATGTGCTATGTGAATACTCACATATTACATATATTCAGATCAGTTTAGATCTATATTCAGTATGACTAAAGCCGTTGAATGTTTATGCAGGGACATGGATGGTGTTACTACTTTGCCTCAAAAACCTAGAATTGTCGAGCTATTGACTTCAAGGTCAAGGTCATGTCTTGTTTTAGATTAAAATTTCGCTGAAAATGGGAAATTTTACATCTTTTATATAAAAAAATCTAAAATTCCTTAGTATTTCGAGAATCTTGAACCACCTCTGATTTGCTATCAGTAAAAAAAAAAACCTAATAGAAATCTTATATTTAATTATAATGCATTCACATCTAATTTAAATTCTCCTGATTCTATTCCATCGTCCTGTTCATGCAATAATTCTAATTTATCAGCCTGTGGGCCATATTATTACAGGTGATCTTATTTGTATTTCAGATAAATATTTACGTTCACTTTTTAATAAAGGGCCAAAGTATAGATTACCTTCCAGGATAGATTTTACCAAATGCCTGGGTATTGTTGAAGAAGCATTAAACACTTATTGTAAACGATGCTGTAAAACGAAGGTGTAAAAACACATGCCTTGAATGACTGGAAAAGTGAAATCTTAAAAATTATCGATGTTCGCATCGATAATTTTACAAGTAATCCCCATTTATTCAAACAAACACATTATATACCAGTCCAGTCTATTAAAAATAGATGGCTGATTTACACTTACTTATGTCTTCGTACCTGCTGACAAAGCAGCTAATAATATGATCATTGTTTGAAAAATATACTATATTTCAGTTCTTAAAACGGAATTGAACTCTACTTTTACGTTTGTTGAAACCCAATTGTTTAAAGACAAGATCGTATCTGACCACTGTAAAGCTATGTGTGACTTGAATTTAAGCATTGATAAAAATGATCTTCCAACAATGTATTGGCTTCCCAAACTACACAAAAATCCATATAAATCACGTTTTATATCAAATTCTAGCCATTGCCCTAAAATTGTGCTTTCTAAACATATTACCTCCGCTGTTACTGCAGTTAAAGACCATGTTATCAAGTATTGTAATGCTGTCTTTAACAATAGTAAAGTCAATTACTTTTTGTCTATCAAAAGTTCTAACGAAGTCATTGAAAAATTCCGTTTGAGAAATTTTGAGGCTAATAACGTTTCTACATTTGATTTTTCGACACTATATACCTCTTTACCTCATGACTTAATCAAAGCCAAATTGCTGTCTCTCATACGCTGGTGTTTCAACAGAGAGTAAATCATACCTCTGTACTTCAGTTACATCTGGATTTTTCTCTAACAAACAATATGATAATTATAAATACTGGACTTGTACTGACTTGTGTAATGCCATCACATTTTTGATGGATAATATTTATGTACAATTTAATGGCAAGACTTATCAACAGATTATTGGGATTCCTATGGGCACTAACTGCGATCCCCTTATAACAGATTTATTTTTATACTGTTATGAGAGAGACTTTATGCATTCTATTCAAACTGTTAAACGTTTCGACCTTATTGGTAAGTTCAATGACACCTCTAGATATCTTGATGATATTTTAGTTATCAACAGCCCTGAGTTTAAAAACTATATATCTGAAATTTATCCATCTGAATTTCAATTAAACAAAGCCAATACTTCCGACCAGGAAACACCTTTTTTGGACTTAAATATTAAAATTATTAACAACAATATTTATACCAATTTATATAACAAACGTGATGACCTTGGATTTCCTATTGTAAATTTCCCTTATCTAAATGGTTATGTCCCCAGATCCCATCATATGGTATTTATATTAGTCAATTGGTTCGGTTTGCTAGAGCCTGCACTAACGTTTTGGATTTTCACGAAAAAATTCTCAGATTACGTTTAAACTTCTTATTCAGGGTTAAAGATATCATACACTTCAAAAAACTTTTGGTAAATTTTATAGATCTTATTCAGACATTTTATCTAAATTCGGAAATGTAACTTTTCAACAATATGTATCCAGAGGAATTTCCCATCCAAATTTCTACGGTGATCTAGTGTACAAACTAAGGAGGGTCAAAGGTTCCGATAATTTCATATCGGCTGGTTCTAAAATTATTAAACGCCTTCGACATCGACAGTATGACCCCGAGATCATCGATAAGACCATAGGTCTTGTATTGGGTCTCTTTACAACCCAATGCAGGCTTTTACTTGAGCGTTGCACACTGACTAACAGGTTAGTAGGGACTCTATCACAGGTCTTGTCTAAACCTTTTCAGAGGAGACAAGGCCCTGATCCACGTCCACTCTGACTGTTAGTTGGAGCTCCTATTGATCAAGGATCTGAGCTCGCTTACAGACGGGCAGAGCACGGTTTACTTAATTTGATGTCTCCTGACATATTTTTGATAGCAACTTATTATTCTATAATTTTTTCGTGTGTAATAAATTTTAATGACCTCTCTCTTGAGAAAGCTTTTAATCCTTGTTCTCTATATGGAGGATTATTTATAAATTTTTAAATGTGTGTCCTTTGATTGTGCTGCTTTTGCGGTGAGTGGGAAGGTAAACCGGTTAACCACACCAATTGAGTGACGATTGTTACTTCAATTGACCGTCCTAAGTCGGTATCGTAACCGCAGCACAATCGAATATTTTTGTAATGTTGTTCCGTATTCTGCTGTTGTCATATTTTGTGTGCAGGTCCTTGGTGATTTGTGTCATACAGCTTTGTCAGATGTCTTCTGTTTTCCCTTTGTTATTTAAAATATTTGGTTAGAAATATTTCTTATAAAAGTTGAAGCTGATGAGAAAGAAAATAAATAACGTTTTGTGATTATTTTCTAATATGAAACGGGGGTCCTTGCCTTTCTTCATAAATAAGAATAAAAATTTTGAATTTTAAAGAAACGTGAAATTTTTGCAATTTATCCAAACGATTTAAACGTGTATTCGATTCTTACTTGCATGTGATTGATTTACTCCAATATTATTTGATGCCCTGAAGATTTCATCTCTTATACATGAACAATCACAAAAATACTTAAAATCCGTCGATTATGTTTTGGTGACCTTGAAATTTGAAATAATGACCTTGAAAATTTTTTAGACCCTTATGTCGTTGATTTGTGTCTAGTAAATGTTTTTATGAAGTTGTGCATCAATAAAATGTAAAGATCAATAAAGACTGTCCTCTCATCCTATTAAGTACGACTTTATGACAAGATGTCGCCATGGTAATCATATTAAATGCTATATTGTAATAAAATATGAGTTTCTCCATTTAAAGTAATAGATTCGACATATCCGAAATATTACTGTGGATCAATTTCATAGAAAATCGCACAGTAGTTAACCTTTATACAGATGCACACTAAGACGTTTTGAATGAATTCATCCAAGGGGATTTTTTTGACAACAGCACAATATGAGGCATTCAAAACCACACCCCTTTCTTCTTTATCAGTTTACAGAAACTTTAATCCAGACTTCCTATATTATAAATTATTCAAAGTTGAATAAATCCATCCGAACCCCAACCCACGTCTTTCTATCACAATGCTCAAATGTCCATATAATTAATTATGATATGATAATTACTTCATAAACAACAATCTGAAACATTTTTCTTTTCTGAAAACAAAAATGTAAATATATATACAAAGCCGGTGTGGCCTAGTGGATAAGGTGCTCGGCTCCCGATCGACAGATCCCGGATTCGGCTCGCGCCTTGGGCGCACCGATGTTCTTTCGGATGAGACAGTAAAAAACCGAGGTCCCTTGCCACAGTAGCCGTGGCACGTGAAAGATACCTCACTACTCGGGGTGGGTGTGTTGCAAAGCAAATGTCTGAATTTGTGTGCAATGCATCAGGCAGGTGCCGTCAAAATATACGTGAAATACAATGTAATCGTGTAGGGACGAAAAACAATTTTCAAACAATCAATCAATCTATCTATCTATCTATCTATCTATCTATCTATCTATCTATCTATCTATCTATCTATCTATCTATCTATCTATCTATCTATCTATTTTTGTATCTATCTATCTATCTATCTATCTATCTATCTATCTATCTATCTATCTATCTATCTATCTATTTTTGTAGATAGCTCTCTCTCTCTCTCTCTCTCTCTCTCTCTCTCTCTCTCTCTCTCTCTCTCTCTATATATATATATATATATATATATATATATACATATATATATATATATATATATATATATATATATATATATATATATATATATATATATATATATATATATATATATATATATATATATATATATATATATATATATATATATATATATATATATATATATCGGAATAAATTGCAAGGCAAATTAATCATTTGATAGAAATCCCCCGGGACAGCAAATCAAAATGATCATGTCAGGATATTTTGATATGCATAATGCGTCATGCTCGATACACCAACAACGTTTATAAGCTGTATATTGTGATTGCCAGGAAACACACTATGACCAATCAGCAGCCAAATCTATTAGAGAAGAAAGGTAAGCTTTACTGAAAATCATATTTCAATTGCGCATCGGCTTTAATGCGGATATATGACGTTCAAATATCTTCCTACTCGTATATACAGGGATGGAAATCGTAAGTATTGTTTTAACAACAGTAAAAATGTTATAATTTATACATCAATTACTTACTTGGTTAGTTCTGTGTTTTAGGCTTTATGATTTTAATGTTGATTTGTTTGAGAAAAGCATTTGGGCAAAATGGTTTAATAATGTATTTCTACTTAATGAAGCGTTTTATAAGAAAATATATTAATTTTTTTTTCATATATGAAGTTACTTTACGATCAAATTCAGTCGGACTGCAAAGTGTTACTCAGAAATACCAGTATAGAAAGTGGAATGTGCTTAATTATTAACATAAAATTTATGTTCGCATTATATTCAGTCCTGTATAACGCCGAGGGAATTCTTTATCACTTTAAACATCTTATATATTCTTGATCCATTAAATATGAATTTATGTTTTAATGTTTTGTTATTTGTGACCATGTTGTTGTTCCAGGAAAAGGGCACACGTTATGTTACAGCCCTTCCCTATTCCTATCCTATTCTAAATCATGAAATAAGATGTGCATCAACAGTGTTTAAGAATAAAAATAGACTATATTTGATTCTTATAGATGAAATTTTAACAACACATTTGATTTATTTTCAGTATTTCAAAACACTTTTAACAGTCTTTATATTACACTTGACAAGTCCAGCGATAATAAGAACTCAGATTAGAAATGGCTGTCAGCGCCGACTGATTGTACATATAGTCCGTTATGACAACTGCCAAATAAAAAGAATGATGTCCTTTGCTTGTAAAGGTTACTGCCAATCAAACGTCTATGCTTCCCGGCTCATTGACAACGAAGTGGAAAGCTACTGTCAGTGCTGTCAGGAAGAAGGAAAAATAACAAGCCGCATGCGCTTATTTTGTCCCTCCACTCATCATGGTATTCCATTCAGAAGTATTGTCATTCCTGTGATGATGCCGACAAGTTGCAGATGTCGACCATGCTCATTCCTACCGGATGAAATTATTCCGTCAGAACAAAACTTTATGCGTCCCAGAGAATTTCATCATCACGCAAAAAGGATGAATACTTTGAAAAATTCAGCAAACGTTTTCAATGGGTACCTACCAAATCAATTTAACACTTTTGATGTAATTGATAAATCAAGGTTAAGTGAGTACACACTCCTTGCTAACTGTTCAGTTCCATTTGGCTTTGACAGTTATTAAACAATACTGAAGATGAATATTTCCTTGGGTGTTAACTATTTGTACGACCGATGAAAGGGAGTACACAAATTCTACATAAAGAGCAGTTTCTGTGACTATCAACAGATGTCAATCCTATATATCATCAAACAGGAGACATTTACATCTTCTGTAATTTAGTT